>CM047428.1:24792760-25138417 GCA_026168455.1 Theocolax elegans
GTCTCAGTGAGAGCGATCACATCATAGGCTTGTGGATAGATCAAGGCTTCTAATGATGAAAAATGAGTCTTAAGTCGATTGATATTAAAATGAATGATAGAGAAGGAATGATGTTTATGTTGAATGAGATAGAGACGTCTGACCAGCTGTCCCTCATAAGGAGGAAGGTACAGAGTTTGACGATAAAGTGAGAAGTTCAGCCTCGGAGTTAACGCGGATCAGTGCTCCTTTTTTCTCCTTGCGCATATAGACAACATAATTTTTAATGATCGACGCAAATATCCTAATTCCTTTGCCTTACGTAGAGATTTCGTCCATAGTTCGTGAACCGACTTCGGCCACAATGGTCTGATGAATAAGGAAAACTCCCCTCCCGTTCCGATACATTTGAGATTGTCGCGCCCTTTAGAAGGTGGGCTCTTTCAATAATTAAGTCCCTGACCGCGGGTGAAGAAACCCTACACACCAAGCCTTTGGTCATGGTGGAAACGGATGGTTCGCTCATCGATTGGCTACGGTTAGAAGAGTTGCTGGAATTAGTCGAGCGCGGCGACCACGGTCGGATCTCGACGACGTGAGATGTGACCAGAGGAAGTTTAATGCGGGCCAGGATAGTCTCTATTAATTTAATATCACTTAGTGTGGAAACAACAGGTAGTCCAGTGAACAGGAGATCACAAGAGTTTTATCTTGACCAGTGATGTCGTCCATAATTGCCGGAATCGAGGATGGATTACGATCGAGAAGCCGATTGACGTTGACCTCGAGATGCTCAACACGAGTTTCCACCTCACGAAACGTTCGTTAACGCTTGACTCGAGTGTATCAACGCGACCGCGTAACATGTTTAGTTCAGCACTTAATGTGTTGAGTTTCGAGTCCACGCCGTCAACTTTAACCTCAACCCTCTCGACTAGTTTCACGATAGCGCGCTCAAAACTAGAGAACCACGCTGGAGGAGTATCCGCCATCGTGACGGCATCCCGAGAACCGCCCGAACGCTCCGCATTGGGAGCAGGAGGTGTGGTTGCGCGAGGTTGCTTAGCAACCTGAGTCAAAGATGGCGATGGAGGCGAGGCCAAGCGTTTCGCGCATGATGTGGTGGGGGGAGTTACGAGAGTCTCGGCCGCGATCGCGTTCGTCGCCGCACTCGCAGTACGCGGCCCGACAGGTGCTGCCCCTGCCCGGTGCAAATCGCCACTAACACTCGCACTCAAGGCCACAGATGCCCGCGCCAAATAACAACAACGCCGAACGTTTGAATCGGGCAAAATAGAGAGAGAATGAAAGATAGAGAGAAAGAGAGAGAGAATAAGAGAGAGAGAATATATCTCTCTCTCTCTCTATCTGTCTCCCTATCTCTTCCACTCTATCTTTCACTCTCTCTCTTATTCTCTCTCTCTTTCTCTCTATCTTTCATTCTCTCTCTCTTATTCTCTCTCTCTTTCTCTCTATCTTTCATTCTCTCTCTTTTATTCTCTCTCTCTCTCTCTCTGTTTCTCTCTATCTTTCATTCTCTCTCTCTTATTCTCTCTCTCTCCCTGTTTCTCTCTATCTTTCATTCTCTCTCTCTTATTCTCTCTCTCTCTCTTTCTCTCTATCATTCATTCTCTCTCTCTTATACTCATTCTCTTTCTCTCTATCTTTCATTCTCTCTCTCTTATTCTCTTTCTCTTTCTCTCTATATTTCATTATCTCTCTCTTATTCTCTTTCTCTTTCTCTCTAGCTGTCATTCTCTCTTTCTCTCTATCTCTCTCCCTCTCTCTCTCCCTCCCTCGCTCTCTCTCTCCATCTATCATTCTCTCTCTCTATCACTCTTACTCTCTATCTTATTCTTTCTCTCTCAGTCTCTTTATCTCTCATTCTCTCTCTTTATCTTACTCGCTCCCACTCTCGCACTCTATCACTCTCTCCAGATTTACCCGTGAAATGCGCAAACTCCTGGTGGAAACCCTTATTTTCCCTCAATTTAGATATATGTGTGCTGTCTATCACTATCTTGACGCCACCCGCGACCTCAAACTACAAAGGTTACAAAACGCCTGTGTTCGTTTTGTAGTAGGGAATTTACCTCTTCGCAGTCATGTTACTCCACACCGTTTGGAACTTGGCTGGCTCTCAGTTAGACGTGCACGCAAACTGGATATTGGTACACTAGCCTTTCAGGAGTATATGCCTAAAAAATCCGAAATATTTAGTTAGTCGTTTTACCGAACTTGATTCGAATACAATACGTCGATCATATAGACTTAGGCCGCAATTCCTACTATATGCACCTCCTCGAACTGAAACGTGGAACTGTTCCTTTTTAATCTCGGCGTCTAAAATTATTAATACGCTTCATGAAATTGTCTTCGATATCGGCAATTTCACTAGTTTTAAGAGTTATCTGCGAAATGTACTTTTCCAGCGAGATAAAAATGATTGGGAAGATAGAGTCCTTAGAGAGAGCATAACGCTTTAGCTATCTCGTCCTAAATATTATTGGGCTATTTATTGTATCCAGCAATGAAACCGGTAATTATTATTATACGATCTTCCTATCAAGTTAGCTATGGTGTTGCTACTTAGTTGTACTCCATCTGTTATATTGCGTTTAAATTGTATTGCGATTGATATTACTCAATATCAACTTGTAAATCTACACAGCCAGATAGGGTTATATCCCAAGGCTGCAATTACCAATAAATCAAATCAAATCAAATCTCTCTCTCATTCTCGCTCTCGCTCTCTATCTCCCATTCACTCTTTCTTATTCTCTCTCTCTTTCTCTCTATCTTTCATTCACTCTCTCTTATTCTCCCTCTTTCTCTCTATCTTTCGTGCTCTCTCTCTTATTCTCTCTCTCTTTCTCTCTATCTTTCATAATCTCTCTCTAATTCTCTTTCTCTTTCTCTCTATCAGTCATTCTCTCTCGCTTATTCTCTCTCTCTCTCTCTCCATCTATCATTCTTACTCTATCTCTCCTGCCATCTATCATTCTCACACTCTATCTCTCTTACTCTCCATCTTATTCTATCTCTCTCACTCTCTTTATCTCTCATTCTCTCTCTTTCTCTAACTCATTCTCTCCCTCTATCTTTATCTCTCATTCTCTCTCTTTATCTATCTGATTCTCTCTCTCACTCTATCTCTTTATCTCTCATTCTCTCTCTTTATCTCTCATTCTCTCTCTTTATCTATCTGATTCTCTGCCTCTATCTCTTTATCTCTCATTCTCTCTCTTTATCTATCTCATTCTCTCTCTCTCTATCTCTTTATCTCTCATTCTCTCTCTTTATCTAACTCATTCACTCTCTCTCCATCTCTTTATCTCTCATTCACTCTCTTTATATTACTCGCTCTCACTCTCGCACTCTATCACTCTCTCTCTCATTCTCACTCTCGCTCTCTATCTCCTATTCACTCTTTCTTATTCTCTCTCTCTTTCTCTCTATCTTTCATTCTCTCTCTCTAATTTTCTCTCTCTTTTTCTCTCTATCTTTCACTCCCTCTGTCATATTCTCTCTCTCGCTCTTTCTCTCTATCTTTCATTCTTTCTCTCTCTATCACTCACCCTCTCTCTCTCCCTCTCTCTCTCCCTCTCCACCTATCATTCTCTCTCTCTCTCTCTCTCCTTCCATCAATCATGCTCTCCCTCTCTCTCTCTCTCTCTATCTCTTTATCTCTCGTTCTCTCTCTTTATCTATCTCATTCTGTCCCTCTCAATCTCTTACCCATTTTCTATCTCTCTCCCTCACACTCCCCCATTCTTACTCACTCTCTCCCTGTCACAGTCTTTCATTACTACTTACTCTCACACTCGCACTCCCCCGCTCTCCCTCAATCTTACTCGCTCCCACTCTCTTTCTCTCTATCTTCATTCACTCTTTCTTATTCTCTCTCTCTTTCTCTCTATCTTTCATTCACTCTCTCTTATTCTCTGTCTCTTATTCTCTCTCTTTCTCTCTATTTTTCATGCACTCTCTCTTATTCTCTCTCTCTTTCTCTTTATTTATCATTCTCTCTCTTTTTTCTCTATCTTTCATTCACTCTTTCTTTCTCTCGATCCTTCATTCTCTCTCTCTCTTTTTCTCTCTATCTTTTAATCTCTATCTTTCATTCTCTCTCTCTTATTCTCTCTCTCTTTCTCTCTATCTTTCATTCACTCTCTCTTATTCTCTCTCTTTCTCTCTACCTTTCATTCTCTCTCTTTTTCTCTCTCTCTTTCACTCTATCTTTCAATATCAATCTTTCATTCTCTCTCTCTTATTCTCTCTCTCTTTCCCCGTCACTCTGTCACTCATTCTCTCTCTCCCCCTCTCTCTCTCTCTCTCCATCTATCATTCTCTCTAGCTTATTCTCTCTCTCTCTCTCTCTCTTAATCTCTCATTCTCTCTCTTTATCTATCTGATTCTCTCTCTCTTTCTATCTCTTTATCTCTCATTCTCTCTCTTTATCTATCTTATTCTCTCCCTCTCAATCTCTTACCCATTCTCTGTCTGTCTCCCTAACTCTCCCTCTCTCTTCCTTACTCTCCCTCTCTCTCCCTCACACTCCCTCATTCTTACTCACTCTCTCCCTCTCACAGTCCCTCATTATTACTCGCTCCCACTCTCGCATCCCATCACTCTCTCTCTCATTTTCGCTCTCACTCTCTATCTCCAATCACTCTTTCTTATTCTCTCTCTCTTTCTCTCTATCTTTTATTCACTCTCTCATATTCTCTCTCTTTGTCTCTATCATTCATTCACACTCTCTTCTTCTCTCTCTTTCTCTCTATCTTTCATTCTCTCTCTTTCTCTCTCCCTCTCGCTATCTCTCATTCTCTCTCTCTCTATCTGTCTCTCTATCTCTTCCTCTCGCTGTCTCTATAGCTCTGTCTCATTCTCTTATTCTCCGTCCGTCCGTCCGTCCGACAAACATCATCTTGGCGTCAGAGAGAATGAGTCAGAGCGAGAGAGACAGTGAGAGAAAGAGATAGGAAAACAGATAGAGGGAAAGAGAATGAGAGATAGAGAGAGGGAGAGAGAGAAAGAGAAAGAGATTAAGAGAGAGAGAATGAAATGAAGATAGAGATTGAAAGATAGAAAGCAAGGGAGAGAATGAAAGATAGAGAGAAAGAGAGAGAATGAAAGATAGAGAGAAAGAGAGAGAATAAGAGAGAGTGAATGAAAGATAGAGAGAACGAAAGGGAGAAGAAGAAAGAGTGAATGGAGATATGAGGGAGAGCGATGGAGAGAATGAGAGAGAAAGAGTGATAGAGTGCGAGATAGAGAGGGAGTGCGAGAGTGAGAGTGGGTAATAATGAGCGACTGTGAGAGGGAGAGAGTAAGAAAGAATGATGGAGTGTGAGGGAGAGTGAGGAAGAGAGAGAGAGAGTTAGGGAGACAGAGAGACAGTGAGGGAGAGAGATAGAGAATGTGTAAGATATTGAGATGGAGAGAATAATATAGATAAACATAGAGAATAAGACATAGAGAGAAAGAGAGACAATGAGAGATGGTGATAGAGAGAGAGAGAGAGAGAGAGAGAGAGAGAGAGAGAGACAGAGAGGGAGGGAGAGAATGAGTGATAGAGAGATAGAGAGAGAGAAGAGAGATAGAGAGAGAGATAGAGAGATAGAGAAGGGAGATAATGAGAGAGTGAGAATGAGACATAGAGTGAGAGAGAGAAAGAGAGAAATAGAGAAAGAGAGAAATAGAGAAAGAGAGATAGAGAAAGAGAGAAAGGAGAGATAGAGAAAGAGAGAAAGAGAGATAGAGAAAGAGAGAAAGATAGAGAGAGAAAGAGAGAAAGAGAGATAGAAGAAGAAGGAAAGAGAGATAGAGAAGAAGAGAATGAGAGATAGAGAGAAAGAGAGAAAATGAGAGATAGAGAAAGAGAGAAAGAGAAATAGAGAAAGAGAGAAAGAGAGGATAGAGAAAAGCTAAAGAAGAGATAGAGAAAGAGAGAAAGAGAGATAGAGAAAGGCTAAGAGAGAGAATAGAGAAAGAGAGAAAGAGAGAATAGAGAAAGAGAGAAAGAGAGATAGAGAAAGGAGAAGAGAGAAAGAGAGAAAGAGAGCTGGAGAAAAGAGAGAAAGAGAGATAGAGAGAGAGAGAAGAGAAAGAGAGAGAGAGAAAGAGAGAAGAGAGATAGAGAAAGAGAGAAAGAGAGATAGAGAAAGAGAGAAAGAGAGAATATAGAAAGAGAGAAAGAGAGATAGAGAAAGAGAGAAAGAGAGATAGAGAAAGAGAGATAGAGAGAGAGAAATAGAGAGAGAGAATGAGAGATAGAGAGAGAGAATGAGAGATAGAGAGAGAGAATGAGAGATAGAGAGAGAGTGAGAGATAGAGATAGAGAGAGAGAGCATGAAAGATAGAGAGAAAGAGAGACAGAATATGAGAGAGGGAGTGAAAGATAGAGAGAAAAAGAGAGAGAAAATTAGAGAGAGTGCATGAAAGATAGAGAGATAGGGAGATAGAGAAGGGAGATAATGAGAGAGTGAGAATGAGACATAGAGTGAGAGAGAGAAAGAGAGAAATAGAGAAAGAGAGAAAGAGAGAAAGAGAGATAGAGAAAGAGAGAAAGAGAGTTAGAGAAAGAGAGAAAGAGAGATAGAGAAACAGAGAAAGAGAGATAGAGAAAGAGAGAGAGAGAGAGAAAGAGAGAGAGAGAATGAGAGATATAGAGAGACAATGAGAGATAGAGAGAGAGAATGAGAGATAGAGAGAGAGAATGAGAGATAGAGAGAGAGAATGAGAGAAATAGAGAAAGAGAGACAGAGAAAGAGAGACAGAGAAAGAGAGAAAGAGAGATAGAGAAAGAGAGAAAGAGAGATAGAGAGAGAGAGAAATAGAGAGAGAGAGAGAGAATGAGAGGTAGAGAGTGAGAGAGAATGAGAAGTAGAGAGAGAGAGAGTGAGAGAATGAGAGGTAGAGAGTGAGAGAGAATGAGAAGTAGAGAGAGAGAGAGAGAATGAGAGGTAGAGAGTGAGAGAGAATGAGAAGTAGAGAGAGAGAGAGAGAGAATGAGAAGTAGAGAGAGAGAGAGAGAGAGAATGAGAGGTAGAGAGTGAGAAATTGATTGATTGATTGATTGATTTATTAGGCTACGGTGGCCAGCCCCCAAAGTAGCACAAATTACATTTTAAACATTAAGTACAATAGCGTTTAAAAATACAATATTCATAAAAATACAATAATATAGACGCAACCAAATGAACGCAAGAGGTAGATAAATAAATAAATAAATAAGTATGTATCAGTCAGTCTTGACTATAGGTAACGCTTAATTTAGAGCTTATTTTAGAGCGCAATGATGCAGTACGTGAGCATATAAATATAAATAGCGATTACATAATTACATAAATACATAAATAAATAAATACAGGCGCAACGTTAGACTCGTTAGAATCGCGGCAGTAAAATAAAGTATGGTAAAATCGTGCAATATAACGAGACAGATACAATTAAAGTAAGCGATAAAAGTAGAGATAAGATTGCCACTTGCCATTTCCGACCCATTCTAGTTCAACTAAACTTAAGCTAAGTAATATAATAGAGCAGGTAAAATAATAAAGTAATATAGTAATATAATAGAGCAATAATACAATAAAACGGTGCATATAAGACGTCGGCTGGTGTAACCAAAACCATACGCGTGCGACCTACCATGACGGAATTTCACGTACAACAATACCCTCCTCTTCCACGCGTTGAGCCCATGACTGTCGGTCAAACCCAGATAGATAATCTCGCAAGCGATGTTGAAAAGAGTGATAATGGTCGAGATCAAAGGTAAGGTCAGGGAAGTTATTAAGAAGTTTAGAAGCTGAAATGGTAAAAGACCGATTCAGCGCCTCGGTCCGGGGCGGATGGTAGGTGAGAGGTCGCCGCTGCAATCGGGAGGAGGTACGGACATCAGGACGTGAATCGGACTGCATGAAATGATTGGAAAGGTAAAGTGGAGATGAAGATGAGATAATTTTAAATGCAAGAGAGCCAGCAAGATAAGATCTCCTGAGCCCCGCCGACAGCCAGCCCATCTCCAAGCGGTAAGGCGTGACGTGGGCTCGTCTAGGTATATTACCCCAGATGAAACGCACGCACGCATTGATCAATCTCTGGAGCTTTAATTCACGCGTACGATCAACGTCATTGTAGACCGCACACGCATAGTCCAAGTAAGGCCAGATCAGACTCTCAACCAATGACTTCCTCGACCGTCTGGACAAAGCCTTCCTAAAGAATCGAAGATTATGCAAAACGCCATGGACACTTTGCGAAATTGACAGAACATGCTTAGACCAGTCAATTGTCGGCGTAATCCACACCCCCAACGATTTAACAGCGCTTTCGTAAGGTAGCGGCACTCCATTCACACACACCTTGGCGACGTCCCCAAGATCAAATCTAGAAATGTAAGACTGACTACCCAACAATATAACCTTGGTCTTGGAGACGTTAAGCGCCAGTCCATTCAACGCAGCCCATCTCGCAACCGCCCCCCGCATCCCGAGTCACCCTCTCAACAGCCAGGCCGAACTCCGAAGGCAGAAAGGAATAGTAAAGCTGCATATCGTCAGCAAACATCATACAGCTCGCATGCTCCAGGACCGCAGGCAAGTCGATAATAAAAATAGAAAATAAGAGGGGCCCCAAGACACTGCCCTGAGGGACACCCGCATGAACCACAGCCCAGGCCGATCGGTCGCCCCCTTCTCCTTCAACAGCCTGCGTGCGGCCCCCGAAGATACGAGAAAAACCAGAAGATAACTAAATCAGAACAGCCAACCGCCCGGAGCTTACGAAGGAGCGCGCAATGGGGGACCGTATCAAAAGCTTTAGAAAAATCAAACAGAACTAGTAGAGTACCTTACGCTGGTCAATACCCCTGCGCACATCCTCCAACACCCCGAGCAGCGCCGTCTGAGTGCTGTGACCCCGACGAAATCCGGCCTGCCTGCATGACAAGAGATCGTTCACCTCCAGATAACTCCAAAGTTGTCCGTGTACGACGCGCTCAAGCAACTTAGACACCTCGCACAATCTCGCTATAGGTCTAGTGTCGGCAACGCTACTGCACACACTAGACTTTGCCAGTGGGCACAGCAGCGCTCTCTTCCACTGCGAAGGAAAGTAACCCGACCGAAGCGAGGCATCGAAGACACTCGCCAAATGCTCCAGGATGGACGAGCCCGAGAGCTTAAGCAACGGAACAGATATACCATCGACAACCCGTCGCCCTCGAGGTCGCCCCCCCAAGCGCCAAGCTAACATGGTCCACACCAACACTATCGAAGCAAAACCTACTATGTGTCAAAACCGGGGCGAAGTTTAATACATCGGTTAAACCATGAAGCGATATTGGGTCGGACTGGCATGATATGGCCGCATAGTGAGTATTTAGTTCATCTAAAGAAAATATTGATGAAGGAGAAGGCTTTGAGTGCCGTGAGACGCCGTAACTTTTTAAAATGCGCCACTTAGACTTCGCATCAACGGCTGTATTTAGTTTCTTGATTAATGTAACGGTATTTAGCTGATTCCAAAGCACCCGAGGCCATACTGCGCAGGCGACGGTAACGCTCAAAGTCGCGCGGATCGTTGCTTCGCCTGGCGATACAAAACGCTCGCCTCCTCTCCTTGATCAAACTACGAACCTCGAGCGTAACCCACGGTTTCAACTTCGTGCCCACAACGTGTGTTTTTATTGGCGCCAGCTGGTCGAACGCGGCAACAATGGCCTCACTCAACCCCCTCACGGCCGAGTCAACAGCCCACGTTGCTATTATCAGCATCAGCATGCACAAGACTAATCGCGAGACTCGAGTCAAGGTCGAAATAGTATATACTGGCAAAGCGATAGCTATCGAGCGGAGAGAGAATGAGACGTAGAGAGTGAGGAGAGAATGAGAGGTAGAGAGTGAGAGAGAATGAGAGGTAGAGAGTGAGAGAGAATGAGAAAGAGTGTGGGACTGCGAGAGTGCCAGTGAGTAAGAAGGAGGGAGAGTGAGGGAGTGCGAGAGGTAAGAGTGAGTAAGAATGAGGGACTGTAAGAGGGGAGAGAGTGAATATGAATTAGGGATTGTGTGGAGTGGTGAGGGAGAGAGTGGAGAGAATGAGAGAAGGAATGAGAGATAGAGAGAGAGAATGAGAGATAGAGAGAATGATAGATAGAGAGAGAGAGTGAGAGATAGAGAGAATGGGAGAGAGAGGAAGGGAGAGGCAGACAGAGAGAGAGAGAGAGAGAGAGAGAGAGAGAGAGTGAGAGAGAGAGGGAGGGAGAGGCAGAGAGAGAGAGAGAGGGAATGAGGGAGAGAGTGATATATTGCGAGAGTGAGAGCGTGTAGGAATGAGAGAGAATGAGGGATTGCGAGAGTGACAGTGAGTAAGAATGAGGGACTGTGAGAGGGAGGGAGTGATATAGTGCGAGAGTGAGAGCGAGTGAGAATGAGGGAGAGTGAGGGAGTGCGAGAGTAAGAGTGAGTAAGAATGAGGGACTGTGAGAGGGAGTGAGTGATATAGTGCGAGTGAGAGAGCGAGTAAGAAGGAGGGAAAATGAGGGAGTGCGAGAGTAAGAGTGAGTACGAATGAGGGACTGGAAGAGGGAGAGAGTGAATATGAATGAGGGTTCGTGAGGGAGCGTGAGGGAGAGATTGAGAGAGTGAGAGAATGAGAGATAGAGAGAGAGAGAGAGAGAGATTTGATTGATTGATGTATTTATTGGGCCAATTATGGGTAGAAACCTCATAGGCACTAAAGGCGAACTGATACATAGATAAAACTTTTTTAAAACTAGATATAATATAAAATTGCATAACAAAAATATAAATAAAACCATGACAGAGTAAAGAAAATAAAATATGTACAATTGATTAATAGATTAATAAATTAAAACTTAATAATAAATAACAAAATAGTTAAATAACAAATAGTTAGCGTTCGCATATCAACTGCAATATAAAATAAAAAAAGAATATATATAATGAATACAATGAATAAATAAATAAATAGTAAAAAAATGACGTATAATGACGCAATGAAATACAGTATGGTAAAATCGTGCAATATAACGAGACAGATACAATTAAAGTAAGCGATAAAAGTAGAGATAAGATTGCCACTTGCCATTTCCGACCCATTCTAGTTCAACTAAACTTAAGCTAAGTAATATAATAGAGCAGGTAAAATAATAAAGTAATATAGTAATATAATAGAGCAATAATACAATAAAACGGTGCATATAAGACGTCGGCTGGTGTAACCAAAACCATACGCGTGCGACCTACCATGACGGAATTTCACGTACAACAATACCCTCCTCTTCCACGCGTTGAGCCCATGACTGTCGGTCAAACCCAGATAGATAATCTCGCAAGCGATGTTGAAAAGAGTGATAATGGTCGAGATCAAAGGTAAGGTCAGGGAAGTTATTAAGAAGTTTAGAAGCTGAAATGGTAAAAGACCGATTCAGCGCCTCGGTCCGGGGCGGATGGTAGGTGAGAGGTCGCCGCTGCAATCGGGAGGAGGTACGGACATCAGGACGTGAATCGGACTGCATGAAATGATTGGAAAGGTAAAGTGGAGATGAAGATGAGATAATTTTAAATGCAAGAGAGCCAGCAAGATAAGATCTCCTGAGCCCCGCCGACAGCCAGCCCATCTCCAAGCGGTAAGGCGTGACGTGGGCTCGTCTAGGTATATTACCCCAGATGAAACGCACGCACGCATTGATCAATCTCTGGAGCTTTAATTCACGCGTACGATCAACGTCATTGTAGACCGCACACGCATAGTCCAAGTAAGGCCAGATCAGACTCTCAACCAATGACTTCCTCGACCGTCTGGACAAAGCCTTCCTAAAGAATCGAAGATTATGCAAAAACGCCATGGACACTTTGCGAAATTGACAGAACATGCTTAGACCAGTCAATTGTCGGCGTAATCCACACCCCCAACGATTTAACAGCGCTTTCGTAAGGTAGCGGCACTCCATTCACACACACCTTGGCGACGTCCCCAAGATCAAATCTAGAAATGTAAGACTGACTACCCAACAATATAACCTTGGTCTTGGAGACGTTAAGCGCCAGTCCATTCAACGCAGCCCATCTCGCAACCGCCCCCGCATCCCGAGTCACCCTCTCAACAGCCAGGCCGAACTCCGAAGGCAGAAAGGAATAGTAAAGCTGCATATCGTCAGCAAACATCATACAGCTCGCATGCTCCAGGACCGCAGGCAAGTCGATAATAAAAATAGAAAATAAGAGGGGCCCAAGACACTGCCCTGAGGGACACCCGCATGAACCACAGCCCAGGCCGATCGGTCGCCCCCTTCTCCTTCAACAGGCCTGCGTGCGGCCCCGAAGATACGAGAAAAACCAGAAGATAACTAAATCAGAACAGCCAACCGCCCGGAGCTTACGAAGGAGCGCGCAATGGGGGACCGTATCAAAAGCTTTAGAAAAATCAAACAGAACTAGTAGAGTAACCTTACGCTGGTCAATACCCCTGCGCACATCCTCCAACACCCCGAGCAGCGCCGTCTGAGTGCTGTGACCCCGACGAAATCCGGCCTGCCTGCATGACAAGAGATCGTTCACCTCCAGATAACTCCAAAGTTGTCCGTGTACGACGCGCTCAAGCAACTTAGACACCTCGCACAATCTCGCTATAGGTCTAGTGTCGGCAACGCTACTGCACACACTAGACTTTGCCAGTGGGCACAGCAGCGCTCTCTTCCACTGCGAAGGAAAGTAACCCGACCGAAGCGAGGCATCGAAGACACTCGCCAAATGCTCCAGGATGGACGAGCCCGAGAGCTTAAGCAACGGAACAGATATACCATCGACACCCGTCGCCCTCGAGGTCGCCCCCCCAAGCGCCAAGCTAACATGGTCCACACCAACACTATCGAAGCAAAACCTACTATGTGTCAAAACCGGGGCGAAGTTTAATACATCGGTTAAACCATGAAGCGATATTGGGTCGGACTGGCATGATATGGCCGCATAGTGAGTATTTAGTTCATCTAAAGAAAATATTGATGAAGGAGAAGGCTTTGAGTGCCGTGAGACGCCGTAACTTTTTAAAATGCGCCACTTAGACTTCGCATCAACGGCTGTATTTAGTTCTTGATTAATGTAACGGTATTTAGCTGATTCCAAAGCACCCGAGGCCATACTGCGCAGGCGACGGTAACGCTCAAAGTCGCGCGGATCGTTGCTTCGCCTGGCGATACAAAACGCTCGCCTCCTCTCCTTGATCAAACTACGAACCTCGAGCGTAACCCACGGTTTCAACTTCGTGCCCACAACGTGTGTTTTTATTGGCGCCAGCTGGTCGAACGCGGCAACAATGGCCTCACTCAACCCCCTCACGGCCGAGTCAACAGCCACGTTGCTATTATCAGCATCAGCATGCACAAGACTAATCGCGAGACTCGAGTCAAGGTCGAAATAGTATATACTGGCAAAGCGATAGCTATCGAGCGAGAGAGAATGAGACGTAGAGAGTGAGAGAGAATGAGAGGTAGAGAGTGAGAGAGAATGAGAGGTAGAGAGTGAGAGAGAATGAGAAAGAGTGTGGGACTGCGAGAGTGCCAGTGAGTAAGAAGGAGGGAGAGTGAGGGAGTGCGAGAGTAAGAGTGAGTAAGAATGAGGGACTGTAAGAGGGAGAGAGTGAATATGAATTAGGGATTGTGTGGGAGTGTGAGGGAGAGAGTGAGAGAATGAGAGAAGGAATGAGAGATAGAGAGAGAGAATGAGAGATAGAGAGAATGATAGATAGAGAGAGAGAGTGAGAGATAGAGAGAATGGGAGAGAGAGGAAGGGAGAGGCAGACAGAGAGAGAGAGAGAGAGAGAGAGAGAGAGAGAGAGAGTGAGAGAGAGAGGGAGGAGAGGCAGAGAGAGAGGAGAGAGGGAATGAGGGAGAGAGTGATATATTGCGAGAGTGAGAGCGTGTAGGAATGAGAGAGAATGAGGGATTGCGAGAGTGACAGTGAGTAAGAATGAGGGACTGTGAGAGGGAGGGAGTGATATAGTGCGAGAGTGAGAGCGAGTGAGAATGAGGGAGAGTGAGGGAGTGCGAGAGTAAGAGTGAGTAAGAATGAGGGACTGTGAGAGGGAGTGAGTGATATAGTGCGAGTGAGAGAGCGAGTAAGAAGGAGGGAAAATGAGGGAGTGCGAGAGTAAGAGTGAGTACGAATGAGGGACTGGAAGAGGGAGAGAGTGAATATGAATGAGGGTTCGTGAGGGAGCGTGAGGGAGAGATTGAGAGAGTGAGAGAATGAGAGATAGAGAGAGAGAGAGAGAGAGAGATTGATTGATTGATGTATTTATTGGGCCAATTATGGGGTAGAAACCTCATAGGCACTAAAGCGAACTGATACATAGAGTAAAACTTTTTTAAAACTAGATAATAATATAAAATTGCATAACAAAAATATAAAATAAAACCATGACAGAGTAAAGAAAATAAAATATATGTACAATTGATTAATAGATTAATAAATTAAAACTTAATAATAAATAACAAAATAGTTAAATAACAAAATAGTTAGCGTTCGCATATCAACTGCAATATAAAATAAAAAAGAATATATATAATGAATACAATGAATAAATAAATAAATAGTAACAAAAATGACGTATAATGACGCAATGAAATACAGAAGAAATGACAGATGAAATAACACAGCAATGCTGATGAAACTTAAACTTATATATCCAGGTGATAGAGAGAAGTAGAGGTAGAGAGAGAGAGAGAGTATGAGAGATCGATAGATAACTATATTTATTTGCGCCAAAGTTGATACAACCGGATGGCTCTAATCATATAAAATCGAACATATAAAAAAAATTACACAACTAAAGAAGCATTAATATAACCGATAATACATATGTAAAATAATAATTCACGCTAAATTAAAATTAAAATAATCTACGTCGCAAGCATTGGACATACAATCGGATAAGTCGCTATCCATCCTCATGGAGAAATTTTTATAATACATGTTAAAAATATTTACATTAGAGCACTCTCTTATTCTAGATATGATATTATCCCACGTTTCCATTGCTAAATAAATAAACGAAGATTTACACGCATGATTCTTAACATTAAATAGGTTAAAAACAGTATTTACTCGTTTGGATCTACGCAATTCAATGCCAACAAAAGCCAGCTTATCGAATAAATATTGAGGTGTTTGGGTGGCCAACAATTTATACATAAAAGACCAAGGAAATATTTCCGTCGAACATTTAATGGAAGCCAGTTAATCTGATCATAGATAGGCTGCAATGCTACCTCACGTTTTAGATGAAAAGTAAATCTAACAACGGTATTACACATGTGTTGATCTTTAATATTAAGATAAGATGGAAGAACTAAAAATACGAGACAAGCATAGACAAAGTGAGGAATAATTAAAGCATTAGTCAGCAAAATTCGAGCACGCACAAGGAGACAACTGCCTTTGTAACGTAAAGAGATAGAGAGAGAGAGAGAATGAGAGAGAGTATGAGAGATAGAATCAGAGAACGAGAGGTACAGAGCGAGAGAGAGAATAAGGGAGAGAGAATAAGAGAGAGAGAGTGAGAGAGAGAGAGAATGAGAGAGAGTATGAGACATAGAGACAGAGAACGAGAGGTACAGAGCGAGTAAGAATGAGGGAGAGAGAATGAGAGAGAGTATGAGAGATAGAGACAGAGAACGAGAGGTACAGTTGAGTAAGAATGAGGGAGAGTGAAGGAGTGTGAGAGTGAGAATGAGTAAGAATGAGAGTCTGTGTGAGGGAGAGAGAGAGAGAATGAAAGATAGAGAGAATGAGATATAGAGAGAAAGAGAGAGAGAATGAAAGATAGAGAGAATGAGAGATAGAGAGAATGAGAGATGGAGAGAATGAGAGATGGAGAGAATGAGAGATAGAGAGAATGAGAGATGGAGAGAATGAGAGATGGAGAGAATGAGAGATGGAGAGAATGAGTGATAGAGAGAATGAGAGATAGAGAGAATGAGAGAAAGAGAGAAAACGAAAGTTAGAGTAATAGAGTGCGAGAGTAAGTGCTAGGTCCCGGTTCAAATCCGGACTGAAGCTGTTTTCATTGAAATTTCGAAAATGTCTGAAGAGTTGAATTTTGTTTTTCATACAAGAAATTATAAGAATATTGCATTTTTCAAGGTTTTCTCGGTGACATGTTGTTATAGTAACTTGAAGCTTTGTAAAATGATAGATAATTACATAACGGAGGGCAACTAACTCCTGTTTTTGCGTAAATTTGTTTTTATTAATTGTTATAAGTAAATTAGTTGTTTTTTCGTCTGCTATTTTCTGGTGCGAAATTTGTATTTGTAATTGAGTATGATACCCACTTAAACAAGTTATCAATCGACATAAGAAGGTTTAAAACGTGTAATGAACGAAAAATTGCTGAAAAGAGTTTTTGGTATGATATCTTACCTGGGATATGATCTGAGATCTCCATTGAGATTTTTTAATGGGGATATATATATATATATATATATATATATATATATATATATGGGTGGTTCTCTGTGACATCGAAGATGAAAAAAATAAATATTGCTATAACAATGGGAATATGTTTTAGAGGTATCCAGTAGTTCTCCTGAATTTTTTCAGATTTTTTCTGGGCCATTATTTTAAGTTAGAGAGAGTCAAAGTTGACATTTTAGCACTTTTTTGCATTATATGCCCATTTTCATGAATTTTCAGCTCCCAGGGGATGCATTTTTCACTAAAAACATAAGTATGACTTTTTTTGTAAAATTTTCCGAACTTTTCATTAAAAATACTTTTAAAGACATAAATGTATGCTGTCACACTCTTGTAAGCCATTTAAACCTTAATAGTGAAAATCAGCAATTCTGCCTCCGGACTCTGGTAACCTAATACTGTCTAAAAGATGTCTTTTTATAGTCAGAAACTGCCTAAAAATTTCCATAGTGGGTCTAAATCATTAAGATCACTTATGGTCAAAATATCCGGGAAAAGTGCCCGAAATATTAATAGAAATGTATATTTGTTGCCTTATAACGATGAAATTAGTAGCATGATCATTGCAAAAAAATTTATGCACTTACCTTGGAATGGTAGAAAAGTATCTCCACTTGTTTCAGTATCCATCTAATCCCCTGTAAGCTGCTAAAAATACAAATATTATTATAAAATTATAAAAAATTATTTTGTAAACATTTATAATGCTGAATTTTTAGTTTTACATCCCTTACAACAATTATAATACTAATCTGAAGGATTACTATAAATATATAAACATCATTATTACAATAACTGAATATACGTATTAAATACAAAAGATATATAAATAAATCGGATATATAATTATAATGAATAATATGATAACGTGACAGTGACAAGTTTGTGAAATCTAAACAATGTATTCCTGAATAATAATAATAATAATGTTGATACTTTTATAGTAATCCTTCAGATTAGTATTATAATTCTTGTAAGGGATGTAAAACTAAAAATCCAGCATTATAAATGTTTAAAAAATAATTTATAATTTTATAATAATATTTGTATTTTTAGCAGCTTACAGGGGATTAGATGGATACTGAAACAAGTGGAGATACTTTCCTACCATTCCAAGGTAAGTGCATAAATTTTTTGCAATGATCATGCTACTAGATTCATCGTTATAAGGCAACAAATATACATTTCTATTAATATTTCGGGCACTTTTCCCGGATATTTTGACCATAAGTGATCTTAATGATTTAGACCCACTCTGGAAATTTTTAGGCAGTTTCTGACTATAAAAAGACATCTTTTAGACAGTATTAGGTTACCAGAGTCCGGAGCAGAATTGCTGATTTCACTATTTAAGGTTAAATGGCTTACACGAGTGTGACAGCATACATTTATGTCTTTAAAAGTATTTTTAATGAAAAGTTCGGAAAATTTTACAAAAAAAGTCATACTTATGTTTTTAGTGAAAAATGCATCCCCTGGGAGCTGAAAATTCATGAAAATGGGCATATAATGCAAAAAAGTGCTAAAATGTCAACTTTGACTCTCTCTAACTTAAAATAATGGCCCAGAAAAAATCTGAAAAAATTCAGGAGAACTACTGGATACCTCTAAAACATATTCCCATTGTTATAGCAATATTTATTTTTTTCATCTTCGATGTCACAGAGAACCACCCATATATATATATATATATATATATATATAAGTAAACAATATATAAAAAAAATATAACAAA
The DNA here is from genome assembly GCA_026168455.1 of Theocolax elegans. Taxonomy (NCBI): domain Eukaryota; kingdom Metazoa; phylum Arthropoda; class Insecta; order Hymenoptera; family Cerocephalidae; genus Theocolax; species Theocolax elegans. The sequence continues at coordinate 24,810,983 of CM047428.1, forward strand.
ACAATATATCAAAATTTGTAAAAACAAATCGTTATTTCTATTTGAACTTCTAATATTTGTCATCCTAGTACATGTGATATTTTAAATTCTAATTGGAATGTTAGAATTAATAATTTATTAATATGAATCGATCTATTATGAATTATATAAAGTTTATCAGGTATTAATGTAAATAATAATACTGGATTTAATTATTGGTAGCAACAAAAATTGTTAATGTTATAAATAGTAAAAATGATCATTCTTCTATTAATTATTACGGATTTATCCCAACAAATTATATAATTGTAATATTTATTTAATTACTAGTACTATAAATTATTTTACTAAATAGTTTTTAAAAAGTAATTTTTTGAATATTACATTACATGTAATTTAATGGTAAAGAATTATTATGTTAACAATACTATTTAACTGCGAGCGAAGCGAGCATCTTGGCTAGTAGATTAATTATAACATTCCAATTAGAATTTAAAATATCACATGTACTAGGATGACAAGTATTAGAAGTTCAAATAGAAATAACGATTGTTTTTACAAATTTTGATATATTGTTTTGTTATATTTTTTTTTATATATTGTTTACTTATATATATATATATATATATATCCCCATTAAAAAATCTCACTGGAGATCTCAGATCATATCCCAGGTAAGATATCATACCAAAAACTCTTTTCAGCAATTTTTCGTTCATTACACGTTTTAAACCTTCTTATGTCGATTGATAACTTGTTTAAGTGGGTATCATACTCAATTACAAATACAATTTTCGCACCAGAAAATAGCAGACGAAAAAACAACTAATTTACTTATAACAATTAATAAAAACAAATTTACGCAAAAACAGGAGTTAGTTGCCCTCCGTTATGTAATTATCTATCATTTTACAAAGTTTCAGTTACTCTAACAACATGTCACCGAGAAAACCTTGAAAAATGCAATATTCTTATAATTTCTTGTATGAAAAATAAAATTTCAATTCTTCAGACATTTTCGAAATTTCAATGAAAACAGCTTCAGCCCGGATTTGAACCGTTACCTAGCTCTTACTCTCGCACTCTATTACTCTAACTTTCGTTTTCTCTCTATCTCTCATTCTCTCTATCTCTCATTCTCTCCATCTCTCATTCTCTCCATCTCTCATTCTCTCCATCTCTCAGTCTCTCCATCTCTCATTCTCTCCATCTCTCATTCTCTCCATCTCTCATTCTCTCTATCTCTCATTCTCTCCATCTCTCATTCTCTCCATCTCTCATTCTCTCTATCTCTCATTCTCTCCATCTCTCATTCTCTCTATCTCTCATTCTCTCCATCCTCTCATCCTCTCCATCTCTCATTCTCTCTATCTTTCATTCTCTCCATCTCTCATTCTCTCCATCTCTCATTCTCTCTATCTCTCATTCTCTCTATCTCTCGTTCTCCTCTATCTTTCATTCTCTCTCTCATATTCTCTCTCTCCCTCACACAGACTCTCATTCTTACTCATTCTCACTCTCGCACTCTTTCACTCTCCCTCATTCTTACTCGCTCTGTACCTCTCGTTCTTTGATTCTATCTCTCATACTCTCTCTCATTCTCTCTCTCTCCTCTCTCTATCTCCTCCTTTACGTTACAAGGTAGTTGTCTTCCCTTCGTTTATTTATTAGCAATGGAAAACGTGGGATAATATCATATCTAGAATAAGAGAGTGCTCTAATGTAATATTTTTAACATGTATTATAAAAATTTCTCCATGAGGATGGATAGCGACTTATCCGATTGTATGTCCAATGCTTGCGACGTAGATTATTTTAATTTTAATTTAGCGTGAATTATTATTTACATATGTATTATCGGTTATATTAATGCTTCTTTAGTTGTGTAATTTTTTTATATGTTAGTTTTATATGATTAGAGCCATCCGGTTGTATCAACTTTGGCGCAAATAAATATAGTTATCTATCGATCTCTCATTCTCTCTCTCTCTCTACCTCTACTTCTCTCTATCACCTGGATATATAAGTTTAAGTTTAATCAGCATTGCTGTGTTATTGTTACTATTTATTTATTTATTCATTGTATTCATTATATATTCTTTTTTTTTATATTGCAGTTGATATCAACTGCAATATAAAAAAAAAGAATATATAATGAATACAATGAATAAATAAATAAATAGTAACAAAAATGACGTATAATGACGCAATGAAATACAGAAGAATGACAGATGAAATAACACAGCAATGCTGATTAAACTTAAACTTATATATCCAGGTGATAGAGAGAAGTAGAGGTAGAGAGAGAGAGAGAATGAGAGATCGATAGATAACTATATTTATTTGCGCCAAAGTTGATACAACCGGATGGCTCTAATCATATAAACGAACATATAAAAAAATTACACAACTAAAGAAGCATTAATATAACCGATAATACATATGTAAAATAATAATTCACGCTAAATTAAAATTAAAATAATCTACGTCGCAAGCATTGGACATACAATCGGATAAGTCGCTATCCATCCTCATGGAGAAATTTTTAATACATGTTAAAAATATTTACATTAGAGCACTCTCTTATTCTAGATATGATATTATCCCACGTTTCCATTGCTAAATAAATAAACGAAGATTTAACGCATGATTCTTAACATTAAATAGGTTAAAAACAGTATTTACTCGTTTGGATCTACGCAATTCAATGCCAACAAAAGCCAGCTTATCGAATAAATATTGAGGTGTTTGGGTGGCCAACAATTTATACATAAAAGACCAAGGAAATATTTCCGTCGAACATTTAATAAGCCAGTTAATCTGATCATAGATAGGCTGCAATGCTACCTCACGTTTTAGATGAAAAGTAAATCTAACAACGGTATTACACATGTGTTGATCTTTAATATTAAGATAAGATGGAAGAACTAAAAATACGAGACAAGCATAGACAAAGTGAGGAATAATTAAAGCATTAGTCAGCAAAATTCGAGCACGCACAAGGAGACAACTGCCTTTGTAACGTAAAGAGAGAGAGAGAGAGAGAGAGAGATGAGAGAGAGTATGAGAGATAGAATCAGAGAACGAGTACAGAGCGAGAGAGAATAAGGGAGAGAGAATAAGAGAGAGAGAGTGAGAGAGAGAGAGAATGAGAGAGAGTTGAGACATAGAGACAGAGAACGAGAGGTACAGAGCGAGTAAGAATGAGGGAGAGAGAATGAGAGAGTATGAGAGATAGAGACAGAGAACGAGAGGTACAGTTGAGTAAGAATGAGGGAGAGTGAAGGAGTGTGAGAGTGAGAATGAGTAAGAATGAGAGTCTGTGTGAGGGAGAGAGAGAGAATGAAAGATAGAGAGAATGAGATATAGAGAGAAAGAGAGAGAGATGAAAGATGAGAGAATGAGAGAGAGATGATGAGAGATGGAGAGAATGAGAGATGGAGAGAATGAGAGATAGAGAGAATGAGAGATGGAGAGAATGAGAGATGGAGAGAATGAGAGATGGAGAGAATGAGTGATAGAGAGAGATGAGAGATAGAGAGAATGAGAGAAAGAGAGAAAACGAAAGTTAGAGTAATAGAGTGCGAGAGTAAGAGCTAGGTAACGGTTCAAATCCGGGCTGAAGCTGTTTTCATTGAAATTTCGAAAATGTCTGAAGAATTGAATTTTATTTTCATACAAGAAATTATAAGAATATTGCATTTTTCAAGGTTTTCTCGGTGACATGTTGTTAGAGTAACTTGAAACTTTGTAAAATGATAGATAATTACATAACGGAGGGCAACTAACTCCTGTTTTTGCGTAAATTTGTTTTTATTAATTGTTATAAGTAAATTATTGTTTTTTCGTCTGCTATTTTCTGGTGCGAAAATTGTATTTGTAATTGAGTATGATACCCACTTAAACAAGTTATCAATCGACATAAGAAGGTTTAAAACGTGTAATGAACGAAAAATTGCTGAAAAGAGTTTTTGGTATGATATCTTACCTGGGATATGATCTGAGATCTCCAGTGAGATTTTTTAATGGGGATATATATATATATATATATAATATATATATATATATATGGGTGGTTCTCTGTGACATCGAAGATGAAAAAAATAAATATTGCTATAACAATGGGAATATGTTTTAGAGGTATCCAGTAGTTCTCCTGAATTTTTTCAGATTTTTCTGGGCCATTATTTTAAGTTAGAGAGAGTCAAAGTTGACATTTTAGCACTTTTTTGCATTATATGCCCATTTTCATGAATTTTCAGCTCCCAGGGGATGCATTTTTCACTAAAAACATAAGTATGACTTTTTTTGTAAAATTTTCCGAACTTTTCATTAAAAATACTTTTAAAGACATAAATGTATGCTGTCACACTCGTGTAAGCCATTTAACCTTAAATAGTGAAAATCAGCAATTCTGCTCCGGACTCTGGTAACCTAATACTGTCTAAAAGATGTCTTTTTATAGTCAGAAACTGCCTAAAAATTTCCAGAGTGGGTCTAAATCATTAAGATCACTTATGGTCAAAAATCCGGGAAAAGTGCCCGAAATATTAATAGAAATGTATATTTGTTGCCTTATAACGATGAATCTAGTAGCATGATCATTGCAAAAAAATTTATGCACTTACCTTGGAATGGTAGGAAAGTATCTCCACTTGTTTCAGTATCCATCTAATCCCCTGTAAGCTGCTAAAAATACAAATATTATTATAAAATAAATTATTTTTTAAACATTTATAATGCTGGATTTTTAGTTTTACATCCCTTACAAGAATTATAATACTAATCTGAAGGATTACTATAAAAGTATCAACATTTTATTATTATTATTCAGGAATACATTGTTTAGATTTCACAAACTTGTCACTGTCACGTTATCATATTATTCATTATATTATATATCCGATTTATATCTTTTGTATTTAATACGTATATTCAGTTATTGTAATAATGATGTTTATATATTTATAGTAATCCTTCAGATTAGTATTATAATTGTTGTAAGGGATGTAAAACTAAAAATTCAGCATTATAAATGTTTACAAAATAATTTTTTATAATTTTATAATAATATTTGTATTTTAGCAGCTTACAGGGGATTAGATGGATACTGAAACAAGTGGAGATACTTTTACCATTCCAAGGTAAGTGCATAAATTTTTTTGCAATGATCATGCTACTAATTTCATCGTTATAAGGCAACAAATATACATTTCTATTAATATTTCGGGCACTTTTCCCGGATATTTTGACCATAAGTGATCTTAATGATTTAGACCCACTATGGAAATTTTTAGGCAGTTTCTGACTATAAAAAGACATCTTTTAGACAGTATTAGGTTACCAGAGTCCGGAGCAGAATTGCTGATTTTCACTATTTAAGGTTTAAATGGCTTACAAGAGTGTGACAGCATACATTTATGTCTTTAAAAGTATTTTAATGAAAAGTTCGGAAAATTTTACAAAAAAAGTCATACTTATGTTTTTAGTGAAAAATGCATCCCCTGGGAGCTGAAAATTCATGAAAATGGGCATATAATGCAAAAAAGTGCTAAAATGTCAACTTTGACTCTCTAAACTTAAAATAATGGCCCAGAAAAATCTGAAAAAATTCAGGAGAACTACTGGATACCTCTAAAACATATTCCCATTGTTATAGCAATATTTATTTTTTTCATCTTCGATGTCACAGAGAACCACCCATATATATATATATATATATATATATATATAATATATATATCCCCATTAAAAAATCTCAATGGAGATCTCAGATCATACCCAGGTAAGATATCATACCAAAACTCTTTTCAGCAATTTTTCGTTCATTACACGTTTTAAACCTTCTTATGTCGATTGATAACTTGTTTAAGTGGGTATCATACTCAATTACAAATACAAATTTCGCACCAGAAAATAGCAGACGAAAAAACAACTAATTTACTTATAACAATTAATAAAAACAAATTTACGCAAAAACAGGAGTTAGTTGCCCTCCGTTATGTAATTATCTATCATTTTACAAAGCTTCAAGTTACTATAAAACATGTCACCGAGAAAACCTTGAAAAATGCAATATTCTTATAATTTCTTGTATGAAAAACAAAATTCAACTCTTCAGACATTTTCGAAATTTCAATGAAAACAGCTTCAGTCCGGATTTGAACCGGGACCTAGCACTTACTCTCGCACTCTATTACTCTAACTTTCGTTTCTCTCTTTCTCTCATTCTCTCTATCTCTCATTCTCTCTATCACTCATTCTCTCCATCTCTCATTCCTCCATCTCTCATTCTCCCATCTCTCATTCTCTCTACTCTCATTCCTCCATCTCTCATTCTCTCCATCTCTCATTCTCTCTATCTCTCATTCTCTCTATCTTTCATTCTCTCTCCTTTCTCTCTATATCTCATTCTCTCTATCTTTCATTCTCTCTCTCTCTCCCTCACACAGACTCTCATTCTTACTCATTCTCACTCTCACACTCCTTCACTCTCCCTCATTCTTACTCAACTGTACCTCTCGTTCTCTGTCTCTATCTCTCATACTCTCTCTCATTCTCTCTCCCTCATTCTTACTCGCTCTGTACCTCTCGTTCTCTGTCTCTATGTCTCATACTCTCTCTCATTCTCTCTCTCTCACTCTCTCTCTCTTATTCTCTCTCCCTTATTCTCTCTCTCGCTCTGTACCTCTCGTTCTCTGATTCTATCTCTCATACTCTCTCTCATTCTCTCTCTCTCTCTATCTCTTTACGTTACAAAGGCAGTTGTCTCAGCATAGACAAAGTGAGGAATAATTAAAGCATTAGTCAGCAAAATTCGAGCACGCACAAGGAGACAACTGCCTTTGTAACGTAAAGAGATAGAGAGAGAGAGAGAATGAGAGAGAGTATGAGAGATAGAATCAGAGAACGAGAGGTACAGAGCGAGAGAGAGAATAAGGGAGAGAGAATAAGAGAGAGAGAGTGAGAGAGAGAGAATGAGAGAGAGTATGAGACATAGAGACAGAGAACGAGACGGTACCAGAGCGAGTAAGAATGAGGGAGAGAGAATGAGAGAGAGTATGAGAGATAGAGACAGAGAACGAGAGTACAGTTGAGTAAGAATGAGGGAGAGTGAAGGAGTGTGAGAGTGAGAATGAGTAAGAATGAGAGTCTGTGTGAGGGAGAGAGAGAGAGAATGAAAGATAGAGAGAATGAGATATAGAGAGAAAGAGAGAGAGAATGAAAGATAGAGAGAATGAGAGATAGAGAGAATGAGAGATGGAGAGAATGAGAGATGGAGAGAATGAGAGATAGAGAGAATGAGAGATGGAGAGAATGAGAGATGGAGAGAATGAGAGATGGAGAGAATGAGTGATAGAGAGAATGAGAGATAGAGAGAATGAGAGAAAGAGAGGAAACGAAAGTTAGAGTAATAGAGTGCGAGAGTAAGTGCTAGGTCCCGGTTCAAATCCGGACTGAAGCTGTTTTCATTGAAATTTCGAAAATGTCTGAAGAGTTGAATTTTGTTTTTCATACAAGAAATTATAAGAATATTGCATTTTTCAAGGTTTTCTCGGTGACATGTTGTTATAGTAACTTGAAGCTTTGTAAAATGATAGATAATTACATAACGGAGGGCAACTAACTCCTGTTTTTGCGTAAATTTGTTTTTATTAATTGTTATAAGTAAATTAGTTGTTTTTTTCGTCTGCTATTTTCTGGTGCGAAATTTGTATTTGTAATTGAGTATGATACCCACTTAAACAAGTTATCAATCGACATAAGAAGGTTTAAAACGTGTAATGAACGAAAAATTGCTGAAAAGAGTTTTTGGTATGATATCTTACCTGGGATATGATCTGAGATCTCCATTGAGATTTTTTAATGGGGATATATATATATATATATATATATATATATATATATATATATATGGGTGGTTCTCTGTGACATCGAAGATGAAAAAAATAAATATTGCTATAACAATGGGAATATGTTTTAGAGGTATCCAGTAGTTCTCCTGAATTTTTTCAGATTTTTCTGGGCCATTATTTTAAGTTAGAGAGAGTCAAAGTTGACATTTTAGCACTTTTTTGCATTATATGCCCATTTTCATGAATTTTCAGCTCCCAGGGATGCATTTTTCACTAAAAACATAAGTATGACTTTTTTTGTAAAATTTTCCGAACTTTTCATTAAAAATACTTTTAAAGACATAAATGTATGCTGTCACACTCTTGTAAGCCATTTAAACCTTAAATAGTGAAAATCAGCAATTCTGCTCCGGACTCTGGTAACCTAATACTGTCTAAAAGATGTCTTTTTATAGTCAGAAACTGCCTAAAAATTTCCATAGTGGGTCTAAATCATTAAGATCACTTATGGTCAAAATATCCGGGAAAAGTGCCCGAAATATTAATAGAAATGTATATTTGTTGCCTTATAACGATGAAATTAGTAGCATGATCATTGCAAAAAAATTTATGCACTTACCTTGGAATGGTAGAAAAGTATCTCCACTTGTTTCAGTATCCATCTAATCCCCTGTAAGCTGCTAAAAATACAAATATTATTATAAAATTATAAAAAATTATTTTGTAAACATTTATAATGCTGAATTTTTAGTTTTACATCCCTTACAACAATTATAATACTAATCTGAAGGATTACTATAAATATATAAACATCATTATTACAATAACTGAATATACGTATTAAATACAAAAGATATATAAATAAATCGGATATATAATTATAATGAATAATATGATAACGTGACAGTGACAAGTTTGTGAAATCTAAACAATGTATTCCTGAATAATAATAATAATAATGTTGATACTTTTATAGTAATCCTTCAGATTAGTATTATAATTCTTGTAAGGGATGTAAAACTAAAAATCCAGCATTATAAATGTTTAAAAAATAATTTATAATTTTATAATAATATTTGTATTTTTAGCAGCTTACAGGGGATTAGATGGATACTGAAACAAGTGGAGATACTTTCCTACCATTCCAAGGTAAGTGCATAAATTTTTTTGCAATGATCATGCTACTAGATTCATCGTTATAAGGCAACAAATATACATTTCTATTAATATTTCGGGCACTTTTCCCGGATATTTTGACCATAAGTGATCTTAATGATTTAGACCCACTCTGGAAATTTTTAGGCAGTTTCTGACTATAAAAAGACATCTTTTAGACAGTATTAGGTTACCAGAGTCCGGAGCAGAATTGCTGATTTTCACTATTTAAGGTTTAAATGGCTTACACGAGTGTGACAGCATACATTTATGTCTTTAAAAGTATTTTTAATGAAAAGTTCGGAAAATTTTACAAAAAAAGTCATACTTATGTTTTTAGTGAAAAATGCATCCCCTGGGAGCTGAAAATTCATGAAAATGGGCATATAATGCAAAAAAGTGCTAAAATGTCAACTTTGACTCTCTCTAACTTAAAATAATGGCCCAGAAAAAATCTGAAAAAATTCAGGAGAACTACTGGATACCTCTAAAACATATTCCCATTGTTATAGCAATATTTATTTTTTCATCTTCGATGTCACAGAGAACCACCCATATATATATATATATATATATATATATAAGTAAACAATATATAAAAAAAATATAACAAAACAATATATCAAAATTTGTAAAAACAAATCGTTATTTCTATTTGAACTTCTAATATTTGTCATCCTAGTACATGTGATATTTTAAATTCTAATTGGAATGTTAGAATTAATAATTTATTAATATGAATCGATCTATTATGAATTATATAAAGTTTATCAGGTATTAATGTAAATAATAATACTGGATTTAATTATTGGTAGCAACAAAAATTGTTAATGTTATAAATAGTAAAAATGATCATTCTTCTATTAATTATTACGGATTTATCCCAACAAATTATATAATTGTAATATTTATTTAATTACTAGTACTATAAATTATTTTACTAAATAGTTTTTAAAAAGTAATTTTTTGAATATTACATTACATGTAATTTAATGGTAAAGAATTATTATGTTAACAATACTATTTAACTGCGAGCGAAGCGAGCATCTTGGCTAGTAGATTAATTATAACATTCCAATTAGAATTTAAAATATCACATGTACTAGGATGACAAGTATTAGAAGTTCAAATAGAAATAACGATTTGTTTTTACAAATTTTGATATATTGTTTTGTTATATTTTTTTTTATATATTGTTTACTTATATATATATATATATATATATATCCCCATTAAAAAATCTCACTGGAGATCTCAGATCATATCCCAGGTAAGATATCATACCAAAAACTCTTTTCAGCAATTTTTCGTTCATTACACGTTTTAAACCTTCTTATGTCGATTGATAACTTGTTTAAGTGGGTATCATACTCAATTACAAATACAATTTTCGCACCAGAAAATAGCAGACGAAAAAACAACTAATTTACTTATAACAATTAATAAAAACAAATTTACGCAAAAACAGGAGTTAGTTGCCCTCCGTTATGTAATTATCTATCATTTTACAAAGTTTCAAGTTACTCTAACAACATGTCACCGAGAAAACCTTGAAAAATGCAATATTCTTATAATTTCTTGTATGAAAAATAAAATTCAATTCTTCAGACATTTTCGAAATTTCAATGAAAACAGCTTCAGCCCGGATTTGAACCGTTACCTAGCTCTTACTCTCGCACTCTATTACTCTAACTTTCGTTTTCTCTCTATCTCTCATTCTCTCTATCTCTCATTCTCTCCATCTCTCATTCTCTCCATCTCTCATTCTCTCCATCTCTCAGTCTCTCCATCTCTCATTCTCTCCATCTCTCATTCTCTCCATCTCTCATTCTCTCTATCTCTCATTCTCTCCATCTCTCATTCTCTCCATCTCTCATTCTCTCTATCTCTCATTCTCTCCATCTCTCATTCTCTCTATCTCTCATTCTCTCCATCTCTCATTCTCTCCATCTCTCATTCTCTCTATCTTTCATTCTCTCCATCTCTCATTCTCTCCATCTCTCATTCTCTCTATCTCTCATTCTCTCTATCTCTCGTTCTCTCTATCTTTCATTCTCTCTCTCATATTCTCTCTCTCCCTCACACAGACTCTCATTCTTACTCATTCTCACTCTCGCACTCTTTCACTCTCCCTCATTCTTACTCGCTCTGTACCTCTCGTTCTTTGATTCTATCTCTCATACTCTCTCTCATTCTCTCTCTCTCTCTCTCTCTCTCTCTTTACGTTACAAAGGTAGTTGTCTCCTTCGTTTATTTATTTAGCAATGGAAACGTGGGATAATATCATATCTAGAATAAGAGAGTGCTCTAATGTAAATATTTTTAACATGTATTATAAAAATTTCTCCATGAGGATGGATAGCGACTTATCCGATTGTATGTCCAATGCTTGCGACGTAGATTATTTTAATTTTAATTTAGCGTGAATTATTATTTTACATATGTATTATCGGTTATATTAATGCTTCTTTAGTTGTGTAATTTTTTTTATATGTTCGATTTTATATGATTAGAGCCATCCGGTTGTATCAACTTTGGCGCAAATAAATATAGTTATCTATCGATCTCTCATTCTCTCTCTCTCTCTACCTCTACTTCTCTCTATCACCTGGATATATAAGTTTAAGTTTAATCAGCATTGCTGTGTTATTGTTACTATTTATTTATTTATTCATTGTATTCATTATATATATTCTTTTTTATTTTATATTGCAGTTGATATGCGAACGCTAACTATTTTGTTATTTAACTATTTTGTTATTTATTATTAAGTTTTAATTTATTAATCTATTAATCAATTGTACATATATTTTATTTTGTTATTTTAATTCTTTACTCTGTCATGGTTTTATTTTATATTTTTGTTATGCAATTTTATATTATTATCTAATTTTAAAAAAGTTTTACTCTATGTATCAGTTCGCTTTAGTGCCTATGAGGTTTCTACCCCATAATTGGCCCAATAAATACATCAATCAATCAATCTCTCTCTCTCTCTCTCTATCTCTCATTCTCTCTCTCATTCTCTCACTCTCTCAGCCTCTCCCTCACGCTCCCTCACAAACCCTCATTCATATTCTCTCTTTCCCTCTTACAGTCCCTCATTCTTACTCACTCTTACTCTCGCACTCCGTCACTCTCTCTCTCGATTCTTACTCGCTCTCACTCTCGCACTATTAGAGAGAGAATGATAGATTGAGAGAGAGAGAGAGGGAGAGAGAGAGGGAGAGAGAGAGAGAGAGGGAGAGAGAGAGGGAGAGAGAGAGAGAGGGAGAGAGAGAGGGAGAGAGAGAGGGAGAGAGATAGAGAGAAAGAGAGAATGAAAGGTAGAGAGAAAGAGAAAGACAATAAGAGAGAGGGAATGAAATATAGAGAGAAAGTGAAAGAGAATAAGAGAGAGAATGAAAGATAGAGAGAAAGAGAAGGTGTATAAGAGAGAGAGAATGAAAGATAAAGAGAAAGAGAATGAGAATAAGAGAGAGAGAATGAAAGATAGAGAGAAAGGGATGGAGAGATAGAGAGAGAGAATGAGAGATAGATAGAGAGAGAAAGAATGAAAGATAGAGAGAAAGAGAGAGAGAATAAGAGAGAAAGAATATATATATCTCTCTCTCTATCTGACTCCCTATCGATCGAGATCGAGATCCGACCGTGGTCGCCGCGCTCGACTAATTCCATCAACTCTTCTTACCGTAGCCAATCGATGAGCGAACCATCCATTTCCACCATGACCAAAGGCCTGGTGTGTAGGGTTTCTTCACCCGCGGTCAGGGACTTAATTATTGAAAGAGCCCACCTTCTAAAGGGCGCGACAATCTCAAATGTATTTGGAACGGGAGGGGAGTCTTCCTTATTCATCAGACCATTGTGGCCGAAGTCGGTTCACGAACTATGGACGAAATCTCTACGTAAGGCAAAGGAATTAGGATATTTGCGTCCGATCATTAAAAATTATGTTGTCTATATGCGCAAGGAGAAAAAAGGAGCACTGATCCGCGTTAACTCCGAGGCTGAACTTCTAACTTTATCGTCAAACTCTGTACCTTCCTCCTTATGAGGGACAGCTGGTCAGACGTCTCTATCTCATTTACACATAAACATCCATTCCTTCTCTATCATTCATTTTAATATCAATCGACTTAAGACTCATTTTTCATCATTAGAAGCCTTGATCTATCCACAAGCCTATGATGTGATCGCTCTCACTGAGACCTTTTTAACAGAATCTGACTCCTCTGATATAGTAAAATTGCCTGGGTACTCCCTTTACAGACTTGATCGAGTGGGTAAGGAAGGTGGGGGTGTTGCTGCATATGTCAGAAATGAATATAAAGTCAATATGCTGGCTCATTCTGATAGGCTGTACTCAAACTCTCCTGAATTTTTTATTTTACATATTATCGGCAAATCGACTTCATTGATTTTGAGCGTGGTTTACAGACGGCCTGCAGCTTCATACCCTACTGCTTTTTTCGAATCATTATCTGATATTCTTCCTTCCCATGGTCTCGCTGTTATCACCGGAGACTTCAATATTGATATGAAGTCTTCAAGTGCCGCGGCAGACATGATGAGAGCCAATATAGCAGCTCTCAATCTATCGCTCATTGATTCCGATCCAACTCACCATGCTGTCACGTCATTAGGTTTTTCACATACATGGCTTGATCTTTTCTTGATTAGTGATCCTTTGCCTAATTTTAATTATATTAAATCTACATCCCCTTTCGCTGCGGGTCATGATTACATAGCAATTCAGTTGCTGACTAACAGAGATCCGCCTAAAATAAAGAGGTACTGGTCGCGTGATCTAGAAGGGATTAACCTCCAAGAACTTGCCATTTCTTTCAACTCCATTATCAACTCAAATTCACCGCACTCACCTCAACTTCCATCTAATCCTCCTTTCACAAACCTTATAGAGTCGCCTGACCGGTTTTCGAACTCGTACCTGAACTTGACCTTAAATTCATCTAACTTGTCGTCCTGTCCTACCAACAACCATACATCCTACATTCAGTCGCCTAACTCATTTATCATCACTCACCACACGAATCCATCCAACATGTCATCATCTAACTTATTTTCCATACCTCATCTCAGTCACTCATCTAGCATGTCTTCACCTAATTTATTATTCACAACTCATAACTTCCACTCAATAAACCAGATATCACAAATCATTGCGGTCTCTCCTCACGGTTATAACTCGTTGCTTCATAATCATAACTACTGTCATGACGTCTCATCCTCTCATCTCCTAGCGTCCATATCCCACCTCATGGTATCTGCTCTCTCAGCTTTTGACACCCTTGCGCCGGCTAAACTGGTAACGATTGGCAATAGATCCAAACCATGGGTGACGGCTGAGATTAGGGGTCTTATTAAGTCCAGGAATATTGCCTTCAAAACCTTTAGATCCTCAAACCGCATAGAAGATTACGAAAAATTCAAACTGTTGAGAAACAGAATCTCTAATCTTCTCGACAGCAACAAATACAACTATCTTACAAACAAACTAAAAAATGCTGCAAATCCGAAAGCTAAATGGAGGGAATTGAAAAACCTGGGATTATGCTCCAAGTCTAATCTGTCTCCATTGGATATTTTTACCACCCAGCAATTAAATAACCACTATGTCTCCATTTCGAATCGAATTCCGCCACTTTCACCTCTCTTTTTAGACTCAATTTATTCCTCAGTTTCCGACCCATCTAGTCCGTCCAAATTTGAATTCGACTCAATTAGTTCCCTAGGAGTTCAGCGTGCCCTCGCTAACGCGAAATCGAGGGCAGTGGGGACGGACGGGCTGTCTGTGGCAATGCTAAGAATGCTTGAGCCACAATTAGTCCCACGGCTTACAGCTTTATTCAACGACTTGTTGTCACTCGGTTACTTTCCTGATTGCTGGAAGAGGTCTATTCTCTTTCCACTGGCGAAGTCAAATAGGATCGAATCACTCTCGGATACCAGACCCATTGCTAAACTCTGCGAGGTCTCAAAACTGCTCGAGCGGCTGGTACATTTACAGCTGTCTCATTACTTAGAAACAAATGACAAACTGACTGACAGACAAGCAGGATTTCGCAGAGGTCATAGTACGCAGACTGCACTTCTAGGCGTTCTCGATGATGTCAGAAGGGCCATTGACTCACGCATGATCACAATTTTGGTCCTATTCGACTTCTCCAAGGCATTCGACTCGGTGCCGCACGGTCCCCTGCTGCTTAAGTTGCGTGACATAGGTTGTTCGAACACGGTATTGAAGTGGTTTTTCCACTATCTAGTTGGTCGCTCGCAAGCGGTTGCGGATGAGTTGGGCGCCTGTTCGGACTGGCTTGGGGTAAATTCGGGCGTACCGCAGGGCAGTGTTTTGGGTCCTTTGCTTTTTTCAATATTCATTAACGATCTTCCCGAAGTACTCGAATTCAGTAATTACATGATGTACGCCGATGATGCTCAGGTTTATTACTCCTTTCCCCCCGGGGAATTCGAACTAGGTGTCCAACGTATCACGAGTGATGCCAATGCGGTTGCATCTTGGGCTACCTTAAACGGCTTAAACCTAAATGTAAATAAAACTAAAGTAATGATCCTGGGCAGCAAGGCGTACATCTCGCGTATTGACCTAACCACTGCCCCGCGAGTTAAGCTATTGAACGACTATCTCCGCTATGAAAACCAGGTGAAATCATTAGGCGTCTGGCTGCTGCCAACTCTGGACTGGTCCAAGCACGTTTTGTCTATCTCACACACTGAAAAAAAAATAAAGCAGAATCCGCCGTAAACAGCGAAGAGACTTCTACTTTTGATAACAAAAGTAATTTGTGCTAGGGCTACAAAGCAGTTTCTGCTTGGGTCTCCGGTATATTCGCATTTTGCTTCCGAGTAAGACATAACCTTACTTTTTGACTGTACGTTTTTCGTATATATTATTGACTGTATACTTGTAAAAGTTAATTTCAATAATTAAACATATAATAATTTCCTTTACTTTCAACTATCTTAAAATGTTTACCCTCTTTTTCTTTTTTAACAATTTTAAAATACATATATATTCTAGGTCTATCTCTTTCTTAATGTCGAGTATGTATTGCTTGATAGGCCCAAGTAGAAACTGCTTGGCTTCTAAAGGAATAACAACTTTGTCTCATTTACCGGAGTCACCACGGTAGATATTGCTTGGCTCTCAAGCAAATTCTGCTTTATTTTTTTTTCAGTGCAGAGGGTGCATGAGATTTTGCGGTCGTTACGATTTCACAGACGGGCATTCTCCAGGAATACTCGTAAACACCTAGTCGAAACTTTAGTTTTCCCTTACTTCGACTATGCCTGTGCAGTCTACAACGACTTGGACCAGACCAGAAATTTAAAGCTCCAGAGACTACTTAACGCTTGCGTCAGATTTGTTTGGGGTAACCTACGCAGGTATGACCACGTGACGCTATATAGACTGAAGCTGGGATGGTTGTCGGTGGAGTCGAGGCGGCTATTTTTCATCAGCACCCTTTCTTACAACATTCTGGCCCACAACTCACCACATTACCTCTCAGAACACTTTATCAGAATCAATAGCTCTACTGATCAACGTTTTTCATCTCGTCATCCTCCCAAACCGCTGTCATATTTACCACCTCGTACTGAATCACTCCATAAGTCATTTGTCATCACTGCCACTAAACAACTAAACTCATATCCTTTTGTATCATTTGATCCGGCTCATTTCAACACCTTCAAATCATTCATCTTTGAACACCTCCTTCGTCTCGACTCCATCGCATGGGAGGATAGAGTGAGAAACGAAAATCTAGTCTGTCCCCGTATAAGTGATTTGGGTGATTTAAGTACAATTTAAGATACTCAACTTGTTCGATTTTAACAAATTTTATGTTTTATCAATGCGCTTTTTACTTGTTCATACTTTTATTTATACACTTTTATTATTATTTTTATTATTGTTATTTTTATATTGTTATTCTTGTATGTTATATTTTTTATTATATTATTGTTATATTATTTTATTATTATTATTAACATTGTAATCAACGCATGTATACTTTCGTGTTTACGGGGTCTCTACCCCAAAAACCCAATAAAATATATCATATCATATCATATCTCTTCCTCTCACTGTCTCTCTCACGCCAAGATAATCTTTGTCGGACGGACGAACGGACGGACATTATAATTTATCGGTTTTTTTTTTATATCACTTAGTAATTATAATAATAATTTTTTTGGTAGTAATATGATGCTTTAACTTATGTTACACTAATTATCATAAAATATATATGTTTAAGTATTTTTCGCAAGAATAGGGGAGTTTTTACAAAATCGCTCAAAAAGATAACTTTAATATAATGTAGATTAATTATAACATTCCAATTAGAATTTAAAATATCACATGTACTAGGATGACAAATATTAGAAGTTCAAATAGAAATAACGATTTGTTTTTACAAATTTTAATATATTGTTTTGTTATATTATTTTTGATATATTGTTTACTTATATATATATATATATATATATATATATATATATATATATATATATATATATATATATCCCCATTAAAAAATCTCACTGGAGATCTCAGATCATATCCCAGGTAAGATATCATTCCAAAAACTCTTTTCAGCAATTTTTCGTTCATTACACGTTTTAAACCTTCTTATGTCGATTGATAACTTGTTTAAGTGGGTATCATACTCAATTACAAATACAATTTTCGCACCAGAAAATAGCAGACGAAAAAAACAACTAATTTACTTATAACAATTAATAAAAACAAATTTACGCAAAAACAGGAGTTAGTTGCCCTCCGTTATGTAATTATCTATCATTTTACAAAGTTTCAAGTTACTCTAACAACATGTCACCGAGAAAACCTTGAAAAATGCAATATTCTTATAATTTCTTGTATGAAAAATAAAATTCAACTCTTCAGACATTTTCGAAATTTCAATGAAAACAGCTTCAGCCCGGATTTGAACCGGGACCTAGCTCATACTCTCGCACTCTATTACTCTAACTTTCGTTTTCTCTCATTCTCTCCATCTCTCATTCTCTCCATCTCTCATTCTCTCCATCTCTCATTCTCTCCATCTCTCATTCTCTCTATCTCTCATTCTCTCCATCTCTCATTCTCTCCATCTCTCATTCTCTCTATCTCTCATTCTCTCTATCTTTCATTCTCTCTCTCTTTCTCTCTATATCTCATTCTCTCTATCTTTCATTCTCTCTCTCTCTCCCTCACACAGACTCTCATTCTTACTCATTCTCACTCTCACACTCCTTCACTCTCCCTCATTCTTACTCAACTGTACCTCTCGTTCTCTGTCTCTATCTCTCATACTCTCTCTCATTCTCTGTATCGCTCTGTATTCTTTTCTTCGCCCGTTCCTTACATTTGGTTCCCGAGCTTTTCAGCGCAAATTTTCCGTGGGCGGACTGGCTGCAGTTTTTACTTTTTGTTAAAGTCCACTATTGCAGTTGGTCTTTCCACCTCAATTTTCACTACAAAACTACCGGCCAACATCGAGGTTAGTTTTCGCTTGGTGAGCCAACTTAGGCGGCAATTTATTCGCGCAGCTACACGAGTGCCTCTCCTGGATTTTTTCCGAACCACGGCTCCTCACCTCGCCACTGCTCATCTTCGTGACGTCATACGCCAAATCTCCGCATCGCCTCGCCTCTACCAGCTGTCATTGACATCGACATGTCTTCCAGATGCTGCTTCGTCTGCAAAGTGCGCATATCTCGTAAGGATTACTCCGAGGTATGTCCGACCTGCAACAATATAACGTACACTCATTGCGTGTCGATCTTACCGGGCTCCGAAATTCGTCGCTGCTGCGAATTGGTGCGCGCCCCTCCGAGCTCACGCGTTAGTAGCGACTCGTACAGTACGGGGGCAGCACCTACTGGGTCGCATTTTGCGAGCGCGACGGTCGGAGCGACAATGAGCGGGACAGCCGCGGGAGCTCTCGCGACTCCCCCCACTACGTCAGGCGCGAAGCGCGTGGCCTCGCCTACCTCACCACCATTAACGCAGGTTGCCAAGCAACCTCGCGCAGCCACGCCTCTCGCTCCTAGTTCAGAGCAATCGGGCGGCTCTCGGGATACCGCTGCGATGGCGAATGCTCCTCCGACGTGGTTTGTAAATTACGAGCGCGCGATCACTAAATTAGTTGAAAGGATCGAGGTTAAGGTCGACGGCGTTGATGCAAAATTGGTTTCGCTTGGGGCCGAGCTCGAATCACTTCGTGGACGTGTCGATACCCTTGAGGCGGCTTCTGATGAACGCTTCAATGAGGTGGGAGCTCGTGTTGAGCGGCTTGAGGCCAATATGAGTAAGTTCATTGATCAAGGGTCAGCATCTTCATCACCGGCGGCTTTGATTGATACTGGGGTGCAGGATAATACTTCCTGTGACGTGCTATTCTCGGGCCTACCTTCGGATTCCACCATAAGCGATCTCAGGTTAATAGAATTGGTATTAACACACCTTAATCTCCCGCTCGTAATACCGCATATCGTTGAGATTCGACCTTGGTTATCGCGCCCAATCAACCCAGCTAATCTCTCTTCTTTGGTCTCAAGCCAATCAACCTCGTCTACTGCTCCTTCTCTCAACGTCTCTAAGAGTCTGGTTTGTTAGGTCTCTTCTCCGGCCGTCAGAGATCTAATAGTTGATAAGGCCTATCGTTTAAAAGGTGCCACGACATCTAGCATTTTTGGCTTGGGAGGAGAATCCTCACTGTACATTAGACCTATATGGCCGAAGACTGTCCACGCCCTTTGGATGTTAGCCTTACGAAAAGCGAAAGAACTAGGCTATATGCGACCGATTGTGAAAAATTGCACGGTATATATGCGAAAAGAAAAAAAGGGCGCTTTACTCCGCATTCTCTCCGAAGCCGAACTCCTTTCATTGTCACCTAACTCCCTTCCGGTCAATGCTACTCCTTCTTCCTTATGAAAGGCAGCCGGTCAGACGCCTCTTTTACACTCACAATCACTCAAACCTTCTTTTTCCATCATTCACATTAACATCAATAGGCTCAAAACTCACTTCTCATCAATTGAATCATTAATTTATCCACAAGCCTTCGATGTGATTGCACTTACAGAGACCTTTCTTACGGAATCGGACTCTTCTGATATAGTAAAATTGCCTGGGTACACTCTATACAGACATGACCGAGTGGGTAAGGAAGGAGGGGGAGTTGCTGCTTACGTCCGGGACGAGTACAAAGTCAACTTGTTGGCCCAATCTGACAAACTATTTTCGAACTCTCCTGAGTTCTTCATTCTACATATTATTGGTAAATTGTCTTCGCTCCTTCTCAGTGTTGTCTACAGACGGCCAACAACATCTTACCCCATAAATTTCTTTAATTTACTATCTGATTTCCTTCCTTCCCACGGTCTTGCTGTTATTACTGGAGACTTCAATATTGATATGAAGTCTTCAAGTGCTGCGGCAGACATGATGAGAGCTAACATAACTGCCCTCAACTTATCGCTCGTTATCTCTGAACCAACTCATCATGCGATCACATCTTTAGGCTCTTCGCACACATGGCTTGATCTCTTCCTTATCAGTGATCCTTCACCTTACTTTAGTTGCTACAAGTCAACAACTCCCTTCGCTGCGGGCCATGACTACATAGCTCTACAACTACTTATTAACAAAGACCCGCCTAAACTAAAAAGGTACTGGTCACGTGATTTGGGGGGGATCAACCTCCAAATACTAGTTAACTCGTTCAATACTATTTATAACTCTAATATAGATCTCATATCTCATTTTTCACCAGAACCTCATTTTCCAATTCCTGTAGAGTCGACTGACCGGAATCACAGCTCGTTTTTGCACTTGAATTCGAATTTGTATTTGAACCCGAATCTGAATGGGAATTTGTCTTCACTGCCTTGTTCTCTCATCAATAATCCACCCCTCTCTCATACATCGGATCCACCTATCCCCATTTGCCACTCGTCATCTCTTAGCATGTCATCATCTAATTTATTATCCACTTCTCACTCTCATTCATCCTGCATGTCTTCACCTAATTTATTACACACTACACATAACTCTCATTCACTCAGCACATCTTCATCCAACTTATTTCACTTCTCAGCGATTCAACCTCCCACCTCCGTGCTTCCGTTTCACACCTTATGGTTTCAGCTCTCTCCGCTTTTGATTCTGTTGCTCCAGCTAAACTCACAACTGTCAGCAATAAATCTAAGCCCTGGGTGACAACGGAGGTTAGAAAGCTTATTAAATTTAGGAATTTGGCTTTTAAGAATTTTAAATTATCTAACCGTTTTGAGGACTACGAGAAATTTAAAACACTAAGAAACAGAGTTTCAAATCTTCTCGATAGCAATAAATATAAATTTCTTACAAACAAATTAAAAAATGCTGCAAACCCGAAAGCCAAATGGAGGGAGCTGAAAAATCTTGGTCTGTGCGCCAAAGCCAACATATCCCCGTTAGACACTTTCACCACCCAGCAACTTAATAATCATTTCGTTTCAATCTCCAATCGGATTCCCCCGCTTTCGCCTTCCTTTTTAAACACTCTTTGCTCCTCTGCTTCCGATCTCCTTAATTCGCCTTCCTTTGAATTTAATGCAATCTCCTCCTCAGGAGTTCGGCGTGCTCTTTTTAATGCTAAGTCAAGGGCAGTGGGGACGGACGGGCTATCCGTTATGATGCTAAAATTACTTGAGCCACAATTGACCCCGCAGCTTACTTATTTATTCAACGATATGTTATCTCTTGGGTACTTTCCTGACTGCTGGAAGAGAGCTCTACTCTTTCCATTGGCGAAGTCGAACAGGATTGAATCTTGCTCTAATACTAGACCTATCGCGAAGCTCTGTGAGGTCTCTAAACTGCTTGAAAGGTTGGTACACTCGCAGTTATCTCATTATTTGGAATCAAATCTTAAACTGATTGATAGACAGGCAGGTTTTCGCAGAGGCCACAGCACACAGACCGCCCTTTTGGGTGTTCTCGACGACATCAGAAGAGCCATTGATTCACGTATGATCACGATTTTGGCCCTGTTCGACTTCTCCAAGGCGTTTGACTCGGTACCGCACGGCCCTTTGTTGATCAAGCTACGAGATATGGGTTGCTCAAACACGGTTCTTAGATGGTTTTTTCACTACTTGGTCGGTCGCTCGCAAGCGGTAGTAGATGAGTTGGGCGTCTGCTCTGACTGGCTTGGGGTCAATTCAGGCGTACCGCAGGGCAGTGTTCTGGGTCCATTACTGTTTTCAATTTTTATTAATGATCTCCCGGATGTTCTTCAATACAGTAATCATATGATTTATGCTGATGATGCCCAGGTTTACTACTCCTTCCCTCCGGACGAATTCGAATTGGGGGTCCAAAGAATCACACATGACGCAAATGCGGTTGCGTCCTGGGCCTCCCTCAATGGTCTAGATTTAAACATTAACAAAACTAAAGTAATGATCCTGGGCAGTAAGGCATATGTCTCGCGTATGGACCTAACCGCTGCCCCGCGAGTTATGCTTTTGAATAAATCGCTCCAGTACGAAAATCAAGTAAAATCACTTGGAGTCTGGTTACTGCCAACTCTGGACTGGTCCAAACACGTTTTAGCAATTTCGCAGAGGGTTCACGGAATCTTACGTTCGTTACGGTTTCATAAATGTGCTTTCTCCAGAAGCACCCGAAAATTTCTTGTCGAAGCCTTAATATTACCTCACTTCGACTATGCTTGTGCGGTGTATAACGATTTGGACCAGACCAGAAACTTAAAGCTCCAGAGGCTCCTGAATGCTTGCGTAAGATTTGTTTGGGGAAACTTGCGTAGATTTGATCATGTGACGCCCTATAGGTTGAAGTTGGGCTGGCTATCTGTTGAGTCGAAACGATTATTCTTCATTACCTCTTTATCATTTTCCATTTTATCACATAATTCTCCCCACTACCTAGCAGACCAGTTCATCAAACTCAAAAGCTCATCTAATTTACGCATCTCATCACGCCATCCTCCCAAATCGCTGACCTATCTTCCCCCTCGCACCGAATCGCTACATAAATCATTTGTCATTACGGCCACCAAACAATTAAACTCGCTCTCTATCACGTCATTCGATCCATCCCTCATCGTCGCATTCAAACAAACTGTCTTCACCCATTTTCTTCGTCTCGACTCCTTAGCTTGGGAGGAAAGAGCGACTCGAGAGAACCTCATCCGTCCCCACTTAAGCGACCTATGCGATTTAAATATAAGTGTTTTATGTGATACTAGTAATGTAAGCGATCTAGCGACACAGAGTGAGGATAATGCTGTTAGTGACTAATGTGATAATTTTGCGCTGTGATATTTTTAATTTTTTCTAATTTTGTGATACATTATTCATTATCAGTATTATTTTTCTTTATCAGTATTTCCCTTTATCAGTATTATTTTTTCTTTCTCTTTTAGCATAATTTATTCTATTAATTTTGTAATTTTTTCTTTTACTCATTTTTATTTTCACTTTTTATTTTTATTCTTACCTTACACTCATTCTGCTGTCGCTCGTCCCATTGTATTTAGCACTGTATTATCTATCTCGATTGCGTTTTATTTTCATTGTTGTTTATTTATTTATTTATTTTTGTTTTTACTTTTAATTTTATTATAACTTTTTCTCATTTTGTATTTCTTTATCTCGGTTTACTTGCGTTTTTATTCTTATTTTTATTTTTATTTATATTTTTATTTTTATTTATATTCTTATGCGCTTTTTGCTTTTTTATTGTAATCACATCACTTGTTATTTTATTTGTTATAATTTCTAATTTGTTATTTTATTTTTACACTGTCAGTGATGTATATATTTTTGTGTTTACGGGGTTTCTACCTAAAACCTAATAAAGTTATCTATCTATCTATCTATCTCTTTCTCTCTCTCACTATATCTCTCATTCTCACTCTCTCAATATCTCCCTTTCTCTATCTCTCTATCTCTAGCTCTCATTCTCTCTATCTATCTCACTATCTCTGATTCTCTCTCTCCCTCTCTCTCTCTCTCTCTCTCTATCTCCATCTCTCATTCTCTCTCTTTCTCTCTATGTCTCAATCTCTCTCTTTATCTATATCATTCTCTCCATCTCAATCTCTTACACATTCTCTATCTCTCTCCCTCACTTTCTCTCTGTCTCCCTAACTCTCCCTCTCTCTCCCTCACACTCCCTCATTCTTCCATTTTTTCTCCCTCTCCCAAACCCTCATTATTACTAACACTCACTCTCGCACTCCCTCTCTATCTCGCACTCTATCACTCACTCTCTCTCTCTCGCACTCTATCACTCACTCTCTCGCTCTCGCTCTCTATCCCCATTCACTCTTTCTTCTTCTGTCTTTCGTTCTCTCTATCTTTCATTCACTCTCTCATATTCTCGCTCTTTCTCTCTATCTTTCATTCTCTCTCTTATTCTCTCTCTCTCCCCACTACCTAGCAGACCACTTCATCAAACTCAACAGCTCATCTAATTTACGCATCTCATCACGCCATCCTCCCAAATCGCTGACCTATCTTCCCCCTCGCACCGAATCGCTACATAAATCATTTGTCATTACGGCCACCAAACAATTAAACTCGCTCTCTATCACGTCATTCGATCCATCCCTCATCGTCGCATTCAAACAAACTGTCTTCACCCATTTTCTTCGTCTCGACTCCTTAGCTTGGGAAGAAAGAGCGACTCGAGAGAACCTCATCCGTCCCCACTCAAGCGACCTATGCGATTTAAATATAAGTGTTTTATGTGATACTAGTAATGTAAGCGACCTAGCGACACAGAGTGAGGATAATGCTGTTAGTGACTAATGTGATAATTTTGCGCTGTGATATTTTTAATTTCTTCTAATTTTGTGAAACATTACTCATTATCAGTGTTATTTTTCTTTATCAGTATTTTTCTTTATCAGTATTATTTTTCTTTATCAGTATTATTTTTTCTTTCTCTTTTAGCATAATTTATTCTATTTATTTTGTAATTTCTCTTTTACTCATTTTTATTTTCACTTTTTATTTTTTATTTTTATTTTTATTTTTATTTTTATTTTTATTCTTACCTTACACTCATTCTGCTGTCGCTCGTCTCATTGTATTTAGTACTGTACTATTTATCTCGTTTGCGTTTTATTGTCATTGTTGTTTATTTATTTATTTATCTTTGTTTTTGCTTTCAATTTTATTATAACTTTTTCTCATTTTTGTATTTCTTTATCTTGTTTTACCTGCGTTTTTATCCTTATTTTTATTTTTATTTATATTCTTATGCGCTTTTTGCTTTTATTGTAGTCACATCACTTGTTATTTTACTTGTTATAATTTTTAATTTGTTATTTTATTTTTCACTGTCAGTGATGTATGTATTTTTGTGTTTACGGGGTTTCTACCCCTAAAAAACCTAATAAAGTTATCTATCTATCTATCTATCTTTCTCCCTTTTTTTCATCCTCTATCTTCATTTCATTCTCGCTCTCTTATTCTCTCTCTCTTTCTCTCTCATTCTCTCTCTCTCTTTCTCTCTATCTCTCATACTCTCTCTTTCTCTCTCTGTCTTTCTCTCTATCTCTCATTCTCTATCTCTATCTGTTTTCCTATCTCTTCCTCTCACTGTCTCTCTCGCTCTGACTCATTCACTCTGACGCCAAGATCATGTTTGTCGGACGGACGGACGGACGGAGAATAAGCGAATGAGATAGAGCGAGAGAGACAGTGAGAGGAAGAGATAGAGAGACAGATAGAGTGAGAGAGGGAGAGAGAATGAGTGATAGCGAGAGGGAGAGAGAAAGAGAGAGAATGAAAGATAGAGAGAACAAGAGAGAGAGAATGAAAGATAGAGAGAACAAGAGAGAGAGAATGAAAGATAGAGAGAAGGAGAGAGAGAGTAAGAGGGAGAGAGCATGAAAGATAGAGCGAAAGAGAGAGAATAAGAGAGAGTGAATGAAAGATACTGGGAGCGAGTAAGATAAAGAGAGAGAATGAGAGATAAAGAGATAGAGAGAGAGAGCGAGAGAGAGGGAGAGAGAGAGAGAGAATAAAAGAGAGTGAATGAAAGATAGAGAGAAAGAGAGAGAGAATAAGAAAGAGTGAATGGTATATAGAAATCGAGAGCGAGAATGACATTATAATTTATTGGGTTTTTTTTATATCACTTAGTAATTATAATAATAATTTTTTTGTCAGTAATATGAAGCATTTACTTATGTTACACTAATTATCATAAAATATATATGTTTTAAGTATTTTTCGCATGAGTAGAGGAGTTTTTACAAAATCGCTCAAAAAGATAACTTTAATATAATGTAGATTAATTATAACATTCCAATTAGAATTTAAAATATCACATGTACTAGGATGACAAATATTAGAAGTTCAAATAGAAATAACGGTTTGTTTTTACAAATTTTGATATATTGTTTTGTTATATTATTTTTGATATATTGTTTACTTATATATATATATCCCCATTAAAAAATCTCACTGGAGATCTCAGATCATATCCCAGGCAAGATATCATACCAAAAACTCGTTTCAGCAATTTTTCATTCATTACACGTTTTAAACCTACTTATGTCGATTGATAACTTGTTTAAGTGGGTATCATACTCAATTACAAATACAAATTTCGCACCAGAAAATAGCAGACGAAAATACAACTAATTTACTTATAACATCTAATAAAAACAAACTTACGCAAAAACAGGAGTTAGTTGCCCTCCGTTATGTAATTATCTATCATTTTACAAAGTTTCAAGTTACTCTTACAACATGTCACCGAGAAAACCTTGAAAAATGCAATATTCTTACAATTTCTTGTATGAAAAATAAAATTCAACTCTTCAGACATTTTCGAAATTTCAATGAAAACAGCTTCAGTCCGGATTTGAACCGGGACCTAGCACTTACTCTCGCACTCTATTACTCTAACTTTCGTTTTCTCTCTTTCTCTCATTCTCTCTATCTCTCATTCTCTCTATCACTCATTCTCTCCATCTCTCATTCTCTCCATCTCTCATTCTCTCCATCTCTCATTCTCTCTATCTCTCATTCTCTCCATCTCTCATTCTCTCCATCTCTCATTCTCTCTATCTCTCATTCGCTCTATCTTTCATTCTCTCTCTCATTCTCTCTCTCTCTCCCTCACACAGACTCTCATTCTTACTCATTCTCACTCTCGCACTCCTTCACTCTCCGTCATTCTTACTCGCTCTGTACATCTCGTTCTCTGTCTCTATCTCTCATACTCTCTCTCTCTCTCTCTCTCTCTCTCATTCTCTCTCCCTCATTCTCTCTCTCGCTCTGTACCTCTCGTTCTCTGTCTCTATCTCTCATACTCTCTCTCTCATTCTCTCTCTCACTCTCTCTCTCTCATTCTCTCTCTCTCTCTCTCTCTCTCTCTCTCTCTCTCTCTCTCTTTACGTTACAAAGGCAGTTGTCTCCTTGTGCGTGCTCGAATTTTGCTGACTAATGCTTCAATTATTCCTCACTTTGACTATGCTTGTCTCGTATTTTTAGTTCTTCCGTCTTATTATTAAAGTTCAACACATGTGTAATACCGTTGTTAGATTTTTTTTTCATCTAAAACGTGAGGTAGCATTGCAGCCTTTCTATGATCAGCTAGACTGGCTTCCATTAAATGTTCGACGGAAATATTTCCTTGGTCTTTTATGTATAAATTGTTGGCCACCCATACACCTCAATATTTATTCGATAAGCTGGCTTTTGATGGCATTGACTTGCGTAGATCCAAACGAGTAAATACTGTTTTTAACCTAGCTAATGTTAAGAATCTTGCGTGTAAATCTTCGTTTATTTATTTAGCAATGGAAACGTGGGATAATATCATATCTAGAAAAAGAGTGTGCTCTAATGTAAATATTTTTAAAATGTATTATAAAAATTTCTCCATGAGGATGGATAGCGACTTATCCGATTTTATGTCCAGTGCTTGCGACGTAGATTATTTTAATTTTAATTTAGCGTGATTTATTATTTTACATATGTATTATCGGTTATATTAATTCTTCTTTAGTTGTCTAATTTATTTTATATGTTCTATTTTTTTTTTTTATTCTTGATTTGTGCTCTCTTTTTCCTGGCACTTCCTACCGTTTATCCCCTGGGGGACTTTAACGGTGTTCACCTACCACCTATGTGTGGGTGCTTTATCCCTCTCCTTAAAAACCCCACCATCTCACATTCGCCCGGGGTTATGCCCGTGGATGAGGGAAACCTGTGAAGCAGGGAAAACCTCATCCGAGATGGCCGGTGTATTCAAAACATTCTTTTTGGGTGTCAAAGTCACATTGCGTAGGCCTTGACACCGAAACCGAATGTTTCACACCTCCCGCTCACGTTGTGAAGTGTGAAAAAACACCTAACCCGCCACGAAAGCCAAACCCATCCAAGTGCGAACCGCACTCAGTGCTGCTTAACTTCCGTGACCGGCCGAGGTGCGTCTCCGCCACTCCGCCACCGTGTCGGTTATTTTATATGTTCTATTTTATATGATTAGAGCCATCCGGTTGTATCAACTTTGGCGCAAATAAATATAGTTATCTATCGATCTCTCATTCTCTCTCTCTATCTATCATTCTCTCTATCTCTCATTCTCTCTCTCTATCTCTCATTCTCTCTCTCATTCTCTCACTCTCTCCCTCACACTCCCTCACAATCCCTCATTCATATTCACTCTCTCCCTCGTACATTCCCTCATTCTTACTCACTCTTACTCTCGGACTCCCTCACTCTCCCTCATTCTTACTCTATCTTTCATTCTCTCTCTTTCTCTCTATCTTTCATTCTCTCTCTTTCTCTCTATCTTTCATTCTCTCTCTTTCTCTTTACCTTTCATTCTCTCTCTTTCTCTCTATCTTTCATTCTCTCTCTTTCTCTCTATCTTTCATTCTCTCTCTTTCTCTCTATCTTTCATTCTCTCTCTTTCTCTCTATCTTTCAATCTCTTTCTTCATTTCATTCTCTCTCTCTCTTATTCTCTCTCTCTTTCTCTCTCTCTCCCTCTCTCTCTCTCCCATTCTCTCTCTCCCTCTATCAGTTTTCCTATCTCTTCCTCTCACTGTCTCTCTCGATCTGACTCATTCTCTCTGACGCCAAGATGATTTTTGCCGGTCGGAGAGACGGACGGAGAATAAGAGAATGAGACAGAGCGAGAGAGACAGTGAGAGGAAGAGATAGAGAGATAGATAGAGAGAGAGAGAGAGAATGAGAGATAGCGAGAGGAAGAGAGAAAGAGAGAGAATGAAAGATAGAGAGAAAGAGAGAGAATGAAAGATAGAGAGAGAATAAGAGAGAATAAAAGATAAAGTACGGGAGAGAATGAGAGATAGAGAGAGAGAGAGAGAGAGAATAATAAGAGAGAGAATGATAGATAGAGAGAAAGAGAGAGAATAAGAGAGAGTGAATGAATGATAGAGAGAAAGAGAGAGAATATGAGAGAGTGAATAAAAGATAGAGAGAATAAGAAAGAGTGAATGGGAGATAGAGAGCGAGAGCGAGAATGAGAGAGAGAGTGATAGAGTGCGACAGTGGGAGAGAGTAAGATTGAGGGAGAGCGAGGGAGTGCGAGAGTGAGAGTGAGTAATAATGAGGGACTGTGAGAGGGAGACAGTGAGTAAGAATGAGGGAGTGTGTGGGAGAGAGAGGGAGAGTTAGGGAGACAGAGTGAGAGAGTGAGGGAGAGAGATAGAGAATGGGTCAGAGATTGAGAGGCATAGAATGAGATAAATAAAGAAAGAGAATGAGAGATAAAGAGCTAGAGAGAGAGAGAGAGAGAATGAGATAGATAAAGTGAGAGAATGAGTGATACAGTGAGCGTGAGAGAGAGAGAGAGAGAGAGAGAGAGAGAGAGGGAGAGAACGAGATAGATAAAGAGAGAGAATGAGAGATAAAGAGAGAGAGAGAGATAGAATAAGATAGAGAGATATAGAAATAGAGAGAGAGAGGGAGAGAGAGAGAATGAAAGATAGAAAAAAAGAGAGAGAGAATAAGAGAAAGAGAGAATGAAAGATAGAGAGAAAGAGAGAGAGAATATGTATCTCTCTCTCTATCTGTCTCCCTATCTCTTCCTCTCACTGTCTCTCTCACGCCAAGATAATGTTTGTCGGACGGACGGACGGACGGACATTATAATTTATCGGTTTTTTTTTATATCACTTAGTAATTATAATAATAATTTTTTTGGTAGTAATATGATGCTTTAACTTATGTTACACTAATTATCATAAAATATATATGTTTAAGTATTTTTCGCAAGAATAGGGGAGTTTTTACAAAATCGCTCAAAAAGATAACTTTAATATAATGTAGACTAGCCAAGATGCTCGCTTCGCTCGCAGTTAAATAGTATTGTTAACATAATAATTCTTTACCATCAAATTACATGTAATGTAATATTCAAAAAATTACTTAATAAAAACTATTTAGTAAAATAATTTATAGTACTAGTAATTAAATAAATATTATAATTATATAATTTGTTGGGATAAATCCGTAATAATTAATAAAAGAATGATCATTTTTACTATTTATATCATTAACAATTTTTGTTACTCCCAATAATTAATTCGAATATTATTATTTACATTAATACCTGATAAACTTTATATAATTCATAATAGATCGATTCATATTAAGGGGATGCAATACTCAATTAGTTACCTACCGAGCCATATGAGACAATTATATTTAATTAACTAATACATATTTTGAATAAAAGGAAATGATGACATCATTGCCCTGTGTACTTGTATAATCTATTTTTCTGCAAAAAGTCAAACAGATATTTTAATTCGTATTAAAATGGTATTGGAAAGAAATTTTCACATAGCGGATATTAGGTTATAAAATTTCCTTCCAATCATTCTCGTTAATTATTGCGCGTACATACTTTGCGCTTTGCTGAATTGCAGAAGATACCAATACGGGGGCAATGATGTCTTGGTTTTACATTTATTCACGTATTTAATGATTAATTAACAAAATGCGTGTGCCATTACTCGGTCGGTGAAAACTGACTATTACATCCCGTTAATAAATTATTAATTATAACATTCCAATTAGAATTTAAAATATCACATGTACTAGGATGACAAATATTAGAAGTTCAAATAGAAATAACGATTTGCTTTTACAATTTTTGATATATTGTTATGTTATATTATTTTTGATATATTGTTTACTTATATATATATATATATATATATGGGGTATTCCACGTGAAGTGGTCCGATCAAAATTTTAAAATGCACCAAATTTTGGGTATACTTTGCAAATGTTTTTCAGAATACAGGAAAAAATTTTTAGGTACTGGAATCTATTTGCTCAAAAGTTATTCTAACCTCAAAAAGTGAATTTTTCCATATTTTTTTCAACACCAGCTGGGTTTACCGCTATATAACTCAAAATCTATCAACTTTTACTATAGAACATTATATGTAACATTCGTTGCTAATTATATCTAGAATTTATTCTTCTGGGTTAGAATTTCTAATCTCAAGGTCAATGTTACATAAACTACATGTCAATATTCAACTTGAAAAAAGTGCAAGTGCGCCACCTTTGATTTTTTCATCCAAAAGTCTAAAAGAAAGCTTGGAGCAATACCTTTCAAATGGTCTGTAGCATTTTTATGGCCTCCAATTCTGTAAAAAGTTATGACAATTTAAAGAAAGACAAAAAATTCACAAAATTTAACATGGTAATTCCCATTTAAATTTTTAAAAAAAGTTCGTGTTTCTTTAAATAGTCATAACTTTTTACAGGATTGGAGGCCATAAAAATGCTACAGACCATTTGAAAGGTATTGCTCCAAGCTTGCTTTTAGACTTTTGGATGAAAAAATCAAAGGTGGCGCACTTGCACTTTTTTCAAGTTGAATATTGACATGTAGTTTATGTAACATTGACCTTGAGATTAGAAATTCTAACCCAGAAGAATAAATTCTAGATATAATTAGCAACGAATGCTACATATAATGTTCTATAGTAAAAGTTGATAGATTTTGAGTTATATAGCGGTAAACCCAGCTGGTGTTGAAAAAAATATGGAAAAATTCACTTTTTGAGGTTAGAATAACTTTTGAGCAAATAGATTCCAGTACCTAAAAATTTTTTTCTGTATTCTGAAAAACATTTGCAAAGTGTACCCAAAATTTGGTGCATTTTAAAATTGTGATCGGACCACTTCACGTGGAATACCCCATATATATATATATATATATATATATATATATATATATATATCCCCATTAAAAAATCTCACTGGAGATCTCAGATCATATCCCAGGTAAGATGTCATACCGAAAGCTCATTTCAGCAATTTTTCGTTCATTACACGTTTTAAACCTTCTTATGTCGATTGATAACTTGTTTAAGTGGGTATCATACTCAATTACAAATACAAATTTCGCACCAGAAAATAGCAGACGAAAAAACAACTAATTTACTCATAACAATTAATAAAAACAAATTTACGCAAAAACAGGAGTTAGTATTTCCCTCCGTTATTTAATTATCTATCATTTTACAAAGCTTCAAGTTACTATAACAACATGTCGCCGCAAAAACCTTGAAAAATGCAATATTCTTATAATTTCTTGTATGAAAAATAAAAGTCAACTCTTCAGACATTTTCAAAATTGCAATGAGAACAGCTTCAGCCCGGATTTGAACCGGGACCTAGCTCTTACTCTCGCACTCTATTACTCTAACTTTCGTTTTCTCTCTATCTCTCATTCTCTCTATCTCTCATTCTTACTCGCTCTGTACCTCTCGTTCTCTGTCTCTATCTCTCATACTCTCTCTCACTCTCTCTCTCATTCTCTCTCTCTCACTCTCGCTCTCTCATTCTCTCTCTCATTCTATCTTCCAATCTCTATCTTCATTTCATTCTCTCTCTCTAATTCTCTCTCTCTCCCTCTCTCTATCTCACATTCTCTCACTCCCTCTCTATCTGTTTTCCTATCTCTTCCTCTCACTGTCTCTCTCGCTCTGACTTATTCTCTCTGACGCCAAGATGATGTTTGTCGGACGGACGGACGGACGGAGAATGAGGGAATGAGACAGAGCGAGAGAGACAGTGAGAGGAAGAAATAGAGAGAGAGAGAGGGAGAGAGAGAATGAAAGATAGAGAGAAAGAAAGAGAGAATAAGAGAGACAATGATAGATAGAGAGAAAGAGAAACAATAAGAGAGAGTGAATGAATGATAGAGAGAAAGTGAGAGAATAAGAGAGAGTGTATAAAAGATGGAGAGAAAGAGAGAGAGAATAAGAAAGAGTGAATGGGAGATAGAGAGTGAGAGCGAGAATGAGAGAGAGAGAGTGATAGGGTGCGAGAGTGGGAGCGAGTAATAATGAGGGACTGTGAGAGGGAGAGAGTGAGTATAAGAATGAGGGAGTGTGAGGGAGAGAGAGGGAGAGTGAGGGTGAGAGAGGGAGAGTTAGGGAGACAGAGAGAGAATGGGTAAGAGATTAAGTGGGAGAGAATAGATAGATAGATAGAAAACTTTATTGGGTTTTAGGGGTAGAAACCCCGTAAACACAAAAATACATACATCGTAAAGTATTACATAAATAAATTCACAAAGTAAAATTAACAAATAAAATACAACGCAGGAATAAAATAATAATAAAAACGATTGAAAGTAACAAATTGTAAAAATAAAAATAAAGATAAAACGCAAGAATAAAACGCACGCGAGTTTATAATACAATGCCAAGTAATGCATAATAGAATGAGCAGTGTAAGAGGTGGGCGCAGAGAAAAATATAAAGATAAAAATAAATATAAAAATGAGCACAAGAAAATGTAAAATGAAGGAATAACTTATTGAAAAAATAATACTGATAAAAATATCACAAAAATAATAGACAATTAATAAATAAAAATATCACAGCGCAATTATAACATTAATTTTCCTCATTCGCTTCATTCTGTAACGATAAGTCGCTTACATAGCTAATATCACGCATAAAACTTATATCTAAAGCAGTAAGGTCGCTTAATTGGGGACGGATGAGATTTTCACGGGTCGCTCTTTCCTCCCAAGCTAAGGAATCGAGACGAAGAAAATGAGTAAAAGTAGATGATTTGAATGTGTTGATGTGGGATGGATCGAATGACGTGATAGAGAGTGAGTTTAACTGCTTGGTGGCTGTGATGACAAATGATTTGTGAAGCGATTCAGTACGAGGGGGAAGATAGGTTAACGGTTTCGGAGGATGACGAGATAAGATGCGTAGGTTAGATGAGCTGCTAAGTTTGACGAAGTGATCTGCTTGGTAATGAGGAGAATTATGTGATAAGATGATAAATGATAAAGAGGTAATGAAAAATAATCGTCTCGACTCAACAGATAGCCAGCCCAACTTCAACCTATAGGGCGTAACATGATCGAATCTACGCAAGTTTCCCCAAACAAATCTGACGCAAGCATTTAGGAGCCTCTGGAGCTTCATGTTTCTGGTCTGGTCCAGGTCATTATAGACCGCGCAAGCGTAATCAAAGTGAGCGAATATTAAGGCTTCTACAAGAGATTTTCGGATGCTTTTGGAGAAGGCACGTTTATGAAAGCGTAGCGAACGTAAGATTCCGTGCACCCTCTGAGAAATTGTCAAAACGTGTTTGGACCAGTCCAGAGTGGGCAGTAGCCAGACGCCAAGTGATTTTACTTGATTTTCGTAATAGAGACTTATTCAAAAACATAACTCGCGAGGCAGTGGTTAGATCTATACGCAAGACATATATGCCTTACTACCCAGGATAATTAATTTTGTTTTATTAATGTTCAGATTGATTGATTGATTGATAAGATTTTATTGGGCCTTTGGGGTAGATACCCCGTAGGCACTTTAAGTTCGTACAGCGACGCTTTACACAAGTTAACAAAATAAAATAACAATATTTGAGATAAAATAAATATAAAATAACATGATATATACAAAATACAAAATAAAACAATATAAAATAAAATGTACAATATAAAAATAAAAATAATTTGAATAAATAACAAAAGCAAAAAACGATGATACATATTTAAGGCACTCGCACTTAACCTATAATACTTTAGAGGTGAGGGACCCGTGGCACCGTTATCCCTTCGTTCCTTATTCTATCGGACCAGGCAGCCTGGTCAAGCCCAAACAGATGATTAAATAGCGAATTTTTGAAATGATCAATGGATGATATATCGAAGATGGTGAATGGAAGACTGTTAATGATTTTAGATGCAGTGATGACAAAGGATCTATTTAGTGCTTCCGTTCGAGGAGGATGATAGCTTAATGATTTCAATGGGTGACGAGAGGATGTGCGGGGATTATGACATGGAGTATTTAATTTTGTGAAATGACTTGCAAGATAGTTGGGAGAATTGTGAGTGATGATGCTATATGCAAGAGCGCCGATGAGGTATGCTCGTCTGGACTCAACCGATAGCCACCTGAGACCTAACCTATACGGTGTAACGTGTTCTCGTCTCGCCACATCTCCCCATACAAACCGAACACACGCATTCAACAATCTCTGTAACTTTAGGTTTCTGGTCTGATCGACATCGTTGTAGACCGCACAGGCATAATCGAAGTGTGGAAAAACAAGTGCTTCTACCAGACTCTTCCTGCGCTCACGCGACAGTGCTTTCCTATAGTATCTCAAAGAGTGTAGAACTCCATGAACACGTCTTGAAATAGATAACACCTGCCTTGTCCACTCCAGGGAGGGGGTGATTATTACCCCAAGTGATTTTACCTCTTTTTCATAGCTCAGCCATTCTGTACCCAATTTGACCCTCGTAGCAGTGTTCAAGTCGATACGCGATAGGAAAGCCTGACTACCCAGAATCATAACCTTCGTTTTCCCGACATTTAGTTTAAGACCATTTGCTCGCGCCCATGTCGCTATTGCATTTGCATCCTGTGTTATACGCTGTACACCCTTTTCAAAATCTGTCGGAAAAAACGAATGGTAGACCTGGGCGTCATCGGCAAATAGCATATAGTTGCTATACGTGAGTACCTTCGGCAGATCATTTATGAAAATTGAAAAGAGTATGGGACCAAGAACACTGCCCTGGGGCACTCCCGCATTTATCCCGAGCCAATCCGATAGCTCTCCATTTACCCCCTCCACTGCCTGCATGCGGTCCACAAGATACCGATAAAACCAGGTTAAAACAGTATCAGAGCAACCAATCTCGCATAGTTTTTGTATAAGCCTGTCGTGCGGGACAGTGTCGAAGGCCTTGGAGAAGTCAAACAGGATTAGAATCGTGATTTTCCTATCATCTATGGCCCTCCTAACGTCATCCAGAACTCCCAGAAGTGCTGTCTGGGTGCTGTGTCCCTTTCGGAACCCTGCTTGCCTATCAATTAGGATGTGTTTTTCTTCTAAGTATTTGGATAACTGATTGTGTACCACTCTCTCCAAAATTTTAGATAGTTCAGAAAGCTTCGCAATTGGCCTTGTATCCGAACACGATTCTATCCTATTTGACTTCGCCAAGGGAAACAGAAGTACTTTCTTCCAACATTCAGGAAAATATCCAGTCGACAGCATATCATTGAAGAGGTCTACAAGAACTGGAGTCAATTGAGGCTCCAACAATTTCATCATTTCAACGGATATGCCATCGACCCCCACCGCCCTTGAGGACGCTCCCCGAATTGCGCATTGTACTCCCCTTACAGTAACAGTAGAGAAGCAAAAAGAGGAAGATGCAGGCGACATAGGGCATGAGTTACATGATATGGATGAGAAAGTTTGAATGGTGAGTGGATGAACATGATTTGAAATTGATGCATAGTGATTATTTAGCTGATGAGGTGTGAAATGCTTTAGAGGAGATGGATTTGTCCTCGAGCTGAGGCCCATGTTTTTAAGATACTTCCAGGATTTTTTGGGATCAATTGTATCCCTAAGTTTTGTGGCCAGGTAATGGAATTTACTTGAGTTGATGGCATTTGATACATGGTTTCGAAGCTCTTTGTATAAATTGTAGTCCTCACTCTTTTGTGAGTGCTTAAACTTATTGAATGCTGCATTCCTGGCTTTGATGTTTCCTTTGATATCTTGCGTAATCCATGGCTTATGTTTTGTTTTGACGACTTTAGTTTGCACAGGTGCTAATGTATCAAATGTCGAAAGAATTGATGTATTTACACATGATAATGATGATGAGATAGTGCTGAGATGAGAGTTTGATGGATTGGACATATGTGAATGAGGACTAAGACAATTACACAACGGCGTGCACACAGAGACACACTGGTCAGGCCAAGCCGGCCTAGGTTTGTTATTACATAGTAATGATGAAAAAGAGGTGAGATAAGAGGTGAATGTGGTTGCGAGGCTATGAAGGTTGATCTCCTCCAAATTTCGCTTCCTAACCTTCTTTACTTCTCTCTGCGTATTTGAGATATGAAGAAAGATACTTATGGCATCATGACCTGCTGCAAAAGGAGCTTCCGACTTAACGTAATCATATCTCGGTATAGGTTCACGAATAAGGAAGAGATCTAACCACGTATGAGATGGACCATTTGATGTCATTGCATGATGCGTCGGCTCCGATTCGATGATTGAAAGTCCCAGAGCTAATAGATTCTCTCTAAACTTGTTTGACATGAAACTAGAAGAGCTCATGTCAATATTAAAGTCCCCAGTAACAATGACATAATCGTAACGTGGTAATATATCTGACAGAACATCGAAGAACTTCGTAGGATATGCGGCTGAAGGCCTGCGGTAAACCACGGCTAACACTAAGGAGATTGTTTTGTTTGTCAGACATAATACCAAAAATTCTGGAGTGTTTGAGAAAACGGGGTCAGAATGCGCAATAACCGCCACCTTATATTCTTCCCGAACATAGGCCGCCACACCGCCCCCCTCCTTGCCCTCACGATCCAATCTGTACAATGCATAGCCAGGTAACCTAATTATTTCCGAGGAATCGTGCTCGGCAAGGAACGTTTCGGTGATCGCAATGACATCATAGGACATAGGATGAACCAATGTTTCAATGGAAGTGAAATGGGTTTTTAAGCGATTTATGTTTGAATGAAAAATGGAGAGTGATCTTGATGAATTTAATGACTTGACCCGACCAGTTTCATCTCATTTATTCCGAGAAGAGAGAGAAGGAAAAGATGAAAAATCAGTGTTTGAATTTACTCGCTTGAGTGGGCCATCCCTCACCTCACGCATAAAAACAACCAAGTCTATAACTAGGGGTCTCGCATAACCCAATTCGTTAGATTTGCGCAGTGCGACCTGCCATAACTCAAAAACCGGCTTGGGCCATAGTGGTCTTATAAATATCGCACTCTCGGTGCCCTCTCCGAACATATCTCGCGCCTTCCGTCCTTTAAGTAGGTGCGTCCTTTCCATTATTGCATCTCTCGATGTGGCAGAGGACAGTTTTATCACAATGCCGCGCGATCGTGACAGAGTGGGGAGAGAGTTCTCAGAGGTGGTCTTTGGCCGTGGAGTCCATGGGCGAAGATCGATAATTTGGCTCTTTACGTGAGGGAGCTTCAATATTTCGAAAATTTTTGCCAACAAAATCTCGTCCGTCTGCGCATTTTCGTTCGTCGGCAGCCCCGTAATCAGCAGTTCACACGTATCCTTGAGTGCTGGAGACTGAGATGTTGGACTGATCGTGGTTCGTTCTCTCTCCAAACTATCCACTCGTTTCTCCAGTCCATTTACTTGGTCACCAAATACCATGAGCTTCGCCTCAACTTCCTCCTCCATCTGGTTCACCTTCGTTTGAAGCTCCTTCAGCTCCGCCTTTACTTCGTCAACCTTGCCCTCAACGCGATTTACCACCTCGAGAACCGATTTGAGGTCGTTACGCAAACTATCTTGCAGGTTTCGAGCAAAAGATTCCATCCACGGTGGCGGAGCGGCCGCCATCGGTGCGGAGTCGGCAGAAGTCGTCTGATTGGGCTTGACGGGCGGGGCGCCGCGAGGTTGCTTGGCAACCTGCGACGTTGATGGCGACGGAGGCGAGGCAACACGCTTTGCGTAAGAGGTGGTGGGAGTAGGCGTGGTCACCGTCGCGGCACTGTCGGTCGCGCTAGTCTGGCGTGGTAACCCAGGCGGTGGCGCCCCCGTATCGGTGGGAGCCAGAACTAGCGCTTTAGATTTCGTTTTCGCGAGAACACAACATCGACGCTCGGACGAACCCGGCATGACCTCGAAACAGTTCATGTGTGAAATATTATTACAGACCGTACACACCTCCGTGTAGTCCTTGCGTGTCAGTCGGTTTCCACAGACAAAGCAGCCGCGCAGCGTTGCCATTTTCGCACGATGAAATTTTTGCGATGTTGAACTGCGTTGTAAGGCCGCCCAAAACTCCACCGCTCGTAACCTCCTCTAGATAACCTCCAATTTTTGAGTTTATAATTTTCCTTAATTTTAGACCACCGTCTACAGCAAAAGTATATTTGTTTTAAAAAATACAAGCCGTAGACAGCAAACGTCCAATCTTTGCCCCGCTAAAACTCGAGTTTCTTGTGTGAGTATAATAATTGACAGAAAAATACAGAGTTGTATGAAAGGTGACTATGTACTCACCGCGCCAGAGAGAGAGAGAGAGATCTAAACCATTGAGAGAAGCCCAGGACGCAACCGCATTTGCGTCATGTGTGATTCGCTGGACACCCAATTCAAATTCGTCCGGTGGAAAGGAGTAGTAAACCTGGGTGTCATCGGTATAAATCATATGATTACTATACTCAAGAACATCCGGGAGATCATTGATAAAAACTGAAAAAAGTAATGGACCCAAAACACTGCCCTGCGGTATGCCTGAATTTACCCCAAGCCAGTCAGAGCAGACGCCCAACTCATCCACTACCGCTTGCGAGCGACCGACCAAGTAGTGAAAAAACCATCTAAGAACCGTGTTTGAGCAACCCATATTACGTAGCTTAAACAACAACGGGCCGTGCGGTACCGAATCAAACGCTTTGGAGACGTCGAATAGGACCAAAATCCTGATCATACGTGAGTCAATAGCCCTTCTGATGTCGTCGAGAACACCTAAAAGGGCGGTCTGTGTACTGTGGCCCCTGCGAAACCCTGCCTGTCTATCAATCAGTTTGAGATTTGATTCCAAATAGTAAGATAACTGTGAGTGTACCAACCTTTCAAGCAATTTAGAGACCTCACAGACCTTCGCGATGGGCCTGGTATCTGAGCAAGACTCAATCCAACGAGAATGAGATAGATAAAGAGAGAGAATGAGAGATTAAGAGAGAGAGAGAGAGAATAAGCTAGAGAGATAGAGAGAGAAAGAGAGAGAGAGTGAGTGAGAAAGAGGGGGAGAGAGACAGAATGAGTGATAGAGAGAGGGGGGGTGAGAGAGAGAATGAGTAACAGAGAGAGGGGAAGAGAGAGAGAATGTGTGATAGAGAGAAAGTGAGAGAATATAAGAGAGAGAATAAGAGAGAGAGAAAGAGAGATAAAATGAGAGAGAGAGAATGAAAGATAGAGAGAAAGAGGGAGAGAATAAGAGAGAGAGAATGAAAGATAGAGAGAAAGAGAGAGAAAATTAGAGAGAGAGAGAATGAAAGATAGAGAAAAAGAGAGAGAGAATAAGAAAGAGTGAATGGGAGATAGAGAGCGAGAGCGAGAATGAGAGAGATAGTGATAGAGTTAGAGAGTGGGAGCGAGTAAGATAAAAAGAGTGAATGAGATATAAAGAGATAGAGAGAGAGAGAATGAAAGATAGAGAGAAAGAGAGAGAGAGAATAAGAGAGAGAGAATGGAAGATAGAGAGAAAGAGACAGAGAATTAGAGAGAGAGAATGAAAGATAGAGAGAAAGAGAGGGAGAATAAGAGAGAGAGCATGAGATAGATAAAGAGAGAGAATGCGAGATAAAGAGAGTGAGAGAGCAAGAATAAGATAGAGAGTAAGTGAGATAGAGAGAGTGAATGATAGATGGAAGGAAAGATAGAGAGAGAATAATAGATGGAAGGAGAGGTAGAGAGAGAATACTTGATGGAGAGAGAGAGAGAGAGGGAGGGAGAGAGGGAGAGAGAATGTAAGATAGAGAGAAAGAGAGAGAGAATAAGAGAGAGAGAATGACATATAGAGAGAAAGAGAGAGAGAGAATGAAAGATAGAGAGAAATAGAGAGAGAATAAGAGAGAGAAGCATGAGATGGATAAAGAGAGAGAATGAGAGATATAGAGATAGAGTGAGAGAGAATTAGAGATAAAGAGATAGACAGAGAGAGATGGGATAGATAAAGAAGAGATGAGAGATAAAAGAGAGTGAGGAAGTAAGAATACAAATGTAGATAAAGAGAGATAGAGAGAGTGAATGATAGATGGAAGGAGAGAGAGAGAGAGAGAGAGAGAGCGAGGGAGAGAGAGAGGGAGAAAGACAGAGAGAAAGCGAGAGAGAGAATAGAGAGAAAGATGAAAATTGATGAGAAGAAGAGATAGAGAGAGAGAATGGAAGATAGAGAGAAAGAGACAGAGAATTAGAGAGAGAGAATGAAAGATAGAGAGAAAGAGAGGGAGAATAAGAGAGAGAGAATTAGATAGATAAAGAAGAGAATGAGAGATAAAGAGATAGAGAGACAGAGAGAGAGAATTAGAGAGAAAGAATGAAAGATAGAGAGATAGAGAGAGAGAATAAGAGAGAGCA
This sequence comes from Theocolax elegans, assembly GCA_026168455.1. NCBI lineage: Eukaryota > Metazoa > Arthropoda > Insecta > Hymenoptera > Cerocephalidae > Theocolax > Theocolax elegans. Next base: position 24,852,711 of record CM047428.1, read on the forward strand.
TGAAAGATAGAGAGAAAGAGAGAGAATGAGAGATAAAGAGACAGAGAGAGATAGAATGAGATAAAGAGAGAGAGAGAATGAGTTAGATAAAGAGAGAGAATGAGAGATAAAGAGAGTGAGAGAGAAAGAGTAACATAGAGAGTAAGAGAGAGAGAGAAGGGAGAGAGAGGAGGGAAAGAGATAGAGAGAGCGAGAGAGAGAAGGAGAGAGAGAATTAGAGAGAGAGAATGAAAGATAGAGAGAAAGAGAGAGAGCATGAGATGGATAAAGAGAGAGAATGAGAGATATAGAGATAGAGTGAGAGAGAGAATTAGATAGATAAAGAGGGAGAATGAGAGATAAAGGGAGAGAGAATTAGAGATAAAGAGACAGACAGAGAGAGAATGGGATAGATAAGAGAGAGAATGAGAGATAAAGAGAGTGAGGAAGTAAGAATAAGAAATGTAGAGTAAGAGAGATAGAGAGAGGAATGATAGATGGAAGGAGAGATAGAGAGAGAGCGAGGGAGAGAGAGAGGGAGAAAGAGAGAAAGAAAGAGAGAGAGAATAAGAGAGAAAGAATGAAAGATTGAGAGAAAGAGAGAGAGAATTAGAGAGCGAGAATGAAAGATAGAGAGAAAGAGAGAGAATAAGAGAGAGAGCATGAAAGATAGAGAGAAAGAGAGAGAATAAGAGAGTGAATGAAAGATAGAGAGAAAGAGAAAGAATAAAAGAGTGAATAGGAGATAGAGCGCGAGTGCGAGAATGAGAGAGAGTGTTAGAGTGCGAGAGTGGGAGCGTGTAAGATAAAGAGAGAGAATGAGAGATAAAGATAGAGAGAGAGAGAGGGAGACGCGAGGAGAGAGAGAGAATGAGAGATGGAGAGAGGGAGAGAGATAGAGAGAGAATGAAAGATAGAGAGAAAGAGAGAGAGAATAAGAGAGAGAATGAAGATAGAGAAAAGAGAGAGAAAATTAGAGAGAGAGAGAATGAAAGATAGAGAAAAAGAGAGAGAATAAGAAAGAGTGAATGGGAGATAGAGAGCGAGAGCGAGAATGAGAGAGATAGTGATAGAGTTAGAGAGTGGGAGCGAGTAAGATAAAAAGAGTGAATGAGATATAAAGAGATAGAGAGAGAGAGAATGAAATAGAGAGAAAGAGAGAGAGAGATAAGAGAGAGAGAATGGGATAGAGAGAAAGAGACAGAGAATTAGAGAGAGAGAATGAAAGATAGAGAGAAAGAGAGGGAGAATAAGAGAGAGAGCATGAGATAGATAAGAGAGAGAATGCGAGATAAAGAGAGTGAGAGAGCAAGAATAAGATAGAGAGTAAGTGAGATAGAGAGAGTGAATGATAGATGGAAGGAAAGATAGAGAGAGAATAATAGATGGAAGGAGAGGTAGAGAGAGAATACTTGATGGAGAGAGAGAGAGAGAGGGAGGGAGAGAGGGAGAGAGAATGTAGATAGAGAGAAAGAGAGAGAGAATAAGAGAAGAGAATGACATATAGAGAGAAAGAGAGAGAGAGAATGAAAGATAGGAGAAATAGAGAGAATAAGAGAGAGAGCAGATGGATAAGAGAGAGAATGAGAGATATAGAGATAGAGTGAGAGAGAATTAGAGATAAAGAGATAGACAGAGAGAGAATGGGATAGATAAAGAGAGAGAATGAGAGATAAAGAGAGTGAGGAAGTAAGAATAACAAATGTAGATAAAGAGAGATAGAGAGAGTGAATGATAGATGGAAGGAGAGATAGAGAGAGAGAGAGAGAGCGAGGGAGAGAGAGAGGGAGAAAGACAGAGAGAAAGAGAGGAGAGAATAAGAGAGAAAGAATGAAAGATTGAGAGAAAGAGAGAGAATTAGAGAGCGAGAATGAAAGATAGAGAGAAAGAGAGAGAGAATAAGAGAGAGCATGAAAGATAGAGAGAAACAGAGAGAATAAGAGAGAGAGAATGAAATATAGAGAGAAAGAGAGATAAGGAGATAAGAGAGAGAGAGAGAGGGAGGGAGAGAGAGAGAGGAGGGAGAGATAGAGAGAGAGAATGAAAGACAGAGAGACAGAGAGAGAGAATTAGAGAGAAAGAATGAAGGATAGAGAGATAGAGAGAGAGAATAAGAGAGAGCATGAAAGATAGAGAGAAAGAGAGAGAATGAGAGATAAAGAGATAGAGAGAGAGAATGAGATAAAGAGAGAGAGAGAATGAGTTAGATAAAGAGAGAGAATGAGAGATAAAGAGAGTGAGAGAGTAAGAGAGATAGAGAGAGAGAATGATAGATGGAAAGAGAGATAGAGAGAGAGAATGATAGATAGAAAGAGAGATAGAGAGAGAATGATAGATGGCGAGAGAGAGTGAGGAGAGAGAGAGGGAGAGTGATAGAGAGAGGGGGGGTGAGAGAGAGAATGAGTAACAGAGAGAGGGGAAGAGAGAGAGAATGTGTGATAGAGAGAAAGTGAGAGAATATAAGAGAGAGAATAAGAGAGAGAGAAAGAGATAAAATGAGAGAGAGAGAATGAAAGATAGAGAGAAAGAGGGAGAGAATAAGAAGAGAGAATGAAAGATAGAGAGAAAGAGAGAGAAAATTAGAGAGAGAGAGAATGAAAGATAGAGAAAAGAGAGAGAGAATAAGAAAGAGTGAATGGGAGATAGAGAGCGAGAGCGAGAATGGAGAGATAGTGATAGAGTTAGAGAGTGGGAGCGAGTAAGATAAAAAGAGTGAATGAGATATAAAGAGATAGAGAGAGAATGAAAGATAGAGAGAAAGAGAGAGAGAGAATAAGAGAGAGAGAATGGAAGATGAGAGAAAGAGACAGAGAATTAGAGAGAGAGAATGAAAGATAGAGAAAGAGAGGGAGAATAAGAAGAGCATGAGATAGATAAAGAGAGATGCGAGATAAAGAGAGTGAGAGAGCAAGAATAAGATAGAGAGTAAGTGAGATAGAGAGAGTGAGAGATGGAAGGAAAGATAGAGAGAGAATAATAGATGGAAGGAGAGGTAGAGAGAATACTTGATGGAGAGAGAGAGAGAGAGGGAGGGAGAGAGGGAGAGAGAATGTAAATGAGAGAAAGAGAGAGAGATAAGAGAGAGAGAATGACATATAGAGAGAAAGAGAGAGAGAGAATGAAAGATAGAGAGAAATAGAGAGAATAAGAGAGAGAGCATGAGATGGAAAGAGAGAGAATGAGAGATATAGAGATAGAGTGAGAGAGAATTAGAGATAAAGAGATAGACAGAGAGAGAATGGGATAGATAAGAGAGAGATGAGAGATAAAGAGAGTGAGGAAGTAAGAATAACAAATGTAGATAAAGAGAGATAGAGAGTGAATGATAGATGGAAGGAGAGATAGAGAGAGAGAGAGAGAGCGAGGGAGGAGAGAGGGAGAAAGACAGAGAGAAGAGAGAGAGAGAAAGAGAGAAAGAATGAAAGATTGAGAGAAGAGAGAGAGAATTAGAGAGCGAGAATGAAAGATAGAGAGAAGAGAGAGAATAAGAGAGAGAGCATGAAAGATAGAGAGAAACAGAGAATAAGAGAGAGAGAATGAAATATAGAGAGAAAGAGAGATAAGGGATAAAGAGAGAGAGAGAGAGGGAGGGAGAGAGAGAATGAAAGATAGAGAGACAGAGGAGAATTAGAGAGAAATAATGAAAGATAGAGAGATAGAGAGATAGAATGATAGAGAGAGCATGAAAGATAGAGAGAAAGAGAGAGAATGAAGATAAAGAGATAGAAGAGATAGAATGAGATAAAGAAGAGAGCGAATGAGTTGATAAAGAGAGAATGGAGATAAAGAGAGTGAGAGAGTAAGAGAGATAGAGAAGAGAATGATAAGATGGAAGAGTGAGATAGAGAGAGGAGAATGATAGATAGAAAGAGAGATAGAGAGAGAGAATGATAGCATGGCGAGAGAGAGTGAGGGGAGAGAGAGAGAGGGAGAGGCGCTAGAGAGAGGAGAGAGAGTGAGAAAATAAATGATAGAGAAAAGAGAAGAGAATACATGAGCGAGAGCATAGAGATTAGATAAAAAGAGAGAGTCATGAGTGAGATAAGGATGATAGAGTGAGAGAGAGAGCATAAGATGAGTAAAGAGATAGAGATGAGAGAGGAATGAGAAAGATAAAGAGAGAGAATTAGATGATAAAGAGATAGACAGAGAGAGAATGAGAGATAAAGAAGAGTTGAGAGAGAAAGATAAGATAGTGAAGTAAGAGAGAGAGAGAGGGGGAGAGAGAGAGAGGGAGAGAGATGTGAGGGAGGAGAGCTAGAGAGAGAGAGAGGACGAGGAGGGAGAGAGAGCCAGAATTAGAGAGAGAGAATGAAAGATAGAGAGAAAGAGAGAGAGAATAAGAGAGAGAGCATGAGATGGATAAAGAGAGAGAATGAGAGATATAGAGATAGAGTGAGAGAGACAATTAGATAGATAAAGAGGGAGAATGAGAGATAATGAGATAGAGAGAGAGAGAATTAAAGATAAAGAGATAGACAGAGAGAGAATGGGATAGATAAAGAGAGAGAATGAGAGATAAAGAGAGTGAGGAAGTAAGAATAAGAAATGTAGAGTAAGAGAGATAGAGAGAGAGAATGGAAGATAGAAAGAAGAGACAGAGAATTAGAGAGAGAGAATGGAAGATAGAAAGAAAGAGACAGAGAATTAGAGAGAGAGAATGAAAGATAGAGAGAAAGAGAGGGAGAATAAGAGAGAGAGCAAGAATAAGATAGAGAGTAAGTGAGATAGAGAGAGAGAGAATGATAGATGGAAGGAGAGATAGAGAGAGAATAATAGATGGAGAGAGAGAGAGAGAGAGAGAGAGAGAGGGAGTGAGAGAGGGAGAGAGAGAGAGGGAGGAGAGAGATAGAGAGAGAGAGAGAGAGAATGAAAGATAGAGAGAAAGAGAGAGAATTAGAGATAAAGAGATAGACAGAGAGAGAAGAGAGATAAAGAGAGTGAGAGAGAGAATAAGATAGATAAGAGATAGAGAGAGAGAGAGAGAGAGAGGGAGAGAGATAGAGAGAGAGAGAGAGAGAGAGAGAGGAGAGAGAGAGAATTAGAGAGAGAGAATGAAAGATAGAGAGAAAGAGAGAGAGAATAGAGAGAGAGCATGAGATGGATAAAGAGAGAGAATGAGAGATATAGAGATAGAGTGAGAGAGACAATTAGATAGATAAAGAGAGAGAATGAGAGATAATGAGATAGAGAGAGAGAGAATTAAAGATAAAGAGATAGACAGAGAGAGAATGGGATAGATAAAGAGAGAATGAAGATAAAGAGAGTGAGGAAGTAAGAATAAGAAATGTAGAGTAAGAGAGATAGAGAGAGAGAATGGAAGATAGAAAGAAAGAGACAGAGAATTAGAGAGAGAGAATGGAAGATAGAAAGAAAGAGACAGAGAATTAGAGAGAGAGAATGAAAGATAGAGAGAAAGAGAGGGAGAATAAGAGAGAGAGCAAGAATAAGATAGAGAGTAAGTGAGATAGAGAGAGAGAATGATAGATGGAAGGAGAGATAGAGAGAGAATGAGAGATATAGAGATAGAGTGAGAGAGACAATTAGATAGATAAAGAGAGAGAATGAGAGATAATGAGATAGAGAGAGAGAGAGAATGAGAGATAAAGAGAGTGAGGAAGTAAGAATAAGAAATGTAGAGTAAGAGAGATAGAGAGAGAGAATGGAAGATAGAAAGAAAGAGACAGAGAATTAGAGAGAGAGAATGGAAGATAGAAAGAAGAGACAGAGAATTAGAGAGAGAGAATGAAAGATAGAGAGAAAGAGAGGGAGAATAAGAGAGAGAGCAAGAATAAGATAGAGAGTAAGTGAGATAGAGAGAGAGAATGATAGATGGAAGGAGAGATAGAGAGAGAATAATAGATGGAGAGAGAGAGAGAGAGAGAGAGAGAGAGAGGGAGTGAGAGAGGGAGAGAGAGAGGGAGGGAGAGAGATAGAGAGATAGAAAATGGAAGATAGAGAGAAAGAGAGAGAGAATTAGAGAGAGAGAATGAAAGATAGAGAGAAAGAGAGAGAGAATAAGAGAGAGAGCATGAGATAAATATAGAGAGAGAATGAGAGATAAAGAGAGTGAGAGAGCAAGAATAAGATAGAGAGTAAGTGAGATAAAGAGAGAGAATGATAGATGGAAGGAGAGATAGAGAGAGAATAATAGATGGAGAGAGAGAGAGAGAGAGAGAGAGAGAGAGAGAGGGAGAGAGAGAGGGAGGGAGAATGTAAGATAGAGAGAAAGAGAAAGAGAATAAGAGAGAGAGAGAATGAAAGAGAAAGAGAAAGAAAAAGGGAATAAGAGAGAGATAATGAAAGATAGAGAGAAAGAGAGAGAGAATAAAAGAGGGAGAATGAAAGATAGAGAGAAAGAGAGAGAGAATAAAAGGAGAGAATGTAAGATCGAGAGAAAGGGAGAGAGAATAAGAGAGGGAGAATGAAATATAGAGAGAAAGCGAAAGAGAATAAGAGAGTGAGAATGAAAGAGAAAGAGAAAGAGAAAGAGAATAAGAGAGAGACAATGAAAGATAGAGAGAAAGAGAGAGAGAGAATAAAAGAGAGAGAATGAAAGATAGAGAGAAAGAGAGAGAGAATAAAAGAGAGAGAATGAAATATAGAGAGAAAGAGAGAGAGAATAAAAGTGAGAGAATGTAATATAGAGAGAAAGAGATGGAGAGATAGAGAGAGAGAGAGAATGAAAGATAGAGAGTAAGAGAGAGAGAATAAGAGAGAGAGAATATCTCTCTCTCTCTATCTGTCTCCCTATCTCTTCCTCTCACTGTCTCTCTCACGCCAAGATAATGTTTGTCGGACGGACGGACATTATAATTTATCGGTTTTTTTTTTTTATATCACTTAGTAATTATAATAATAATTTTTTTGTCAGTAATATGATGCATTAACTTATGTTACACATATTTATCATAAAATATATATGTTTTAAGTATTTTTCGCAAGAATAGGGGAGTTTTTACAAAATCGCTCAAAAAGATAACTTTAATATAATGTAGATATATATATATATGGGAGATTCCATGTGAAGTGATCCAGTTAAAAAATAGAATTTTGTTTTAATGTATGGAATCAGTAAAAAACTACTTGAATAGAGTGTAGCTAAATTTTTAGACTTGAATTTCAATTAGTACCAGAGTTGTAGCCAATCAAAAAATAGAATTTTTTTGAAAAAATTGACTTATTGGCCATGTTTATCACTTAATAACTCAAAATCTAACAATTTTTTCTTATATACATTAGATTTGAAAAAGTTTATTAATTTCAAGAAGAATCAGTTGAAATATTTCATTTATATTATTTTTAAACTTTGAATATAGTTATAATCAATAAAAACCTTTATAGTAAAAAAAAGGGTTATACGATCAAAAATATTTTATCCATCCAAGAATCTAATTCATCGATGATTAATTACCTTCAAAATGGTGTAAAGTTTGAGTGCGGCAGAGCATTTCAGACAAAGTTATGGTGTTTTTAGGCAAATTTCTTAAAAAAAGAGAGCAAATGCATTTTATGAAAAAAACAGACTAACCGTATACTTGCATTCAAACAATATGGCATTATTATTCCTCAATATTACTAAAATATACTATTTATTGTTAGTTACTGATACTTTTATTTAGTTGTTATTTAAGTCTGATACTTTTAGTTATACCTGTTATATAATTTAATTTATTGGAATTATAAAAAGTTTCAGGTATTTATCCAATTATATAACAGGTATAACTGCTTATACCTACTGTTTTGTGTTTGTAAGCAGCTTAGAGATTGAAAAGTATCAGTAATTAACATTAAATAGTATATTTTTGTATTATTGAAGAATAATAGTGCCATGTTGTTTGAATGCAAGTATACGGTTACTCTGTTTTTTTCATAAAATGCATTTGCTCTCTTTTTTTAAGAAATTTGCCTAAAAACACCATAACTTTGTCTGAAATGCTCTGCCGCACTCAAACTTGCACCATTTTGAAGGTAATTAATCATCGATGAATTAGATTCTTGGATGGATAAAATATTTTTGATCGTACAACCCTTTTTTTACTATAAAGGTTTTTATTAATTATAACTATATTCAATGTGTTAAACTAATATAAATGAAATATTTCAACAGATTCTTCTTGAAATTTATAAACTTTTTCAAATTTAATGTATATAAGAAAAAATTGTTAGATTTTGAGTTATGTAGTGATAAAAATGGCCAATAAGTCATTTTTTTAAAAAAATTCGATTTTTTTATTAGTTACAGCTCTGGTACTAATTGAAATTTAGGTCTAAAAATTTAGCTACACTCTATTCAAGTAGTTTTCTACTGATTCCATACATTAAAACAAAATTCTATTTTTTACCTGGATCACTTCACATGGAATCTCCCATATATATATATATATATGGGTGGTTCTCTGTGACATCGAAGATGAAAAAAATAAATATTGCTATAACTGTGGGAATATGTTTTAGAGGTATCCAGTAGTTCTCCTGAATTTTTTCAGATTTTTTCTGGGCCATAAGTTTAAGTTACAGAGAGTCAAAGTTGACATTTTAGCACTTTTTTGCATTATATGCCCATTTTCATGAATTTTTAGCTCCCAGGGGATGCATTTTTCACTAAAAACATAAGTATGACTTTTTTTGTAAAATTTTCCGAACTTTTCATTAAAAATACTTTAAAGACATAAATGTATGATGTCACACTCTTGTAAGCCATTTAAACCTTAAATAGTGAAAATTACCAATTCTGCTCCGGACTCTGGTAACCTAATACTGTCTAAAAGATGTCTTTTTATAGTCAGAAACTGCCTAAAAATTTCCAGAGTGGGTCTAAATCATTAAGATCACTTATAATCAAAATATCTGGGAAAAGTGCCCGAAATATTAATAGAAATGTATATTTGTTGCCTTATAACGATAAATCTAGTAGCATAGAAGAATAAATTCCAGACACAATTAGCAACGAATGTTACATATAATGTTGTATAGTAAATGTGACTGTTGTTTGAGCGTTCTGAAGGAACGATAAAGTGAAAATTCGGCAAAGAGTTGACCGTTATATAGAGTCATAAAAAAAATGTCTCTTTTCCTTCGGTTCGCTACATACAACGCGGCGCGCTTCGTTTTAGCCTATACTTTCGTATAATAGCAGGGTTGAAGCATCTAGAAAACGTACAACTCAAAAATATAGAGAGCTACCGTGCTTAAACTTTAAAAATTGATTTATCTACCAAAATTAATTAATTTGATTTTTATTCCTTTCTTAAATCCGATTTTTATTGATTTTATCCTTATTTTAAAATGCTGTCTATCTTATATGTAAACAAAAAAACTAATAATAAAATTCGTCGAATGAACCACAAAGTTCTCCTTGTTTCCAAGTGAACCCAAAGTTCTCTTCGACAACTTACTCTGTTTGATACAAGAAAAACTTGCTAAATGAACCACAAAGTTCTCCTTGTTTCCAAGTGAACCCAAAGTTCTTTTTAACAGTTTACTCTATTTACTAAGAGAAAAATTGCCCAAATGAACCACAAAGTTCTCCTTGTTTCCAAGTGAACCCAAAGTTCTCTTCGTCAACTTACTCTCTTTGATTATTATTTAATTCTAAATAGGTTGAAATAATAAAATTTGAATTACTTTTTTTTATTATGTTTTTCTTCTTTAATACTTGGATTTTAATTTTAATATAATATTTTACAATATAGATTGAATTTGAATATAAATGAAAAATTAAGAATTGAAAATAGAAAAATTGAGTGTGAAACACCAAGTTGCCTCTAGTCAGCCTGTGGACTAGATCAACCATAAATTTCTCCACTCGAGGGGTGATCAATGAATGATGCTGTGGTCCTTGGTGCTGGCCTTTTTATACGGTGACGAGCTCATTTGAACCAATGTGTAAGACAAAGAGCTTCAATTTCGACGAATGAGGATGATCCTTGAATTTTCCTTGCTCGAATTTTCTTAAACGGGAGAAAAGCTGCACCAATTGTAGACCAAGTTAACGCCCACACACGCCTTCCTACATATATGCTCGTTACGTAAGAGAAAGATAAAAAACAGAGTAGGAGAAAATTTTCGGAGCCCTTAAAGTAAAGTAGAGAGGGACAATATTTCCTTCTCTCTCGCACGCTCGCTTTTTCTTAATTTTATAATATTTCTTAATTAAACAATAAATGATAGATATTTTCAAAATTAGATATAATAATTAAATTCTGTATAAAAAGTTATACATTTACAAATTTGAATGAAAGCTATATGTTAATTTAATAAAAAGTTATATTATAAAATATAGAGATATTCGTTTAACTATTATTTATTGTTGAATTATGGTTGAATCTAATAATCATTTTAAAGTATTAAAAAAAAATTATATTTATAGAATTTTAATTATTAATTAAAATAGTAAAATTATTATTATTATAAAAGAGAATAAAAGAAAATATAGGGTATTATATAAAAATATATAATTAACACTATTTTCTATAATAACAGAATATTATAATATAAAAGAAATGGAAATAATATTTAAAATAATATTTTTTTGGTAAGACTTCTTAACATAGCTTAGAAACGCATAGAAGATGCATCGATGTTCATTCGCATCGAACGCAGGTCAAGCGCCACATCTGGTTACAATTCACTTGACTAGGGTCGAGTTGTAAAGCGAGAGAAGTCTCTCACTCGGTACGCATCGAAGCCGCTCATAAAATTCTTTAATTTTTCCTATATATATATATTCTACATATATTCTAAGTTTTCTTCTTATTATTTTCTATAAAACTTGACGGAGACGTCACATAAAAGTTGATAGATTTTGGGTTAAATAGCGATAAACCCAGCTGGTGTTGAAAAAAACTGGAAAAAGTTCACTTTTTGAGGTTAGAATAACTTTTGAGCTAATAAATACCAGTACCTAAAAATTTTTTTCTGTATTCTGAGAAATATTTGCAATCTGTACCCAAAATTTGGTGCATATTAAAATTTTGATCGGACCAGTTCACGTGGAATACCCCATATATATATATATGTATTGAGACGAGCACGTTTATCCCGCCATATACATAATTAATTAATATTTCGCAGGTATCTTGTATTTTATTATTGCTGAAAATAAGTGTGGAGTACGTATGTGAGTGCGTCGTGCCTCACATACGTCACCTTAGTTATTTTCGTGTTAAATTAAATGGTGTGTGAGTATTAGTGTATAATGGAGCATTCTTTGAGAGCATAAAATAAAAAGGATTACTTTATATAAACAAAATTAATTAATTTATTAATTAATCTTAATCTAAGTGAGTACATATTTATATTATATACTGATATGTGTGGAGAGAAAATTAGATGGTTGTCTCTCAAGTGCCGCTTGACGGCGAATGCTGGAGCTCAAAATGCGACAGTGGCTTATCTAGACTTGGAGAAGCTTCCCCTTCTACGATTAGTGACGTCACATCATCTGTTCCTTTGTATGCTTCTTGTCTTTTAGCTATTAATGCCGACTTTGTACTTTTATGATTTATCCTTCGTTTGCATGAATTTATTCTTTTTAGGTAACATTTTACCTTCGGTAGGCATTAAAAGATTCTCACAAATTAGAATTTTATTGTCTATATCCTCAATTGTACAATGAGTTGACACGTGAGATTGATTAAAAAAAATTTCGGTTTGTGAACCTGTACTTTGATTCTTATATTGGGAGCCATCATCTGACTTGCTTCGCGATTGGAATCGAATTAAATATTGGTTCAACGTTGGGTGCCAACGTTCAAACCAATAATAAGTACCAATATTGGTTCAACTTTGGGTACGAATATTGGTCCAACGTTGGGTACCAATATTGATGCATCGTTGGGTACGAACAATGGCCCAACATTGGGTACCAACATTGGTCCAACGTTGAGTACCAACTATAGTTCAACGTTAAGTACCAACATTGGTCCAACATTGGGTACCAATATGGATTCAACATTGGGTACCAATATTGGTCCAACTATGGGTACCAATATTGATTCAACGTTGCGTACCAACATTGGTCCAACGTTGGGTACCAACAATGGTCCAACATTGGGTACCAACATTGGTCCAAAGTTGGGTACCAATATTGATTCAACGTTGGGTACCAACATTGATCCAACGTTGGGTACCAACATAGGTCCAAAGCTGAGTACCGACATTGGTCCATCATTTGGTACCAATACTGATTCAACGTTGGGTACCAACAGTGGTCCAACATTGGGTACCAATATTGATTCATCATTGGGTACCAACATTCCAAACCAACTATGGCACAGGGATGGGCGATTCTACTCGATTCTCTAAAATTTATTCGATTCTTTTTGAATGTATCAATTATTTATTCGATTCTTGAAGAATCGATACTCCAGAAACAAAGAATCGATACTCCAGAAACGAAGAATCGATACGACTATACGACAGCACTTATATGAATTACGAAAATATTCTGTATTAAGTGGTTTACGAAACTTAAAACACGACAAGTGGTTTACAATACTTAGAACACGAAAAACGGCAAAGAAGCACTGAGCAGAGCAGGATGATGTAAAAACCATGTGGTGCCCGACCGTATTCCAATTTACGACGTTGAAAAATGTATAAGAATCAAAGACTGAGTACTGATAATATTATAATATAAAAATAGTAATAGTGAATTAGTGTCTATATGTGAACTGAAATCTGTATAATCATAGAGGCTATTAGTATGTACAGCATAGCTATTACATTACAGCATAGATTAACGAACAACTAATTTTGAAATCTTAAACTCGAAGTATTTTCAATTTCAAATTTTCAACCAAATTTTTTGTATAAGATTATAAAATGTGTATCTAATACAACGGCAAGTATTTTGTACATGTCATAATAATTTATTTTATATATTTATTTGAGTTTCACTTTCAGTAATCTTATTATTCATTATTAAATATTCCTCATATAATTTGTGCCTCTAGACAGTACTTTATATAAAGCACCTTCCACAAAGGTGTCAACATTCGCAAGTATGGTTTCCAATCACATTTTTAAAAATGTTATCTGATAAAAAAATCTTTAATTCTTACTCTCATCCTATTTCTACTTATATTTTGATTAAACTTTATAGAGTTTCTGCAATAGAAAATACTGAAATCAAATCGATATAAGCAAGAAGTATCTTTAATTAAATATTTATATGTTTTTTTTTGTTTAAACTCCATAAAAAGTTTCTGCAATAGAAAGTACTGAAATCAAAGCGGAATAATCGACAAGTATTTTTTACGATACCATACATTATATTTTAATTAAAATTTATATATTTTGCTTAAACTCCATTAAAAGTTTTTATTAATTTCCACAAAACTGATAAAAAGGAAACTTTTTTTTTTTTTATTCTTTTTAAATAAACAATGTCTATCCTTTCCGTGCTTTACATCAGTAGATACAAAATTTTGTAGAATAAATATAATTCATTTGTTCAAAAATAATTTCTGCATAACTAAAAAAAAGTAATTTCTCTCTTTTTTATGTTCTTTAAATAAAATAATACTTGCACCACACGTCGGATTGCCATCTTAGTTTCGAATAATACGTCTGATTTAAATTAAATAGCGAATTGCATATGCATGTTTATATAAAAGACTAATAAAATATTTTAAGTTTGGTTATTAAGTAAGATTTATAAGATTTATATAACAACAGTATATGTTTCTAATGAGACCTATTGTCGACACAGCGATTGATTTTTATTTGCTTTTGCAGTGATATGAAATACTAATGCTTGATAACAATTTGATGGTAAAAAAATAATATACACATATTCATAGAATATATAATTCGAAATCGGAAATACATTTTAGTTTAGATTAAAACATTAGAATGCTTTACCGTCACATACCCAATTGTTGATCAATTAAGGTAAATCTGTATGTTCATAGATTAATTTTTTGTTAAAAAAGCTAATAATTGTATATACTTTGACGGATACAGAAAGTATAAGTATTAAACTTCCTTTTAGCCATCTAAGAAAAATAAAATAGGTGCTATTTTTAAAGTAAGCAACAATCTAAGAAAAAAAAGCGGGAAGTACCAATTTCTGATCAGTAAATTTTCGGTACATATACCACTTTCTATTTAAGTCTACTAAACAATTATTGATTGTTTAACCTTCAAATTGTGCGTAGCAACGTTTAGATTTATGTAAATCTTATTATTTTATTGAAATAATACACTGATCAGAAATTGGTTCATGATCAACAATTGGGTATGTGACGGTATTTGACCATATTATTTTACACGATAACCTACTATCATCGATATACAGGAGGATATTAGGAAGTCAAAAATAACTCAACTGAAATACTTAATCAACGGTGGTGCAAGTATTATTTTATTTAAAGAGCATAAAAAAGAGAGAAATTACTTTTTTATTAGTTATGCAGAAATTAATTTTGCACAAATGAATTATTATTATTTTATAAAATTTTTTATCTACTGATGTAACGCACGGAAAGGACAGATATTGTATATTTAAAGAGAATAAAAAAAAAAGAAGTTTCCTGTTTATCAGTTTTGTGGAAATTAATAAAAACTTTTAATGGAGTTTAAGCAAAATATATAAAAGTTTAATTAAAAAAAATGGAATGTATGACATGGTAAAAAATACTTGTCGATTATTCCGCTTTGATTTTAGTACATTCTATTGCAGAATCTTTTTATAGAGTTTAAGTAAAATATATAAATTTTAATTAAAATACAATGTATGGTATCGTAAAAAATACTTGTCGATTATTCCGCTTTGATTTCAGTATTTTCTATTGCAGAAACTCTATAAAGTTTAATCAAAATATAAGTAGAAATAGGATGGGAGTAAGAATTACAGATTTTTTTATCAGATAACATTTTTAAAAGTGTAATTGGAAACCATACTTGCGAATGTTGACACCTTCGTGGAAGGTGTTTTATATAAAGTACTGTCTAGAGGCACAAATTATATGAGGAATATATAATAGTGAATAATAAGATTACTGAAAATGAAACTCAAATAAATATATAAAAAATTTCTATTGACATCTACAAAATACATGCCGTTGCTATTTTGATTTCAGTAGTTTCAATTACAGAAACTTTTTATGGGTAAAATCGAAAATTACTTTAAAATTAAATCTATAGATCGAAAAATCATTTTTTACGGATTCGGAAAAATTGAAAGGAAACTACTTGTCCAACCCACATTTTCTAACATGTTTTTAACAAATCCAAAAATTTTACTATTTCATAGCTTCCTCGTAAAGGAATGTTTGTTGTAATTTTAAAACGAATATTTTATAATTTAAAATGTTTCATGTATAACCGATACTTTGAATCTATTATGAAAAAAACGTGCTTTAGTCGTCTTTTCATTATGCTCATTGCATTTCGTTTTTGTATGTTTATTTTTGAAAGAAAACTGTTCTAATCACAAAGAACCTATTACGTAAAAGTTTTGTAAATTTGAGACGAACATTTCGTTCATAATTAGTGTTTACGGACACTTTTCGAAATAATGCACATACTGCGATTTAACAATTAATAGTCTTTTTAGTGATATAGACTGCAGGAATAGAATCATATACTTTCCATATTATAAAAAGAATAACCCCATAAATTTCAGTAAAATCGATAAAAATTTGGCCGAATTATTACGTACATTCATCTATAATACACTTTAGTTAGTGCCTTGAACGATTTTAAGTCACATAATTTTTATTTTTACGTTAATATTTTTTATTTTAAGATGTGATTATTAAATATTATACAGTTGCCAAAGAATCAAACACATATTGCCTTTATAGAAAATAAATATGGTTATTCAGTAACTTTAATACGGATGGAGAATTATAGAGTTAATAAAAGTTATAAAAGTTACAAAATTATTAATGACTTTCCCAATTGCCAATGCATCAAACACATATGTTGGGTTTATATAGAAAATAATAAAAAATTGTTTTAAAGTAGCTATAATAAGGATGGAGAATGATAAGGCATCCACTTGATTATACTATATTTTTTAAATTATGTTAGTCAATGTGACTATCATTCATATTACACAGCATTGGAATAAAAATAATCCTATACATATATGTTATAGTTCATATAATTATTAAATATTATGTACTTGCCAAAGTATCGAACAGATATATTGGCCTTATAGAAAATAAAATGATTATTCAGTAACTTTAATTAAGATAGAGAATGATAGAGTATCCACTTAAATGTAACATTATGTTTCTTTTTAATTATATATGTTACTCAGTGTCACTATCAAACATTCAGGTTACACGGCACTAGAATAAGAATCATTATAGGCATGTGAAAGTTACAAAATTATTAAATGGTTTTTACACTTACCAAACAACTGACACATTGATTTTATTTAAATATTGAAAAAGGGATTCAATAAATATATAAGTAAAGAGAATAATAACTTATCAACCTTCTTTTAAATTATTTAAGGGGATGTCGGAGCTATAGCCTCCATCAAAAGCCGCTCGATCTCGCGGCTTCGAATGGCGCTGTAGTCAGGTGTCGATTTCTACGATAAACGTACTTAAAACATATATTATAAATTTTGCAGCTACATAGAGCTGTTGAAAGATACTTTCCCCCCTAGCTATAACTAAAATTAAGGTAATTGTAATATTACTCTTGGCAGCAAATGTTTATTTTTTTAAAGAAATGTGAAATAATGTTGCATGTAGCATTACGGCAGATATAGACTCAATGAATACCAGACGTATTTCACGTTTCTTTAAAAAAATAAACATTTGCTGCCAAGAGTAGTATTACAATTACCTTTATTTTAGTCATAGCTAGGGGGGAAAGTATCTTTCAACAGCTCTATGTAGCTGTCAAATTTATAATTTATGTTTTAAGTACGTTTATCGTAGAAATCGACACCTGACTACAGCGCCATTTGAAGCCGCGAGATCGAGCGGCTTTTGATGGAGGCTATAGCTCCGACATCCCCTTAAGTCAGTATATATAACTATTAAGCAATCATTTCACTTAACGTTGGTAAGAACATCATCCTACATATGTTATAGTCCATATAATTATTAAATATTATGTACTTGGCAAAGTATCGAACACATATATTGGCTTTATATAGAAAATAAAATGATTATTTAGTAATTTTAATTAGAATAGAGAACGATAAAGCATCCACTTAATTATAATATATTGTTTTTTAAATTATTTTGGTCAATGTGAAAAACATTGAGATATCATGAGGGATTCATTATAAAAACACAAGCATAAGTCTAAGTACTTACTTATATATTTCTCTAATTAAAAAGATTCATATGGTAGTTACTGGAGATTATGGACAAGCCAGAATAGTATATGATAGAATGAGTATAATGACACTGTTGCGGGATGGTTTTATATACCTTACTTGATGTTCTCACTTCTCATGCGCAAGAACAACCTCAACACAATTGTACTTACCACACAATCTTGAAATTTAAAAAGAAATTGATGTTCTGAGGTTAGTCTGCTATATAAAATCTAACATTATATTAAAGTACAAATCTACGTCCGGGCGTCCGTCCGTCCGTCCGGGCAAGTGTTTCCTTGATCCCCAAGGATTACTTTTACGACGTTTTGGGACCGTTAGTATTATATATATTAGCCTTATAATTTTTGGGACTTAATATTTTTGGGACTCAAAATTTTGGGCCTTAAAAATTTTAGTCTTAGATTTTGCCGTTAAAACTTTTGGGACTCAACATTTTGGGGCTTAAAAATTTTAGTCTTAGATTTTGCCGTTAAAACTTTTGGGACTTAATATTTTTGGGACTCAATATTTTGGGTCTTAAAAATTTTAGTCTTTGATTTTTCTGTTGAAACTTTTGGGACTTAATATTTTTGGGACTCAACATTTTGGGCCTTAAAAATTTTAGTCTTAGATTTTGCCGTTAAAACTTTTGGGACTTAATATTTTTGGGACTCAATGTTTTGGGTCTTAATTTTAAAAATTTTAAAAATTTTAGTCTTAGATTTTGCCGTTAAAATTTTTGGGACTTAATATTTCTGGGAGTCAACATATCGAGCCTCATACATTTACTGTATATTTATTTATTTAATGTAATACTTCGACAGAATCCTAAAATATATATTTTATTATATTAAATTGGTACTCTAACAATATTACTATTTGTTTTTCACCTATATACTGAACTACGTTTTAATAAACAGAAATACGGTTCATATTATTTAATACACCACTAATCAAATAATAGCAAAAAATAAAAAAATAAAAAAGTATCGAGCGTAAGCGAGTGAGTATTTTTTTGCTATTAAATTTTTTGTTAACCATTATACATTTTAAATCCAATAAAATACGAATTATTTAATTAGCATATATATAGGATCTTGTTGATTAAGTTTTGTGCGATAATGTTGAAGCCTTAAGTGTGGATTCAAACTCCATAAAAACATCAAGTATGTATTTTAAATTTGTAAAAATTAATTAGTAAGTTATATTTTACTGTACTATTATATTAGCTATGTTACAACATTTTAATATTGTTAAAAAAAAAATAGAAGTAATAATATTGCAAAGCCCATCTTCATTCCTTCTTTTAATTTAAAAAATAATGTAAACATTAAGAGACTCGATTTATTGATAATTATTATAAGAAATATAATACCATAATAATTTAATTAAAGTTAAATAATTTAATTTGTATTATAGCAGACAGTGTAGGATTAACTTTTACCACAGCGCCATCAGAAATGATAAAAAAATATCGTCTAGGAAATAAATTATCAGTTGATGATAATTATAATCCAAAATTATTTAAGAAAGGTAAATAAAATAAAATTTAACCTAGTACTTTAGTAGAACACACACGCACCCACACGCACCCACACGCACACGAACACGCACACACACACACACACACGCACGCACGCAAACACACACACTCTATTGTATATTTGTATATACAAATGTGTCTATTTGTATATACTATTACTATTAGAACTATAATATTATTACACTTAGAATATTATATTATAACACTCGGAGAAAATCTGTATGGTAGTGTCGCGTCCCGACGAAAATTATATTATTATTTTTCGTAAAAAGTACTGCGTAGTTTAGAATAAAAATACGGCGTAGAAGACGAACAAAATAAGGTTGATAAAGAATGATTCTAAGTAAATGCAGTAATATAAAATAGAGCTAAGGAACAGATTAATTTACGAGTGTTTCAAACGAAAAAGAGACGGATAAGTAGAGTTGAAGATATTATTCGAAGCCTGTACGCATATAAGCGGGATCACCGATAGTGAGATCGAAATGAAGGGTTGCGCAAGAGTTTTTTTTTGTACTGCACTATAAAATCAATGCTCGGAGAAGAGCCGGCGATGGGAAACATGGACTAGAAAATTCGAGCATTAGAAGGAAGTAATAAATTAAGCCGTTCTCTGGATAATGTCGCAGTAATAAAAGAGGGGACAGCAAATTCTCCGAATTAACTACGAAGCGATACAGAAAATGCACGGGATTCGATAATTTTTAATTACGCACATCTAACGGTCCAATCGGGTGCAAGCACAGAAAAATCGAGAACTACTTACACATCTCCATATAAGGCAAAGTGTAAGACAAGGAAGAAGTGTAAGACAAGGAGAGATGCATAGATTTTAGGGTATATAAAGAGGACCCAGAACAGACACAGCCACTCCTAAATTTTCATCTAAAGCTTTCGCAAGGCGAAGCTCTGCTGGACAACTCTTTGATTTTTATCCAAGGTGGCTCTGCTACTTGAACTTTGAAATAATACGTATTAAAAATCACAAGAGGAATCGAGACGTATCATTGACATCTACAAGCCATAGTCGAGGAACTACGACTTCGACATCTGGAAATCGTCGAGCTCCAACAGCATACACATCTAACGTCGACGCCCGCAGGTCTAGCAGGACATTATACGGCAATCTGACACCGCTACCCACGTTCAAGGCGGACCTTCGTTCCTCACCGAATATACACACATATATATATATATATATATACATATATATATCTATATATTTGGGTACTTAAGGTATATTCTTTTCGGCTATCTATACGCTTGTATTATTCGTAAAGGCAACCTGATATTTTATGTTATTTCGATTGCTGAACCAACCGTTTTCTTTTAAAATAATTATTATTATATATTACAATTTATTTATAATAATTATTCGTTACATTGTATTTGAATTGAAATATTCACGGTTTGAATTACAATTTATTAACTATAATTCATGTTTTAAACGACAACCATTTTTTTATTTTATCTGCATTTATTTATAATGATTCCTATTTCAATTATTGATTATTAATGTTTATAATAAAATAACCTTGCGAATATTTTATTCTGTAATGTGCTAACGTGTTCGCCACACACTTGTTTATTTAATCAAAATTAAGATCTTTATTTGACTTAAATAAATTTATGCAATTGTAAATAAAATAGTGTGAATTTATGTATTTTTGCCCATTAAAAAGCTGTAATAATTTAGTTTCACGTGTTCATTTAAAGAAAAACAGCATATTATATTTAAATAAATAATGCATAATTAATACGAAAATAAACATATATTATTTTATTTATCCCTCATTATATCCTGCATCTCTACTCTCAAAATAACTTCGCTCGCTACTCCCGGAGACGTAAGGCTAGTCCTAGTCAAACAAGAGCGAAAGGAACGCGAATGGTTTATTAACCATTTGCCTTCTTGTAATATTTTTTATAGTGATTGGTGCAAGTCTGGACGTGACAGTAGCCAAAATATATATATGGTATATAAATATGGTCTATATGGTCTCTCTCTCTCTCTCTCTCTCTCCCTCTCTTTCTCTTTCTCTCTCGAAAAAACCAATAATTAATTGACATTTACGTCGTTTTTAAAGCAATTGGAAAATTATCGAGTAACAAAAAATTCCTGCGATTCTGTAAATGATTTACCTAGCACGGAAACAAATCGTTGGTACTTTTCTGATATAGAAAAAATCCCGTACTTAGGATATTGTAGAAAAACCTTCCCTACCCTCCACTTAATTCTCTTACCTCTCTATACCCCGCCAGCACCCCACCAGTACCCCACCACTGTTCGTCATAAATTCATCGAATATTGGAAAATGAGGGGAGGGAAGGGGTTTTTGCTATATCAGCGGCAGTGGCAGCATTGGCGGAGAAACTATTTTTATAATATAGATTGATATAAATAAAAGACAACAACAATTCGTATATGTCAATAATTATTTTATTATTTTATAGAATTCAATATATAATTAATATTTTTTACCCCTTAATGGGGCGAGAGCAAGCTAATATTTAGCTTGTAATCTCTTGCTGTCCCTTTTAAAGTATAAATATTTATAATAAAAGTCTTCGTAACTGAAACAAAATATAATATAATTATTGTAAAAAATATAAGGTGTATAAATTGAGAAATTTAAAGATAGTTTAAAAATATTGATTTATTACTTTCGTTTGCGCTCAACCCATGACATCTCTTCTATGTTCTTTCGCGATTCTTTGTACTTAAATCTGCAATAAAGCAAAAATTTATTATATCGAATATAATAAAATTTATAACATATTTATATATATGTATTCATTACCTTTTCTCATATTCTTCCGTTTTGCTATCATCTGACATTCTGAAAATCAAGATTTTATTAATAAAAAATATTACTAAAATTTACAATTCACAGAATTTAAATTCATATAATCAATATCTATATCATATTAAAATTCATCCGTTCTCCGGTGTCCGGCGGTGGTGTCCGGTGTCCCGCGGCGGTGTCCGGTCTCCTGTTGTAAGAATTAAGAGTACGTGTGGAGTGGAAGGGTTAACGCTGATATATCGGGAATTTCTGAATTATTTCGGGATAACTTCACTAAATACGGGATTTCCTGGATACACGGGAATTTTTGAGGTTTTCCAGGATAACTCCATAAATTACGGGATTTTCTAAATAATTCGATAATTTCTTACATATGCCAGGAAATCTTCACTAATTTAGGGTTTTCCTGGATGTTTCGGGATTTTCTTAAGTATTCCGGGATAACTCCACTAATTACGGGATTTTCTAATTAATTCGGTAATTTCTTACATATGCCGGGAAATCTTCACTAATTTAGGGTTTTCCTGGATGTTTCGGGATTTTCATAAGTATTCCGGGATAACTCCACCAATTTCGGGATTTCCTGCAAGTCTCGGGTTTTTCTGTGGCATTTCGGGATAACTCCACCAACTTCGGGATTTCCTGGATGTTTCGGGATTTTTTGTGGTATTCCGGGATAACTCCACCAATTTCGTTATTTCCTGGATCTTTCGGGATTTTCTGTGGTATTTCGGGATAAATTCCCTAATATCAGGATTTTTTTGTTGTTTCAAGATTTTCTATGGTATTTCCGGATTTTCTGTGGTATTTCTGGATAATCCACCTATTTCGAGATCTCTTGGATATTTCGGGATTTTCTGTGGTATTTCGGGAATTTTTATGTATTCCGGGATAACTCCAAAAATGTCGAGATTTTCTTAATATTTCGGGAATTTTTGAGGTATGCCGAGATAACTTCACTAATTTTGGAATTCCTGCATATTTCGAGAATTTGTTAGTTATTTCGGGATAATTCACTAATTACGGGATTATCTCGATATTTCTGGAATTTTTGAGGTATTACGAGATAACTCCACTAATTTCGGGATTTTCTAAATATTTCGATAATTTCTGAGGTATGCCGGGTTAACTACACTAATTTTTGGATTTAGCGGATACTTCGGAAGTTTCTGAGTTATTTCGGGATAACTTTACTAATTACGGGATTTCTTGCATATTTCGGGATAACTTCCCTAATTACGGGATTTCCTCGATATTTCGGGAATTTCTGAGGTATGCCGGAATAACTTCAGTAATTTTGGGATTTCCTGCATATTTCGAGAATTTCTGAGGAATGCCGGGATAACTTCACTAATTTTGGGATTTCCTGCATATTTCGCGAATTTCTGAATTATTTCGGGATAACTTCACTAAATACGGGATTTTCTGGAGATTTCGGGAATTTTTGAGGTATTCGGGGATAACTCCACCAATTACGGGATTTTCTAAATAGTTCGGTAATTTCTTAGATATGCCGGGAAATCTTCACTAATTTAGGGTTTTCCTGGATGTTTCGGGATTTTCTTAAGTATTCCGGGATAAATCCACCAATTTCGGGATTTCCTGCAAGTCGCGGTTTTCCTGTGGTATTTCGGGATAACCCGCCAATTTCGGGATTTCCTGGATGTTTCAAGATTTTCTGACGTGTTCCGGGATAACTCCAACAATTTCGCGATTTTCAGGATGTTTCGGGATTTTTTGTGGTATTCCGGGATAACTTCACTAATTTCAGGATTTTTTGGTTGTTTCAAGATTTTCTATGGTATTTCCGGATTTTCTGTGGTATTTCGGGATTTTCTGTGGTATTTAGAGATTTTCTGTGGTATTTCGGGATTTTCTGTGGTATTTCGGGATTTTCTGTGGTATTTCGAGATTTTCTGCGGTATTCCGGGAACTCCACTAATTTTTTGATTTCCTGGATGTTTAGGGATTTTCTGTCGTATTCCGGGATAAATCCACCAATTTCGGGATTTCCTGCAAGTCGCGGGTTTTTCTGTGGTATTTCGGGATAACTCCACCAATTTCGGGATTTCCTGGATGTTTCAAGATTTTCTGACGTGTTCCGGGATAACTCCAACAATTTCGGGATTTACCTGGATATTCGGGAATCGCTGAGGTATTCCGGGATAACCCAACTAAGTACGAGATAAAATAGTAAAAAAGTGTATAAGCACTTTTGTCAGTACTCCAAGTTTTGTACATTTTTGTACCAAATTAAATTATTATATTAGGAATATACCTATAAGTAATATTATAAGTAATTAATAATAAATAATAGTCACTACATACATAAATAATTTAAAAATAAAGTGGTCACAGTAATACCTGCATAGACTGAAGCAGTACTGTCAGTCTAATAATTTTTAATAACTCACGGAGAAAAAATATTTATAGTTACTAGAAAATTAGTAATGGTTAATAGATTTTATATTAAATTCAATATATCGGATACACTTTTGACTGATTAGGTATAAGATTTTGTACTGAGTACTAAAAAGTTGCGTAATCTTTTAAAAATTATTTTGTCTCCAATCGACTGTGACAGAGTATAAGATATTTTATACTCAGTCGAAAGATAACCTTATATTTTTTTATTTAATATATCTCCAGTACGTTAAAATAATAGTAAAAAATCAACAAACAAATAAATAGCTAAGAAAAAGTATTGAATTAGTATCATGTGCATTATTATTAGTAAACAGTAAAACCGAGTAAAACCCGTACTTATGCACAAGTAATCATATATGTACGTATGTATTGCAAGTTTGACTACGCATCTGACTATGAGTTTTGACTAATCAATAAATAAAAAGATACAACGAGTACCAACAAACAGTCAGATCCTAACAACCTAAGTTTATTTTTATATTTGTATACATACATATTTGGCTATATCGCGCGTAAGTGCAATTCCCGGTAAACATAACCTAGCTAACCCGCGATTCACGTTGCATTTCAACCACCAACTTTTTTAACCATCATTGCACGTCATCGTTAAATAGGCTTTTTAAGCACAAAGAGAAATCAGATCATGATTTGTAATACTTTATATTCAGTACTATATATTTATTCAATACTATATATTTAAGTTCAGCACGTAAAAAAGCTTTTTACTGAGTATAAGTATGCTTCTTAATTATTAATAAACTGTTCCCGTCATCTTGAATTTAATAAAATGTTTAGTATTGAGTCGCAGTAAATCTAGTGATTATTAAAAATTTTTTTCTCCGTGCTTAAATAATATATTTTAATGTAATATATATTTTATTTGATGATTCGTTCTGTTTCTTTATCACATTTAAATATATGTTTTTACACATTTTTCATCATACTCTATTACATAGGTGTAAAATGAGTGAGAAAGGTGGATAAAGAAATTAAAATTTTATTTTTGATTTATTATCTATATATATATATATATATCAAAATTCGTTCGTTCTCCGGTGTCCGGTATCCCAAAAGTTACAAGAATTAAACGTATGTGTGGAGTGGAAGGGTTAACGCTAAATACGACAACCACTCATCATTTATCTAACATGTAATGATAGGTGCAGGAGGAGTCATGAGAGGGGGGGGGGGGTAAAATTAGAAAATTTTTGAAATATTTTATAGGGGTTATCGGTATATATGAATTAGAGTATGATGACCACTCTTTTTTATTCTAAAAAAACTAAGATGAGGTTTTTGGTTACGGTGAATAGCGATATGATAATCACTCTTCATTTATCCTCCATTTATTCCTGGATGGAGGAGGGGCAAGAGGGAGAGGGGGGAAATAAAATTGGAAAAATTCCAAAAATAATTTAGGGGTTTCGGTGCAGGTGAATAACAATATGACAACCACTTTTTTTATCTCCTATTTTAAAGATGAAGGAAGGTGGGAGGAAGGGTCAACATTGAATATGACAACCAGTCTTAATTTATCCCCCATGTAATGATTGAGTGGTAGGGGAAAGAGGGGGGTTTAGTCGAAAAATTCCAAAAATATTTTATAGGGGTTTTCGGTAAAAAAAGTGGTCACAGTAATATGAACATTGACAAAAACAGTCCTATTACTCTAATAAATTTTGATAACATATATAATATAATACATATAATTTAATGTAATACATATTTTAATTGACGATACGTTTTATTTTTTTTATTACATTTATATAGATTTTTTTTACAAACATTTTTCATCATCTCCTATTTCTAAGATGTAAAATGCGTAAGGAAGGTGGTTAAAAAATTTAAAATATTATTTTTCTTTCATTTTTTAATGTAATACCAAATGTAATATTAAAATAACTTTTATAATTAATATTCAATTTTTTATTATTGTAATTATATAATTTCATTTATATTTTTTGGTTGCTATTACTAAAATTCTTTTTTATAAAAGATTTTTGAAAATAAAACAAAATTAATAAAATGTGAAAATAAATCTTTTAGCCAGAATTTTAATCTGAAAAAAATTTTTATAAATTCAATTATTATGTATAATTATTTGTTTCAAAGAATAATTGAATACATACAATGCATTAGCTGAGTTTAGTAATTGTGTATGAAATTTTAAATTCTTCATCTCCTTTCCGTGAAACATCATGAAAAAGCATGAAATATATGTAAAATAGTCAAAGAATAAAACCGACACGGTGGCGGAGTGGCGGAAGCGCACCTCAGCCGGTCATGAAAGTTAAGCAGCGCCGAGCGCGGTTGGCACTTGGATGGGTGACCGTTCTCGGAGTTAGCTTAAATGATTGGTTAGGTGTTTTTTCACATTCCACAACGTGAGCGGGAGATGTGAGACATTCGGTTTCGGTGTTAAAGTCTACGCAATGTGACATTGCCACCCAAACAGAATTGTTCTCGAATGCACCGCCCTTCTCGGAGGAGGTTTTCCTAATAGACATTTATCCCACGGGGTTTGGCCACAGGTTTTCTTTCTCTCCACGGGCATAACCCCGGGCTAATGCGAGAAGGTGGGGTAACGGGGGGAAATTGTAAAGAAAAAACAAAAAACAGGAATAAATAAAGGTGTAGCGAATACGTACGTAAATACCCGAGAAGGGTATACGTCGAACTTACCAAAATTTTTTTTTTAGTCAAAGAATAATTTTATATTCTAATTTTTGTTGTTGAAAATATTATTCTGGTAGAAAAATAACACATTTGTTACTAGATTGATGTAGCTTCTTACAGGAATAGTGTGGAAATATTGTATGTAATAATATATGTGTTACTACGTATTAAAAATAAAAATTAAATTTCCATACTCCAGTGTAAGTTTTATCATGTCGATTATTTTTAATTTTTTTTAATTGTTTCAGTATTATGTAGAAATATGTTCAGTATCTATAAACTCTTGTGTAATAGACTAAGATTAAATAAGTATATACAATGTTGCAAATATAGTACACTGTTATTTTTATTTTATTCACTAAAAAAAATTGTTTGTAACTGAATACTAGGCTAATTAATTACACATTATATTATATTTTACATTTTTATTCAATTAAATTGTAAAATTATAAATTTAAAAAATATAAAAAATAAGTTCAATTTTAAACTAATACAATATCATTGATTTATTATGTTTTTGGTTTGCATCAAAATCCCATATTAAACCAAATTTTGATGAAAAGCTATTGTTTCAAAGAATATAACCTGTTATTCAATCAGAACCATATTGATGCTGTCGTACATTCCAAAATCAAAACTACTTGATAGCCAATTTTATTACTGCAAATTAGGTATTTGTAAAAATGGTAAACAATTATATTGAGCGCGTTAAACTTTTTCCCATTTAATAAGGCAAAAGTACCAATTGCGAAACAGTGCCGTATTGTGGAACATATATAGTATTGAATTAATATATTTTAACAAAACTTTGAGTCTTTTATAAATGGAAAAAATAAATCGTATTTCAAATAAGTTAAGAAATGTAAATTTATAAATATAAGAACATAAAATATATGTAATCAAGAAAAAAAATATAAAAGGTTCAAAAGTCAAATAATTTGGAAGGTTGTGATGACAAATAGTGCTGATTTCCGATGCCTTGTTTAAAGCTATTTAAACATAATTCACTATGCTTTACAAACGTAATATTACGTATAGAAGCTACACTTTCATATGATGTACACTAAAATTCAAATTTATATATAATTGCTTCATAAATTATACTGTTGCAAAATATGTACATCATTTTCTCATGTCCATAAGTATTGGAACAGCAAGAAAAAATGTTTCATAATTGGTACATAATTCTATATTTCGTCCGTTTCGTGGAACACTTTTAACATTAAGATATTGAATATTTATTTACATTTTTTAAATGTCTAATTGTTAGCAATCGTTAACTAATAACTATTTTAATATTTTGCATCATCTTCGATAAGTCAACTATGTGTCGTAAATAAATTATTTAAAAAACACAATTCTAATCAACAAAATTATTTTGAATGTTCCAACTGATGTACAAATTCATATTGACAGTTTTTTATCTCATATTTAATAAATAGAGTCAACATAAGCATAAAAAAATAGAATTAATATGAAAAATTATTAATTATTAACTCAGAAAAAATATGAATTGAACGCTAATAATTTATCATAAGCTAACAAACAGTAATGGTATATTTATTAAATTAATATTGAATTATATTTTTAATTATATTTTTAGTAATGGTATAGCTCTTTATTTTGCTTAAAAATAATTAAAATTTACATACCTAGTAAAAAACCGTTCTGGCACTGATACTTTTACCTTATGTAATACAAAAAGTAGACCTATTTTGAGGTATTTTAAGATACACTTCCAATATGGTGAAAATTGCTAAAGGAAAAAACATGCATAACTCTGATACAAATTAATATTTTGAAATAAAATTCTTGCAGATTATGGATTATATTTTTAGTATATCTAAAAAACATGAGCCATATTAAAATTTATGTACACTCGTCGTGAAATCACCAATATCTATTTGATCAAGGGGATAAGCCTGGGTTAAAATTGGAAAAACAATTCAATATTATTAACTAATAATTGTTTTCATAACAAGTGAATGCATTTCTTAATCTTTTAAACCAATTTATTTATTATTAACTTTTAGTTTCATTTATTTGGCCAATTTATATGTAACATAACCCTAGTAAAAATATAACATTTAAGGTTAAAAAAACTCTAATGTTGCGATTAATTGGGCATTCATTGGGTATTTTATGATAATTGGCCATTTTATGATTTAAAATTGTTACATTTATTGTCAGATTTCTACTAGGGTACTATTTTAATTAATTATAAGAGACTCTATTCCCTGAGTTTTTTCCATAATAGATAGGATATCCCAGGAACAAATTCATCGAATAGACTAATATTTTAACAGTAACTTTTCAACATTTTTAATCCACTTAAATAAAATAGACTGTGTTATAATATAATAAAAAAAATTAATACTTGTCAAATTATTCAGAAAAATTAAAAAATTGTTTAATAAACAGCTAAATAATTAATTTTTTAATATAATAATTAACATTAACATTTCGAATTTAATTACAAAATTCTGTTTCATTCAATTGGATTAAAATCATTATTGTTAAAATCTCAGTTTATTCGATGAAGTGGTTTCTAAGATATCCTTGGTATTTATTTATTAAATTAATTAATTATTTAAAATGCGTAAAGCAATTAAATAATTAAATGATGAAATAATAAGGCTTGATATTTCCTTATCGGCCATTTTTTAATCTCCCGATTCTCTTAATTTTGTCGCATATTAACGTGTTGAATAACAAATGAATGAACCAATATGCTTCCCCTCTCCGGGCGCTCCCTCCACGCACCGCTTTCGGTCTCTCTGCACCGCCCATCGCCGATTGGCGCGCTCTGATTGGCTCGAATTAATAATGTTTAACTAACAATAACTTAATAAATTACCTTCAAATCGAAATTTGTCAGAAAGAAAAGTTGCTTAGAATTTCGTGCTTTATATGTGTGCGAAATTAACGGAATGAATTTCAGAACACCCTGTATATTTAGTGTAATTTCGACCGAGGGAGCGTTAGCGACCGAGGAATTGTTGCTAGTATGTAATAAATAAGTTAAAATTTGGTTTGTATATTTCAATCATTTATTAATTTTTTTTTTTCATTTTTGACAATAAAATACATAAAATTATTAAACATAAAATAGAAATAAATTTTGCTGATAAACAATATTTTTTTATGTTGCATATCATATGTGCAATTTAATCGGCTATTTTACAAAAATGGATGGAGTGAACAAATCATATTGTTGTACGACCTGCATTTAATGGAATAGATACAAGTATAAATATGATTAAACTTTTTTAATTTTTATTTTGTGTATAATAATTTTGGTAATATGCATTCAAGCAGCACCAAGTAAAGTTTATAAGTATCCTTGTACATTCTTAAGTGTATAAACTACATTGCTTTTACCTTGATAAAAAATTGTTGGTCTATCAGACACCACTTAAATTATAATTATATTTATATTTTAATTTTTTTTTTTTTTCATTTATTAGCATCTCAAACCTTACATAGTAGCTTATAATCATTTTTTTTCTCTTTCTTTTTTTTCTTTTCTTTTTTCTTATTAATAATACAACGCAAATTAAATTTTTAAAATTAAAAATTTAATTTGCATTGTTTCAGGAATAAATGTACATTCTTACACGCTTTTATATGAGGTTTTTTATTATCATTTCAATATTGAGGGGCAAATTTAAACGCAGTTTTTTAAGATTTACTATTAATTTTTTTCTTTAGTTATCATATAAAGAGCATTGCCACAAGACATGATTGATATTTTCCTCATATTTGCCGCATGGACAAATTGCGGAGTTTACTACATTTATTTTCCCAAGCGATTCCGCTAACTGATAGTGATTTGATCTAACTCTGTTTATCATTACCGTAATTTCTCTGATTAGGTTTGTTCTCGCAAACCATGGTTTTGTTTTTTCGTTGAAATACAGCTTAAAATACAAAGCTCCTTTCTTTTTTGCTTCTTCTTTGATAGTATTAAACGTATTACGATAAGTATTTTTTCGTAAATTTTCGTTGATATCGGAGAAAGGAACTTTGTTACAATCATTATACCTATTATTTGTGGCCTCTTTCGCCAGCTCATCTGCTCTTTAATTCTGTCTGATTCCTGTATGCGATGGTATCCATATAAATTTTATTGCAATGTTTTTATTTGTTTTGAAAAATGTATTATATTTTTGTTTTATTGATAAGATGTAAGGGTTTAGTGTAGCGGAATCAATTTTTGAATTAAGACATTGAAGAACGCACAAGGAATCAGTCAGTATGAGAACATTTTTATCTCCGTAACGAAGCGCGATATCCATGGCATTATCAATAGCTATACACTCTGCCGTGAAGATAGAGGCCATGCTGTTTATTGACGTACATGATTTGATATTTAATTCGCTTGATAAACACGCAGCACCTACACATTTTTGTTAGAAATTTTGCTACCATCCGTGTATATTTTGTAGCTGTATTTTTCTTTTAATAAAGAATCTAAGAGATTATTGGGGTCTTCCGATTTTTTTAATAAGTTTCCTATATCTTTATTATAAGGGATATAAATTAAGTGAATGTTATAATCATAATTGTATACTGCTAATTGATCTTGTACATCTATATACTCGGATAGTTCTGGTGGACTTTCTATGCATTCGGCTATAATTCTTTTGCTTTTACGATTGAATGTACAATATATAATTTCTTTGAATATTAAATTCTGTTTGTATGATGCACATTTTAATAAATATTTATTACACAAATAACGAGCACGATCTTTGATAAAGGGTAGCTTAGATTCTGCTATGAGAATGTTCGTTGATGTGCTTCTTCTTAACCCAAGCGCTGTTCTTGTTGCCACAAGTTGGATTTGTTCTATCTTTTTTAATAACTTTTTATTTGTCGGAAAATATACGAAACTGGCATATTCTAATAGTGATCTTATATAATTTTTATATAATATAATTAGAGTATATGGGTATGCACCCCACCAAGTGCCACATAAATATTTTAAAATATTGAGCGCAGAGTAACTTTTGACTAGATGAAATCTATATGTTGAGCAAATGATAACTTGTAAGCAACAGTAAGTCCTAAGAAACGAGCCGACTCGCAGGATTTAATTATACAATTATTAATTTTAATATCTATATTCCCTGGTTCAATCTTTTTTCTGTTAAAATGAATAAGTTTTGTTTTATTTGGGGCTAATTCTAATCCTATTGAGTTTAAATTTTTGATTAAAATTTTTATTGATTGTTCATGTATCCTTTTACAGTTCATCAATGGTGCGTTTTTTACATAAATGGCAATGTCGTCCGCAAATTGTATGATAGTAGCTTCTTTATCAATACTATTTGTTATGTTTGATACATAGATAATGTACAAGAGAGAGCTAAGCACGCCTCCTTGTGGAACGCCTTTATATAAATTTGTAGTTTCGTGATCTTCAACCGTTGTATGTATTATTCTGTTGAATGACGAACGTTATATTATATATATGTTAAATCTCGTTTGACAATTAATCAAACGGAATTTATTTAACAAATATTTTATTTTTTTAGTGGACCTGTTCTTGCGTCTCATACGAGAAGAACATAGATCCACGCAGATAGGCCAATAGTTCCTTTTATTTTTATTATAAGATATATTTATAATATAATTTATTTAATTATTACTTAAATTCTTACCTTTTAAATCTTTGTAGAACGAGTTGTCAAACGTGATTAATTTTTTTATAGATAATAAAAATCGATATAGATAGATAATAAGAAAAACAGTAATTTAATTATTTGATTGATTTGACAGGGTTTATGTCCAGGCGTGCCGCCTTGGAGGGCCCTTTCGTCGGTCCACCCATTCGCTTTCGAGGACGCTGCCGTTCCTTGTCGGAAGAGGGCATATCTTTTGTTAGTAAGCGCTTGTTAGCGGTCCACTCAAGTGCAATTATCTCCTAAAATTAAACGTTTAAAGATTACTAGATATCCCCCACATGATATCGAAAATAGCGTTGAAAATACGCGAGTACCGGGTCCGTACGTCTGGAGAGATTCTTCTTAATCCTAAACTTATCGTTTCCTACTATGTACAATATTTACAATCGTTATATTACCTTATATCTACTATTTACACATTACACCTACTTTGTCTCTTTGAGACAGAATCTGGAATCTTGTCTTGTGCATTTCTTTTCATTACCCAATGGAATTTGTTTTGAGTTTGAATAGATTATATCCAAGGGGTTCAAATAGTGCACTGATGGATAATCATTTTGATTTCATATTCCATCTTTGATCATAGTAGAATACTCTCCATAGAAATCTTTATATTTACAAGGCATCTGGCCAATCTCATTTTCGCTTCCGGATCACGGCTGATTGCCGCTCTCCGGATCTCTATTATTTACAAGATTACTTGCATCTCGAGTTTATCTGCATTTGGCAGTTCTATTATATACAAGATTCAGGCTAGGTATGGTTGCCTGCCTTTGATCGTCATAATCGGGCATTTCTCTCTGTGGTACTTTATTTGATGAGACTCGCCTTGGCAAACTGTTCAGGCTTTAGATCGCACTGGAATGGAATAGAGATTCTCCTTAGTTGGCGTTCGAGAATCTCCCCAGGGTCTACGTAGTACCCATCGACTTCCATGCTTTCGAAATTTCCAAGTGCTCAACTGGTTCAGTTTGAGTTACCCTTACTTCTTGGTCTGTCTCCTCGCTATCCTTTTATGCTACCTTTCGAAAAATCTCCTGAAATGGAAAAACCCACCCTTACGGGTGGGTGATGAGCTCATTGTCCGAATACCTGAGTTCTTAGCTAGGATAGTTTGGCGGCTGCCATAAGGGAGCCCAACTCTTAACTGAGTGATTGAAAGGCTTAACTTCTTCTCGAGGGCCTTCGGCGAACCTACTAACCCTTGCTTAAAGAAATCGACCTGTATTTAGTTGTTCAACCCTACATTGTGCTTCGGAGGTTCCTTGCTTTTGGGAGCTGCTATGACTCCGGCCGAGGCCCTTTACCCACAGTGGTGGACCCATCACTTGCTAGTCGATAGGCGGAAATTTATTATCTACCCGAGTAAACCCGAGTTACCTGGACCATTTTCACGAAACAACTTTCTGCACAATGCTGGTTTCGCCCCTTTCGAGGCGTGTGGAACGTATTCCTAAGGAATTTCCCCTCAGTTGATCTCCTGCTTTAGCTTGCCAGAGACTGAGTTGAGTCCTTAAGGTACGCTGAACTCCACAATAATTAACCGAGCCGGAACAATATAAAAGAGTCCGGCCAAGAGGGTTTGCGACTTCACTCACTTTCGAAAATAGTGTAGTCGGCATGATCGGGCTCGGATCTTGACGCTCTTAATGCCTTCTCGTGCGAGTTTTTGGTGCATCGAACCTACGTAAGGAAACGTCGGGAGAAATACTTTTAAAAGCCTGGAAGGCTTCCCGTCATTCGATAACACACCTCTGTGAGACATTTGGCGGTTGCGGTCTGGGGTAAGGTCTTCCATGACCGGCGGTCGCTCTGATGAATTGTATAGCCGCCAACGGCATGTGTTCAATAACTAAGCGTGTTAGTGTATCGATCATATAGCATGTTGGGCAGTTGATTGCCAACACAGGCTCGGCGAAACAACACGACTTCGAGGCGCGCTAGTGGCAATCCTCTTCCTCCACTGTCGCAGGAGGTAAAAATCGAACTCTCGGAATTGGGGGCCGAGTCACTCACGCTCACCCAGCTCAGGGAATCTGAGAACGGGTTTCCGCCAAGTACTATTGTTATCAATCGTTTATTTCGCCTTTGTCGCGATGCCCTAATACCCTGCGTGATCGTTACAAAATGTATATAGAAAACTATTTTGTATTGATAGCCATAACTCCATTGAGCTTGTTAGGAACTAGCAGACGACGGTTCCCTCTAGTAGGTGCGTGCACAGTTCGACTCGACGATTACACGCACCTCCTACATGCGGCAAACGGAGTACGATTTCAAGTTGCAATTTCATTAGGTTATATACTAACCATGTATTATATATTATCAGTTATTCGACAGTACCATAGTAAATATCCATTTTATAATCTACATATGTATTTAGTAGAATTAATCATATTTCCAACTACATTAATTATAATGTATAAAAGTTACCATAAATAAACTTAATAAAACAATTAAAATTGTATATAAAGATAAAATCATATGTGTCCCTCCATCAACGGTCTACATAGAAGTAGGTTTACTTGTTGTTTACCAATAACTGTTTTACTCATTGCTTAATTTAGTAGTGATTAAAAAATTCATTTAAACATACCAATTAGTTGATAAAATTATGAAGATTATTCAGAAATACTTAGTTTATTAATATTACAAGTTGTAGAAAACTTTAACAATTTAAACTTAATTTTAATAAGCAGGCGCTAGTACCATTCAAAAAGTTTATTATTATGAAAATCTTATTAAGTTAAAGTA
The DNA here is from genome assembly GCA_026168455.1 of Theocolax elegans. Lineage (NCBI taxonomy): Eukaryota > Metazoa > Arthropoda > Insecta > Hymenoptera > Cerocephalidae > Theocolax > Theocolax elegans. The sequence continues at coordinate 24,887,886 of CM047428.1, forward strand.
ATGGTACATATTTTTTTATCAGGAATGAAGGGTACTAAAACTCTACAAAGTATATGGGTTAATCGGCGGTAATGAAAATTGAACTGGATTAAAAATTTAACTATACAATAATAGATCATTTTTAAGTTCATTGAAAATCATAATGTACGTAACACTGATAAGAAAATTGTAATTTTACTAGATGAATATGCGTAACTATTGTTATAATTAATTATAAATCAAAATTTACAATTAAATTGCAATAAAAATCAAAGTGAAAATTGAAAAGTACAATACCGACTGACATTTGGTTACCATAAGGTGTACGTGCAGTACACGTTACCATAAAGTGTATGTACAGTACACGTTACCATAAAGTGCAGGTACAGTACACGTTATCATAAAGTGTACGTACGATACACGTTACCGTAAAGTACAAATACAGTAATACAGTACAAATGAAGTGTACGCAAAGTGCAGAGTTAGTACATACATGCTATTACTTTAATTTTTAGAATTAATATTACACATGTATAATATAAGAATAATTTGCAAATATAATTTGCCATTTTCCAGATAATCGGATAAACCGATTAGATACGTTTATAAGTTTTGTAGTAAACTATTCATTTACTTTTACAGTAATTTTATATTTTTTTACAATTAATTTTGTAATTACTTTTACTAGCGTTGTGTTCTATATCTTATATTACGTTAACGCTTGTTAGCGCCATCTGTAGGCATGCAACTAAATATGTATTAGTATATAATACAGAGGGCGCCACAGATGATTTCTGTTAAGTTAATTTTATATAGGGTTTCGATAAAACAGATAGCGCGGACCTGCACAACAATGTTTTGTCGGGTACGACATCCCCTTAATATACCTATCCATTTTTTCTTAATGTTCTTTTTTAATTGTAATCCGTTCAATATTTATACTTTCTTCGAAAAATAATAGCTATGGATGAATTTTACTATAATGAGGATGTAGGAGAAGTCACCGAGAAAATAGCTTATACTAATATTAAAAAATACTTTAGAGGAGGTCTCGGGACGGTAATTGCATCACATTTATCATCTCCTATTGTAAATGATGAGGCTGAGATGATTTTAGACCCTTCTTATAAGCCCACCTGTAAGCGTCACAAGTTTCTTGTTCAACAAGTTAAAGAGAAAAATATTACTGATCATATTTACAACATCTGTAGTGATCCTTACCATTGTATCAGTCAATGGATTGATATTTTGGCGAACAAGATGGAGAGAGATGAAAGAAGTCTAAGGAGAGAAGAGTGTCACCGTCAAATAATATACATCATTAAATCTTCAGTATTATCGTGGGTTTTACAAAGTTCTTAATATATTAGCAATATCTGCACAAATAAAAGAAATTTGGAAAAAGAACTAGACGATAGATCATCCGACCTTTTTACATTTTTGAGTGAAAAAGCTGATGTAATAGAGTATCATTATAGAAGGAGTAGAACCGTTGAAATTGTAAAAGACAGAGTGCCTTATGGAGAACTTAAACATTTTTATGATCTATCATTAGATCCAGACTTGTGTTTTTTCAATTGTAATACACACGGTCAGTCAATAGGCCCAACATCTCTGTTAATATGCCAACTTGACAATATACAAGCCAGACCTACTTTATTGATTGTTGGACTATTAACTGATTTTTTTCAAGTATATAAAAACTCATTTTTAGAGAGGATAACAGAAGTATTAGAAAAATGGGAAGAACTAAGACTTATTTTTAAGAATAACGTATACAAGCTTATAAGTCTTTGGGAACCTTATGTTATTGGATGGATTATCAAAGATGAGCAAGAAGACTTGGGGTTCTCAGATTTATACCGTTCAACAGTAGAGGAAATTAAAACTGTACTTGATACTTAAAATCTTACAATCAACTGCATGGATTTTGTATTACCAAGAGCCAGTGAAAGAGACGAGATAAAAATAGCAATAGAACTAACAGGGCTTAAAAAACAATGGGACACCCCGTATTGCCAATTGAGGATAGTTTTAATAAAATAAAAGAGAAAGGACAATTAGTTCTCAACATGAATCATGGTATAGTAAACAACTGCACAGGAATAGCAAAAAGTGACATGATAATAAATTAGAATAATTAGGTTATTAAAATGCTTATTCGCCGAAAATAGTCGCGTACCAAATCTTCGTTTTTGGCGAAAATTAGAGTGGCAATCACTCGCTGATCAATGGGAGCGACCTATAACTTGTGACGTTAATTTCCATGGTCCCCTTTCAAACCAAAAAAAATTGAGGTCAGCGGATCTGTTCAGCGATGTGCATGTAGAACGCATGCAACCATGGTGCTTTAACAGTGCCTACATAATTGCTTATTTCATCTACAAAAATGAAATTTTGCCCTGATCAGTTGTGTCGAATTCTAAACTCCAAATCTGCAATTCCTGAAGACATTTATTTAAATTATCAGCTATGGAATGAGATAGTGTTTGAACAAACATTAGATTACGACTACTCTCCTAATATTGCTGAATTACTGAAAGATTCTGCTTCTGCCGTTCCCTTAGAGGATTGGAGCCGTGAGTATGACAATTGTGCATTTGAATATAGATACGGGGTTAAGAAGCCAAAACTACCAAATTCTGACCACCAATAGAACGGAGGATTATTAGTCAATATTTGAAATCAGAAAGAGATATAGTAAAAACACTAATAGATGAACGAGATAATGTAATATTTAGGAGGGAAGACTTATGTTGTTCTATTTGTAGAAAAGAACAAGAGGTGAAGTTGGAATGGAGAGGCTTCGTTAAACAAACCTTTAATCAGAGGCTCATACAAGTCTCAATGGAAAAGAACATTGCAGACAAAGTTTTTAAATTTGTACCTGAACAGACCATGACCGATGGAGAACTTGCATTATTAACTCGAGTAAGTGAGACTACTAAAAGCTCTCCTAAAACTCAGAATATTTTGAATCTTGACTTGTCCAGTTGGAATATAATGTTTCGTCATTCACTTGTATCCCCATTCGGTGCCATATTAGACCAATTATTTGGATTGAGGTCATTGTACAGAGACAATCATCTCTGGTTTTATATGGCATACATTTTTACAAACAGTAGATTGCATCCCCCAGAATTCTATGAAAATGAACCCATAGAAGGAGAGATTTTGATAAAAAACCACGCGGGAGGGTTAGAAGGGATGCGGCAAAAATTATGGACATGGATAACTATAACTGTTATAAAATTTACTGCAGAATCTTATAGTATAAAAATCGACCTGATATGCCAAGGAGATAACCAGGTTATAATAATGCATTTAATAGAGAATCAACAGTTGTTGGCTAATGAAATAAGGACACAATTTTCAGAAACACTAACTAAGAACTTTGACGAAGTAGGATTAAAATTAAAGAAAAAAGAAACTTGGTACTCAAGCAGGTTGTTTGAATATGGGAAAGTTCGATATTTTGAAGGTGAAGCCATAAGAACAGTCCTTAAAAAATTCTACAGAATGATCCCAGATATCAATGATGGCCTTTCCACAATCGCATCCAGCCACAGCACGATAAACACAATATCAGAATCAATAGCCAAAGGTGATTTTACACCAAACATAGGTTTTCTAATAAATCAGTTCAATCAATCAAATTATATCATAAGAAAGAAATACTTAAAAAATATAATATCTGAGGATAATTTATTACTATTGTTGTGTTATCCTGCAGAGGTAGGAGGAATACCTTTGTCAACATATCTTTCCCATACTGTAAGAGGGTATGATGACAAACTTGTTTATTGAATTGTATTTTATCAATTCTTAGAAAGGACCCACCATTCTTTATTCACCAATTTGTGTAAATTAATGGATATAAATCCAGATTTTAAAATCCCACCTTCTAGACTTATAGAGGATATACGAACATTAAGAATTCCCTCACTTCCTTCACCTGACGGAGAGTACAAGAAACTCACAGAACAATTTCTAAAATCAGATTATGTCACCAATCCTGAAGTTAGAGAATTATATAATACCAATTACAACATTGAAAAAGATGAAATGGTGGATATTTTGTTAACAATGGAACCCTTGTACCTGCAGCTAGCTCATGAGCTCTTAAGAAATTCAAACTATGGGATCTTGTTAGAACTTAGAAATAGATTTACCAGTGTTAATACAATAACTAGGGTTGCACAAGAAACAGACGGAGTGGATTTTGTACTAAAATCCAGAAAGATGGACGAAAAGCTGATATACTTATTGGGAAATAGAATTAAATTTCCAAAACGCAATCTTAGTTTACCATATGCATTAGACATAAGTCAATGTCCTACTGAAATTGTCCATCATTTAAGAATTAGTCACTGAGGATATAACTTAATAGGTGATAATAAATCATTGCCCATTCATTAGTACATCATTAAATCAAGAGATGATTGCAGCCAAGATGAGGAGGATAAAGGAATCATTATAGAACTAAGCTCACGCTATAGTAGAATAACACAAGGATCACGATTGGAAGTAGGTCCCTTCAGACCCTACATTGGTGCAGTTACAGAAGAAAAAATACATAAACCTAACATAGAAATGAAGACAAAAACACCTCAGGCAAAGGCATTACTAAATTTATATGTTCTAAGGTCTTATAGTGCTCGTGTAAAAGAAAATAATCTGGTCAAACTAATAGACAGATTAATAAAAGAGAAAATAAGTGAAATGCCTGATTCTATCACTGATGAACTTCTAGAGATAACCGCTCCAAAAACTTACGGAGGAAATATACTTCATAGACTAAGGTCTCTAGTAGAAAAAATGGGATCAATGTTAAATTATCTTGTTACTACCTCTACTCATGTAAGATTTTCAACAAACAATCTAAAGAAAATAATTAAAGGAGGCGACGATTACACAATTCATTTTCAACTCTTATTTCTGACTGTATCTAGCATAATAATGTTATATAAGGAAATCTCTTTCGATACTTCCAAACAATATTTAGCAATACTAGACTGTCCATATTGTACTAGAAAAATAACGGATGTTAGAATAGATCTTGTAAGAGAGCCTGATATAAATGATATCAGTATTTCCGGATATCAGTATAATGGATGAAACTAAATCTTTTGAGTTATCATCAGAAACAATCGCAGACATTTGCCAAAATGAATATTTTATCAATCACCACAATGAGAATCTATCAGATACTAAAAAGCTCTCTCGGCTATCAGCAGGAATGAGTTTATTTGATTTCAGTTTTTGCAGTTAAAGGTCCTTTTTTATATATTTATCATTATTATCTCCTAGTTTAAATGAATTCTTACGATACAAACTAGAATCCAATTCTCCCATTTTCACATATCCTTCATTAACAACTTTATCACAAATGATACTAGACTCGAAATTATATGAAAAGATTGTGACACTCAACGAATATGAAAAAAGTCATAAACATAAAGCGTTTTTGGATAATAGAGCTCTATCGGATATTTTGGCTAATTTAATATTTAATATTCTACACCAAAATGATATAATGACTATTCTGAATTGGATTTTCCCACTTGGCTGTGAGTTTATAGATATAGAAAATGAACGCATATTTTATAGAAACTTGATGTGGCTGTGTATACACAAAATATGCTTAGAAGACCCTGAAGATGTCAACAGAGACATATCAACTCTTGAGAGTATTAGAATAAAATATCATGAGTCTCTCCAAAGGCCCAGATTTGAATATTGGTTAAAAAAGAAGGTTGGTACAAGAAACATGTTTTTTTTTTTTATGTTATTTAACGTCGCTCTATTTATGCTGCCAGGGCTAATCAGCGACGGAGGTGAACGGTGTGTCTGTAAACAAAGCACATGTAGTTGAAACAGTGGTGCTTGTGTCCATCGGAAGATATCATCGGTCACTGTAATTAGTCTAATAATTACAGTTTCCTGTCCTCCCGATGGAACCACCGCGATCCTCTTTACATCTTCGCGTCCCTAACGTTCCCTATAGTTCAGATGCCCGTGCCTCTCATGCACTGACAAATGCACGAAATGCACGCGCACCTGAACTGGCGTCACATTATAGTGACACGCCGAGCCACTGAGTCGCGGTGTTCGAAAAATGCACATGAAAAAATTTTCAGAGGTACACGTCTGGGATCGAACCCACGACCCTCGGTGTGAGAGTCGGGAGCTCTACCCATGAGCCACCGCGGCTCTCGTAAGAAAGAAACATGTTAAATTCTAAAAAACCAGAAGAGTTTGCAGTTACTGCACTAAATAGATTCAAATATTCCGAACTAAATGCTTTATTTTTGGAATAAAGCAGGCCCATTATACCCTTTGTCCACTATGCTTGGTGGAATTTCCCAGAGTAACGGCCTTTTTAAAAAATTAAAACAAAAATTAAAGGCGTTTCGTTATCGATCCCCACTAAACTGCGACGCCAGCAAGATGTTATGCGGGTATATATATAGAGGAGGACAACAATCTCTCCAACGAGTAAAGTCGTCTCCATCTAGCGGTGAGAAAGACCATCAGCCACAGTGCGACGTATTAGACCGAGTCGCAGGTTTATTAAAACAAAATGAATTTAAACGTTCGGTGATAATATAAAAACAATTATAGGTCTTTCCGAACTAAATGCTTTATTTTTGGAATAAAGCAGGCCCATTATACCCTTTGTCCACTATGGTTGGTGGAATTTCCCAGAGTAACGGCCTTTTTGAAAAATTAAAACAAAAATTAAAGGCATAATAAATGTCTCACTCAAACTAAATGCTTTAATTTAAAATAAAGCGGGCCTATACTCTTTGTCCATTATGGTTGGTGGAATTTCCCAGAGCACAGCCTTTTAAATTAATCAAAGGCTTTTCGTCCACGATCTCCAGCTTGGACTCCTCAGTAAGGAACTTGAAATCTTACCTTAGACGCCTGTCGCAAGATAAACCGCGACGCCAGCAAGATGTTCTGCGGCTATATATAGAAAAGAGACGATGATCTCTCCAACGAGTGTAGGAGATAGTAGTCTCCATCTGGTGGTGGGAAAAACCACCAGCCAGTATTGCGACGTCTTAGACCTACTCGCAAATTATTTGCAATAAATTGAATTTATCGTTCGTAAATATCTATATGTATATAAGGGAAAAAAATTAAAGGCGTTTCGTCCTCGATCCCCAGTTTGGACCCTTCAGTAAGGAACTGGAGATCATACCTTAGACGCCAGTCGCAAGATGAAATGCGACGCCAGCAAGATGTTATGCGGCTATATATATAGAGCAGGACGACAATCTCTCCATCGAGTAAAGTCGTCTCCATCTAGCGGTGAGAAAGACCACCAGCCAGAGTGCGACGTATTAGACCGAGACGCAGGTTTATTAAAACAAAATGAATTTAAACGTTCGGTGATAATATATATATGGGTGGTTCTCTGTGACATCGAAGATGAAAAAAATAAATATTGCTATAACTGTGGGAATATGTTTTAGAGGTATCCAGTAGTTCTCCTGAATTTTTTCAGATTTTTTCTGGGCCATTATTTTAAGTTACAGAGAGTCAAAGTTGACATTTTAGCACTTTTTTGCATTATATGCCCATTTTCATGAATTTTTAGCTCCCAGGGGATGCATTTTTCACTAAAATCATAAGTATGACTTTTTTTTTAAATTTTCCGAACTTTTCATTAAAAATACTTTTAAAGACATAAATGTATGCTGTCACACTCTTGTAAGCCATTTAAACCTTAAATAGTGAAAATCAGCAATTCTGCTGCGGACTCTGGTAATCTAATACTGTCTAAAAGATCTCTTTTTATAGTCAGAAACTGCCTAAAAATTTTCAGAGTGGGTCTAAATCATTAAGATCACTTATGGTCAAAATATCCGGGAAAAGTGCCCGAAATATTAGTAGAAATGTATATTTGTTGCCTTATAACGATGAATCTAGTATCATGATCGTTTCAAAAAAATTTGTGCACTTACCTTGGAGTGGTAGAAAAGTATCTTCACTTGTTTCAGTATCCATCTAATCCCCTGTAAGCTGCTAAAATTACAAATATTATTATACAAATGTAAAAAATTAATTTTTAAACATTCATAATGCAGAATTTTTAGTTTTACATCCCTTACAAGAAGTATAATACTAATCTGAAGGATTACTATAAATATATAAACATCATTATTACAATAACTGATTATACGTATTTAATACAAAAGATATATAAATAAATCGGATATATAATTATAATCAATAATATGATAACGTGACAGTGACAAGTTTGTGAAATCTAAACAATGTATTGCTGAATAATAATAATAATAATGTTGATACTTTTATAGAAATCCTTCAGATTAGTATTATACTTCTTGTAAGGGATGTAAAACTAAAAATTCTGCATTATGAATGTTTAAAAATTAATTTTTTACATTTGTATAATAATATTTGTAATTTTAGCAGCTTACAGGGGATTAGATGGATACTGAAACAAGTGAAGATACTTTTCTACCACTCCAAGGTAAGTGCACAAATTTTTTTGAAACGATCATGATACTAGATTCATCGTTATAAGGCAACAAATATACATTTCTACTAATATTTCGGGCACTTTTCCCGGATATTTTGACCATAAGTGATCTTAATGATTTAGACCCACTCTGAAAATTTTTAGGCAGTTTCTGACTATAAAAAGAGATCTTTTAGACAGTATTAGATTACCAGAGTCCGCAGCAGAATTGCTGATTTTCACTATTTAAGGTTTAAATGGCTTACAAGAGTGTGACAGCATACATTTATGTCTTTAAAAGTATTTTTAATGAAAAGTTCGGAAAATTTAAAAAAAAAGTCATACTTATGATTTTAGTGAAAAATGCATCCCCTGGGAGCTAAAAATTCATGAAAATGGGCATATAATGCAAAAAAGTGCTAAAATGTCAACTTTGACTCTCTGTAACTTAAAATAATGGCCCAGAAAAAATCTGAAAAAATTCAGGAGAACTACTGGATACCTCTAAAACATATTCCCACAGTTATAGCAATATTTATTTTTTTCATCTTCGATGTCACAGAGAACCACCCATATATATATATATATATAATTATCTGTCTTTATAATATATATATATACTAGGAAGGCTTCGCCCCCCTGCGCGCTTCGCGCGCCAACCCCCAATTTTTAATTTCGAAAAAGGTTTTTCGTAATAAATTTATTTAAAATAATGTTTTAAATTGTATTATTTTTTCACTACCATGGACACCTTTGAAATTAAACCGATTCACACAACACCTTGGAGGTATTGCTATAGTTATTATAATTTATAAATAAAAGTTTACCAAAATTTAGTGCAATGAAATCAGAATAAAAATAATAAAAAAAAATAAAGATATATTAAATGTTAACTGTAAATTTTAAACTATATGAATTCCTATAAAGCTTAAATTTATATTTTAATAATTATAAATGTTAATGAAAAATTAACTTACCAAAAATAGTAAAGTGCATATACTTACTAAATTGTAGTATTTAGTAACTACTTATGAAAATTTTGGAATATTTTAAACGGATCGAAATACAACTTCACCTCATAAAATTAATTTTTTAATGACGAAGGATCATCGCCAAAAGTTTTATGACATTAATATTTTGTACTTTTAGAGTAATAAAACTTTATTCTTTAATAAATAAATTTTTTTATTAATTTTTATTAATTTTATAGAACTATTTATATAATTTTAGTGGCATATAAATAAAAACCTGTTTCTTCCATTTCTCCCGTAATCCGTCATTTGCACCCTTTTCTATAAATATACATAATCTACTCATTTATATATCCATATAATTTTGAAATATTAATTTAAAAAATATTTAAATTAAATGCTCCTAAATTAATAATTTATGAAAATCTTTTTAAATGTAATTCGTATTTTATATTACCACTGTTACAATTTGAATTTTCTTTTGCCATTACTGTTTATAATAGAATTATCTTAAAAATGCAATAATTAATATATTTAATTTTTAACCCATTGTATATATCATATGGATATTTGGAAAAGTGTATGTTATACTTGATTAATATTTATTTAATCTTTAAACAATTTTGCATCTGTATTTAAAGCATTACATTGCATTTCAGATCCGTTATTATTATTGAGTATACGTTTAAAAATTTTATGAGTTTAATCAAGAATGAGTAAACTAATACACATTCTTTCAAGTTATGTTCACAACTTTTTTTTGCGCACGGAAAAAATACATATATTATGTATTCTTGAAAAAACGATTTTAAAAAATATATATATTATATAAATCTTCCGCCGCATGCACACACACCCACATACATACATACATATATATACATATAAATGGGATATTTCACGCCAAGTGGTACGATGAAAATTTTAAATCGCTCCAAAATTTGAGAACAGGCTGGAAACATCTTCCAGAACATACAAAAAAAATTTAGGTTTTAAAAATAATTTGCATAAGAGTTATTCAACCATGAAAAGTGGAAATTTTTCAATTTTTTAGAAAAATTTCTACTTTTAAAGCCATTTATCTCAAAATGTGTTGATTTTTTTGAAAAGACATTACAAACAACTTTTGTTTAAATTAAACTTTAGAACTTATCTACCCTGGTTACAATTCTTAATTTTAAAATCTCGAAGAGATAGAACACCCGGACATATTGAATATGAAAAAATGGCTACCACACCATAATCGATTTTAATCTAACACCTCTCAAAAGTTCACATTTTACGCGAGCTTTCGAATGGCTTGGTTTAGATTATTGGGCAAGACCGCTGGTGTAAGTTATGCCTCATAAACCTCATAAAATCACTAATTTTCATGTATTTTAGGGCATAACTTGCACCAGCGGTCTTGGCCAATAATCTAACCACCGCCATTCGAAAGCTCTCAAAAAATGTGATCTTTTGAGCGGTGTTAGATCAAAATCGATTGTGGCGTGGTCGCCTTTTTTTGATATTCAATATTTCCGGACGTTCTATCTCTTCGAGATTTTAAAATTAAGAATTATAACCCAAGTAGATAAGTTCTAAAGATTATTTTGAACAATAGTTGTTTATAATGTATTTTCAAAAAAATCAATAGATTTTGAGACAAATGGCTTTGAAAATAATAATTTCTCTAAAAAATTGAAAAATTTCCATTTTTCATGGTGGAATAACTCTTAGGCAAATTATTTTTAACACCTCAAATTTTTTTTCTATCTTCTGGAAGATATTTCCAGTCTTTTCACAAAATTTGGAGTGATTTAAAATTTTCATCGTACCACTTGACGTGAAATAGCCCATATATATATATGTGGTAATGAACAATTAACTTACCAAAAATAGTAAAGTGCATATACTTAATTGTAGTATTTAGTAAAAACCTATTAAAATTTTAGATTATTTTAAACGGATCTAAATAGAACTTTACCTCCTAAAATTAATTTATTTAAGTCATCGCCAAGAGTTCTATATGTCATTAATATTTTGTACTTTTAGAGTAATAAAACTTTCTTCTTAATTAAATTAATTTTTGTATTAGTTTTAAAGAATTATTTATAACATTTTAGCGGTATATAAATAAAAACCTGTTTCTTCCATTTCTCTCGTGATTCGTAAATTGCACTATCTTTCAAAATTTGCGTTTTAAACCATAATTATATCCAATTTATTTTTACTACGCAGAGCCCAAATATTTATTTTGATTATTATAAACAAATTCATTTCTTAAATATCCTTCTGTTTCTAATAAATACATACTTGTTTATTTAAAATATTGTTTTATATAAATATACGTAATCTACTTACTTATATATCCATACTATTTTTAAATTTTGATTTGAATAATATTTAAATTAAATACTACTATAATAATAATTTTCGAAAAACTTTTTAAATGTAATTCGTATTTTATATTGCCACTGTTAAAATTTGAATTTTATTTTGCCATTACTGTTTATAATAGAATTATCTTAAAAATGCAATAATTTATGTATTTAAATTTTAATTTATTGTATATTTCACATATAGATATTTGGAAAAGTGTATGTTATACTTGATTAATATTTATTTTACCTTCGAAAATTTGTGCATATTTTTAAAAACATTACATTAAATTTTAGGTCTGTTTTTATTTTATGAGTTTTATCAGGAATTAGTAAACTACTACACATCCTTTCAAGTTATATTCACAACTTTTTTTTGCGCACGGAAAAAATACATATATTATGTATTCTTGAAAAAACAAATAACACGTACACACACACACGCACACACACACACACACACACACACACACACACACACACACACACTTATATATATGACATATATATATAACATATATATGACATACATATATAAAACATATATATATATGTTGAATTCTGAATTCTTAGACACGGCGGAGGCGGCGGCGTCGGCGAAATATTTATATATTATAGAGAGATATAACATATATATATATGACATATATATATATAACATATATATATGACATATATATATAACATATATATAACATATATATGACATATATATAGAAAACATATATATACCCACGTAAAAAAATAGTATACAGATTGTATACAAAATGTATACAATTTATTTTATACAAATAGTATACAATATGTATAAAATCTGTATACAATTTGTAAAAAAAATAGTCTATACAATTTGATAAAAATTTTATACAAAGAGTAAAGAAATTTCTTTCTTTCTTATTTTTGTATAAATAAAAAATCTGGAAGATTAAAAACAGAAAATATATTAGGCATTTCGAAACAGCTGCAGCACTGCCCTGTGAACGAGAAAAACTGTAGAGGTTATGGACATCAGAACCATCGATGACCAAGAATTGCTGCTGCCACTGACACCAACGATCTTGAAAAAATGTCAACAACTTTTCCTTCAACGCGATTTGGCCAAAATTTTCAAACTACCATTTCGTTACATCCAACGGACTCTTCAACATCGACTTGCACATCATGAAGGTTAGACAGGGTCTGACCGAATGTTTTGTTCTTTGGTTGTCAAGTCGATTTTCAACTTTCTTTTTCGGTTGCTAATAAAAAAATTTGAAAATCGACTTGACAACCAAAGAACAAAACATTCGGTCAGACTCTGTCTAACCTTCATGATGTGCAAGTCGATGTTGAAGAGTCCGTTGGATGTAACGAAATGGTAGTTTGAAAATTTTGGCCAAATCGCGATGAAGGAAAAGTTGTTGACATTTTTTCAAGATCGTTGGTGTCAGTGGCAGCAGCAATTCTTGGTTGCGTTAATCTCCTCATCATCAATGGTTCTGATGTCCATAACCTCTACAGTTTTTCTCGTTCACAGGGCAGTGTTGCAGCTGTTTCCAAATGCCTAATATATTTTCTGTTTTTAATCTTCCAGATTTTATATTTATACAAAAATAAGAAAGAAAGAAATTTCTTTGTATAAAATTTTTATCAAATTGTATAGACTATTTTTTTTTACAAATTGTATACAGATTTTATACATATTGTATACAACCAATATTGTATACTATTTGTATAAAATAAATTGTATACATTTTGTATACAATCTGTATACTATTTTTTTACGTGGTATATATGTTGAATTCTGAATACTTGGACACGGCGGCGGCGGCGGAGAAATATTTATATATTAAAGAGATATATATATCTCTCTATAATGTATAAATATTTCGCCGCCGCCGCCGCCGCCGCCGTGTCTAAGAATTCAGAATTCAACATATATATATATGTTTTATATATATATGTCATATATATGTTATATATATATGTCATATATATGTTGTATATATATATATGTTATATATATATGTTATACTAGGGGGGCTTCGCCCCCCTGCGCGCTTCGCGCGCCAACCCCCTATTTTTAATTTCGAAAAAGGTTTTTCGTAATTAATTTATTTAAAATAATGTTTTAAATTGTATTATTTTTTCACTACCATGGACACCTTAAAAATTAAACAGATTCATACAACACCTTGGAGATATTGCTATAGATATTATAATTTATAAATAAAAGTTTACCAAAATTTAGTGTAATGAAATCAGAATAAAAATAATAAAAAAAAATAAAGACATATTAAATGTTAACTGTAAATTTTAAACTATATGAATTCTTATAAAGCTTAAATTTATATTTTAATAATTATCAATGTTAATGAAAAATTAACTTACCAAAAATAGTAAAGTACATATACTTACTAAATTGTAGTATTTAGTTAACAACTTATTAAAATTTTGGATTATTTTAAACCGTTATAAATAGAAATTCACCTTCTAAAATTAATTTATTTAATGACGAACGATCATCGCCAAAAGTTCTATGTCATTAATACTTTGTACTTTAATAGTAATAAAACTTTCTTCTTAATTAAATTAATTTTTGTATTATTTTTAAAGAATTATTTATAAAATTTTAGCGCTATATAAATAAAAACCTATTTCTTCCATTTCTCCCGTGATTCGTAATTTGCACTCTCTTTCAAAATTTGCGTTTTAGTCCATAATTATATCCAATTTATTTTTCCCTTTAGTTACAGAGCCCATATATTTATTTTAATTATTATAAACAAAGGCATACCTTAAATAACCTTTTGTTTCTAATATATACATACTTGTTTATTTAAAATATTGTTTTACGTGGTATATATGTTGAATTCTGAATACTTGGACACGGCGGCGGCGGCGGAGAAATATTTATATATTAAAGAGATATATATCTCTCTATAATGTATAAATATTTCGCCGCCGCCGCCGCCGCCGCCGTGTCTAAGAATTCAGAATTCAACATATATATATATGTTTTATATATATATGTCATATATATGTTATATATATGTCATATATATGTTGTATATATATATGTTATATATATATGTTATACTAGGGGGGCTTCGCCCCCCTGCGCGCTTCGCGCGCCAACCCCCTATTTTTAATTTCGAAAAAGGTTTTTCGTAATTAATTTATTTAAAATAATGTTTTAAATTGTATTATTTTTTCACTACCATGGACACCTTAAAAATTAAACAGATTCATACAACACCTTGGAGATATTGCTATAGATATTATAATTTATAAATAAAAGTTTACCAAAATTTAGTGTAATGAAATCAGAATAAAAATAATAAAAAAAAATAAAGACATATTAAATGTTAACTGTAAATTTTAAACTATATGAATTCTTATAAAGCTTAAATTTATATTTTAATAATTATCAATGTTAATGAAAAATTAACTTACCAAAAATAGTAAAGTACATATACTTACTAAATTGTAGTATTTTAGTTAACAACTTATTAAAATTTTGGATTATTTTAAACCGTTATAAATAGAAATTCACCTTCTAAAATTAATTTATTTAATGACGAACGATCATCGCCAAAAGTTCTATGTCATTAATACTTTGTACTTTAATAGTAATAAAACTTTCTTCTTAATTAAATTAATTTTTGTATTATTTTTAAAGAATTATTTATAAAATTTTAGCGCTATATAAATAAAAACCTATTTCTTCCATTTCTCCCGTGATTCGTAATTTGCACTCTCTTTCAAAATTTGCGTTTTAGTCCATAATTATATCCAATTTATTTTTCCCTTTAGTTACAGAGCCCATATATTTATTTTAATTATTATAAACAAAGGCATACCTTAAATAACCTTTTGTTTCTAATATATACATACTTGTTTATTTAAAATATTGTTTTATATAAATATACGTAATCTACTTACTTATATATCCATACAATTTTTAAATTTGATTTGAATAATATTTAAATTAAATATTACTAAAATAATAATTTTCGAAAAACTTTTGAAATGTAATTCGTATTTTATATTGCCATTGTTAAAATTTGAATTTTCTTTTGCCATTACTGTTTATAATAGAATTATCTTAAAAATGCAATAATTAATGTATTTAATTTTTAATTTATTGTATATTTCACATATAGATATTTGGAAAAGTGTATGTTATACTTGATTAATATTTATTTTATCTTCGAAAAATTGTGCATATTTTTAAAAACATTACATTAAATTTTAGGTCCGTTTTTATTTTATGAATTTTATCAGGAATAAGTAAACTAATACACATTCTTTCAAGTTATATTCACAACTTTTTTTTGCGCACGGAAAAAATACATATATTATCTATTCTTGAAAAAACAAATAACACGTACACACACACACGCACACACATACACACACACACACTTCTGGGTCAGAATTTCTAATTTCAATGTAAATGTTATATAAAATACATGCCAATATTCAACTTAAAAAAGGTGTAAGTGCGCTACAATTGATTTTTTATCCAAAAGTTTGAAAGAAAGCTTGGAGCAATACCTTTCAAATAGTCTGTACCATTTTTATGGCCTTCAGTTCTGTAAAAAGTTATGAATTATCTTAAAAATGCAATAATTAATGTATTTAATGTTTAACCCATTCTATATATCACATATGGATATTTGGAAAAGTGTATGTTCACACACACACTCACACACACACTCACGCACGCACACGCACACGCAAGCACACACACGCACGCACACGCACACGCAATCACACACACGCACGCACACACACAAACACACACACACACACACACATACACACACACACATATATATATGACATATATATAACATATATATATAAAACATATATATGACATATATATATAAAACATATATATATATGTTGAATTCTGAATTCTTAGACACGGCGGCGGCGGCGAAATATTTATATATTATAGAGAGATATATATGTCATATATATATATGTTATATATATATATATGTTTTATATATATATGTCATATGTATATGTTATATATATATATGTTATATATATATATGAGAATTAGCACCCTTCATTTTTTTAATTTGATATACTTTTCGATCTTGAGGGTCAATGCAGGTGTTTCAGTTTTTAAATAAATAAAAACACTTATATAATGCTAATAAGGAACGTTTCGTCCGCATCGGTTTGCGGACCTCATCAGGCAATGCTATTTATTCAACACAGAAAATAAATTTTACATTTTTAAACATATTAGATTTAAAAAGAACAACAAAATTATAACTTTAAATTACCATGTGTATCACCAACGTTTCACTTCATGCTTATACTTAAGCGCTACTGAACAAATATTTATAAACGGTCAACAAACTTTATATCAAAGATATACCAATAACTGATTTTAATACTTTTTGTAATACTAAGAAGTTAATAAATTTATATCAGGTTAATAAATGTTTCTATATAAACGGCTCAAATATTGTGTATCTTCCTTTCTATTTATTGTAAAATTGTTATTATTAATGTGAATCATTTCGGAAATAATTCTTTTCTTATAAAGTGGTTCTTTATCTAAAATTTTAGTATTTTGCCAGTCAAATTCGTGTTCATAATTATCCATGTGTAGCGATATTACAGATTCTGAGTTTTTTTTAATTTTTATGTTCGTTAATGCTTTCCTTTAGACTACGTTTAGTTTCTCCTACATAACAAGCAGAACAATTTTTACAATTAATTTTATAAACTACACCAGTAACATTCCATTTTTCTGTAAAATCTTTACCCAACACAATTATATTATTTAATTTGTTGTTCATCATTGGAACAGTCGAGAAGTTATATTTTTTTAACATCGAAGTACATTTATTGAAAAACTGTTTGTAGTAAGGTAATGGTAAAATACCAATTGAGTGTTTATTCTTTTTTTCCCTTAATCTAATTGTGTTCATGTGTTTAATTTTCCTGAGTCTATTGTTTATTGAAGTTTTCACAAATCGTGTTGGGTAATCATTTTCAGATAACAATTTTTGTACAATGTTTATATTTTCCCGATGAAAATCCGAATGTGACAATAAAACAGCTCTATCTATGAGGTTGTATACAATATTTTTCTTTAATTGATCTGTGTGGTTAGAATTATAATTTAAAAGACGATTCGAGACTGATGGTTTCTGTACCAATTCGTAATAATTACATTATTTTTTTTAATTAACATAATGTCTAAAAAGTTTATTGAATTGTTATTTTCTACTTCATGTGTGAATTTTAAGTGATCACTATAACTATTGAAAACATCTAATACGGCATACTTATGTTCATTTTTTATACAAAGAATTGTATCATCTACATATCTGTAATAAAATAACGGGATGCAATTATATTCATTTTTTAATTTTTTCAAGCAATCAGTCTCCAAATCATCCATAACCATATCGGCAAAAAACGGAGAAATGGGAGATCCCATTGGCGATCCAAATTTTTGTTGGTAAAAAATGTTGTCAAACGTGAAAAAAGTATTGTTAAATAGGAATTTGACTATTTCTAGGATTTCATGAAAAGGCAATTTACATTTCGTTTGTATGTGTGAAACACGTCGATCTAGGCTGTCAAGTACAGCTGAGCAAGCAATATTAGTAATCAAAGAACTGACATCCAACGAAAGCAAAATATAGTCAGAAGGTACTACCAAGTTCTGTATCTTTCTTTTTATTTCGGAACTATTGTTAATATGTGAGACAGGTATCGGAATTGAATGTTTAAGATTATTATATAGAAGAGTAGCTAAAAAATGAGTCGGACAATTAATTGTCGAAATAATAGGTCTAAGTGGAACATTGTTTTTATGGATTTTGGGTAAACCATAAGCTTTAGCAAGAGAAGTGTTTGTCTGAGTTAATTCGTTATTGTGAAACTGTCTATTCAGCAGATTATTATCATTGAGCTGTTTTATTGTCACATTCGGATTTTCATCGGGAAAATATAAACATTGTACAAAAATTGTTATCTGAAAATGATTACCCGACACGATTTGTGAAAACTTCAATAAACAATAGACTCAGGAAAATTAAACACATGAACACAATTAGATTTAGGGAAAAAAAGAATAAACACTCAATTGGTATTTTACCTTTACCTTACTACAAACAGTTTTTCAATAAATGTACTTCGATGTTAAAAAAATATAACTTCTCGACTGTTCCAATGATGAACAACAAATTAAATAATATAATTGTGTTGGGTAAAGATTTTACAGAAAAATGGAATGTTACTGGTGTAGTTTATAAAATTAATTGTAAAAATTGTTCTGCTTGTTATGTAGGAGAAACTAAACGTAGTCTAAAGGAAAGGATTAACGAACATAAAAATTAAAAAAAACTCAGAATCTGTAATATCGCTACACATGGATAATTATGAACACGAATTTGACTGGCAAAATACTAAAATTTTGGATAAAGAACCACTTTATAAGAAAAGAATTATTTCCGAAATGATTCACATTAATAATAACAATTTTACAATAAATAGAAAGGAAGATACACAATATTTGAGCCGATTATATAGAAACATTTATTAACCTGATATAAATTTATTAACTTCTTAGTATTACAAATGGTATTAAAATCAGTTATTGGTATATCTTTGATATAAAGTTTGTTGACCGTTTATAAATATTTGTTCAGTAGCGCTTAAGAATAAGCATGAAGTGAAACGTTGGTGATACACATGGTAATTTAAAGTTATAATTTTGTTGTTCTTTTTAAATCTAATATGTTTAAAAATGTAAAATTTATTTTCTGTGTTGAATAAATAGCATTGCCTGATGAGGTCCGCAAACCTAAGCGGACGAAACGTTGCTTATTAGCATTATATAAGTGTTTTTATTTATTTAAAAACTGAAACACCTGCATTGAGCCTCAAGATCGAAAAATATATCATGTTATATATATATGTTATATATATATATGTTTTATATATATATATGTCATATATATGTTATATATATGTCACGTATATGATATATATATATATGTCATATATATATATAAGTGTGTGTGTGTGTGTGTGTGTGTGTGTGTGTGAACATACACTTTTCCAAATGTCCATTTGTGATATATACAATGGGTTAAAAATTAAATACATTAATTATTGCATTTTTAAGATAATTCTATTATAAATAGTAATGGAAAAAGAAAATTCAAAATTTAACAGTGACAAAATTAATACAAAAATTTATTTATTTAAGAAGAAAGTTTTATTACTTTTAAAGTACAAAATATTAATGACATAGAACTTTTAGCGATGATCCTTCGTCATTGAATAAATTTATTTTAGGAGGTAAAGTTTTATTTAGATCCGCTTAAAATACTCCAAAATTTTAATAAGTTTTTACTAAATACTACAATTAAGTACATGCACTTTACTATTTTTGGTAAGTTCATTTTTTATTAACATTTATAATTATTAAAATAAAATTTAAGCTTTACAAGAATTCATATAGTTTAAAATTTACAGTTAACATTTAATATGTCTCTATTATTTTTATTATTTTTATTCTGATTCCATTACACTAAAGTTTGGTAAAAACTTTTATTTATAAATTATAATCGTATTAAAAAAAAAATTAAATTTTTGGTATAAAACCAAAGCACTATAGCAATACCTCCAAGGTGTTGTGTGAAACTGTTTAATTTTTAAGGCGATATAAATAGTTTGCCGCCGTTCGGTATAAGATTTCAGGGTTCTAATATATGCCGCTGTGTATAAAAATTTTTCACTCCCCTTATATGGGCATACATATATATATGTAGTGAGTCCATAGTACATACATAGATACATATATATTTATAGTGGTCCGATCAAAATTTTACAATGAATAAAATTTTGGGTACACATTCCAGATGTTTTTCAGAATAAAGAAAACAATTTTTAGGTACTGGAATCTTATTTTGGTTATTCTAACCTCAAAAAGTGGATTTTTCCAAGTTTTTTTCAATACCAGCTGGGTTTACCACTATATTTTACCACTATAATTTTTACTATATAACATTATATGTAACATTCGTTGCTAATTGTGTCTGGAATTTATTCTTCTGGGTTAGAATTTATAATTTCAAAGTGAATGTTATATAAACTACATGTCAATATTCAATTTGAAAAAAGTGCAAGGCCGCCACAATTGATTTTTTTATACAAAAGCCTAAAAGGAAGCTTGGAGCAATCCTTTCAAATAGTCTGTAGTATTTTTATGGCCTTCAGTTCTGTAAAAAGTTATGATAATTTAAAAAACACGAAATTTTTTTTAAATTTAAATGGGAATTATCATGTCGTTTTTTGTGAATTTTTTCTCTTTCTTTAAATTATCATAACTTTTTACAGAACTGAAGGCCATAAAAATGGTACAGACTATTTGAAAGGTATTGCTCCAAGCTTTCTTTCAAACTTTTGGATAAAAAATCAATTGTAGCGCACTTACACCTTTTTTAAGTTGAATATTGGCATGTATTTTATATAACATTTACATTGAAATTAGAAATTCAGACCCAGAAGTGTGTGTGTGTATGTGTGTGCGTGTGTGTGTGTACGTGTTATTTGTTTTTTCAAGAATAGATAATATATGTATTTTTTCCGTGCGCAAAAAAAAGTTGTGAATATAACTTGAAAGAATGTGTATTAGTTTACTTATTCCTGATAAAATTCATAAAATAAAAACGGACCTAAAATTTAATGTAATGTTTTTAAAAATATGCACAATTTTTCGAAGATAAAATAAATATTAATCAAGTATAACATACACTTTTCCAAATATCTATATGTGAAATATACAATAAATTAAAAATTAAATACATTAATTATTGCATTTTTAAGATAATTCTATTATAAACAGTAATGGCAAAAGAAAATTCAAATTTTAACAATGGCAATATAAAATACGAATTACATTTAAAAAGTTTTTCGAAAATTATTATTTTAGTAATATTTAATTTAAATATTATTCAAATCAAATTTAAAAATTGTATGGATATATAAGTAAGTAGATTACGTATATTTATATAAAACAATATTTTAAATAAACAAGTATGTATTTATTAGAAACAAAAGGTTATTTAAGGTATGCCTTTGTTTATAATAATTAAAATAAATATATGGGCTCTGTAACTAAAGGGAAAAATAAATTGGATATAATTATGGACTAAAACGCAAATTTTGAAAGAGGGTGCAAATTACGAATTACGGGAGAAATGGAAGAAACAGGTTTTTATTTATATACCGCTAAAATGTTATAAATAATTCTTTAAAACTAATACAAAAATTAATTTAATTAAGAAGAAAGTTTTATTACTCTAAAAGTACAAAATATTAATGACATATAGAACTCTTGGCGATGACTTAAATAAATTAATTTTAGGAGGTAAAGTTCTATTTAGATCCGTTTAAAGTAATCTAAAAATTTAATAGGTTTTTACTAAATACTACAATTAAGTATATGCACTTTACTATTTTTGGTAAGTTAATTGTTCATTACCACATATATATATATATTATATATATTACACCTTTGGTGTAAGTTATGTCCTAAAATACGTGAAAATTAGTGATTTTATGAGGTTTATGAGGCATAACTTACAACAGCGGTCTTGGCCAATAAGCTAACCCCAAGCCATTCGAAAGCTCGCGAAAAATGTGAACTTTTGAGAGGTGTTAGATTAAAATCGATTATGATGTGGTAGCCTTTTTTTGATATTCAATATGTCCGGGTGTTCTATCTCTTGGAGATTTAAAAATTAAGAAATGTAACCATGGTAGATAACTTCTAAAGATTAATTTAAACAAAAGTTGTTTGTAATGTTTTTTTAAAAAAATCAACATATTTTGAGATAAATGGCTTTAAAAATAGAAGTTTTTCTGTAAAATTGAAAAATTTCCACTTTTCATGGTCGAATAACTCTTAAGCAAATTATTTTTAACACTTAAATTTTTTTTGTATGTTCTGGAAGATGTTTCCAGCCTGTTCTCAAATTTTGGAGTGATTTAAAATTTTCATCGTACCACTTGCGGAATATTTATATAATATATATATATATATATTTTAAAATTGTTTTTTCAAGAATGCATACTAAATGTATTTTTTCCGTGCGCAAAAAAAAGTTGTGAACATAACTTGAAAGAATGTGTATTTGTTTACTCATTCTTGATAAAACTCATAAAATTTTTAAACGTATACTCAATAATAATAACGGATCTAAAATTCAATGTAATGCTTTAAATACAAATGCAAAATTGTTTGAAGATGAAATAAATATTAATCAAGTATAACATACACTTTTCCAAATATCAATATGATATATACAATGGGTTAAAAATTAAATATATTAATTCTTGCATTTTTAAGATAATTCTATTATAAACAGTATAGGCAAAAGAAAATTCAAATTTTAACAGTGGCAATATAAAATCAAGGGGCGCGTGTCGCGCAGCCGAGGCAAGTATGGGTACGCGGCACTAGCCCTATATACAGCTAAAACAAACCTTTAATTTTTACTTTCTTAATTTTTTAATGTACATCTTTTTTTATACGTATCAACATTAACCCCCAATAATTCTTAGTCAAATTTTATAGTTTCGACAAAATGTTGGATTCATTCATTATCGCATTTTTACAATAAAACGATATCAAGATTTCGGATGTCGAATTCTTTACTTTCGGAATGAGAGAAAAATTTTTCTTTTTCTTCGTGTTCTCCAACATTATATATATAGATATACTCATAATAAATAATAGGCGATGAGAGACTAGAGACTATATAGAGATGTTGAAGCAGCGCCGCCTACCGGTCGAAATTCTTTACTTTCGGAATAAGAGGAAAATTTTTTGTTTCTTCGTGTTCTCCAACACTATATATTTATATTTTATATAGACAGCTAATTTAACTCTTAAATTTAACTGTTATTTTAAATTTTCAAATCTAAAATTAATCGGGGGGCCTTTGGATATATATATATATATATATATAATATTATGACATTCCCGTATCTTCATCAAAAATGTCACCTAACCTAACACATAGATGCAGGGGATCAGATTTACTTACACGGGAGAGAAAGAGAGATAGAGTGAAGTGAGAGATAATCAAGTCAAACGTCAACCTGCGTGTACATTACAGCGTGCAAAAAGTGTTACAGATAAAACAAGTATTTCTGTGTAAAGAAAAATAGCATCTCACTAATAAGATGAGTAAATAAACGATAAAAAGGAAAAAGTCCGAAGAGAGATAGAATATTTAATGAAATGGAACTTAATTACAATGAACAAATGAAACAAATAAAAACTAGCGAACAAAACTCAGATGTTAAGAAACGTAATAATGGAATTCATTGCATTAAGTTTAATAAGGATGAATGTATTTTTCAGTTTGCAATATATGATGATGACGAACATATAAAAACATATACTGTTCAAATTTTTTAATGAAAATAATAAGGGAACATTTGGAGTTTTGGATATTCCATTGGCCATAGATTTGCATCAAGTAATTAAAGAAACACCTTCTTGGATAATATTGTAAATACTCCAATATTTGTAAGAAATCTTAAGTTGCACTTAGACACGTATCACAAACGAAAAAAACAATATTATGATTTGAAATCTTATTTGGAAGATGTTTGTAATTGTTCTGTGGATGTGCATTATTCTTATACTTTTGTTTTATAACGTTTCTGAAATGCAAAGATTTTGAAACTAATATCTACTTTAACATAATTGTTTATGTATTTTATGACTTAACAAAAGAAAATCCTATTAAAGTAAAATTTGACTTAAATAGCTTTGATGATATTGACAATACTAATATGAAGCAGCATTTAGAATCTTTTTCGAATGTTTTAAAACTTTAACATTAAAAGAAGCATTTATTCAAATAATTGAACAAGATAATGCACCTATGGAATGGAAGTTGGAAAAATATGATACAATATTAAATTTAAGTGTAAGTATTTTTAAACTACAGACTTTAAAACTGAAAAAACATTATTCATTTACTTCTCTTTTAGGATTTATCAGATTTTGAAAGCTCAGATGATGATATTAGCCAGATGAGCACTCCAAAAAAGAAACAAACAAAACAAGCGGTGAAGAAGCTTTCATATACTAAAATTAAAAAAACAACTGTTAATAAATTACAAACTAACAAAAAGTCACAAGGTAAAAATGATGGCTCGACTGAACAGTATAGTCAAGGAAATTCTCAAACAAATTGAATGTTAAACAAACACAGAAAACACAGATACAATAAGACAAACAAAACTAAACTTTACATTAGAGAAGAATGCAAATGAAAAAAATGTTACTGGTGATAATAGTGCAATAAGCGCTGCTATTCATATTGTGAATAAAAAAAGGGTAGAACAATTAAAGCAAGTCAACACATCCAAAGGAGAATCAAATAGTGAAATGGATAAAACAGATAAAATTAATAAAGTTAATTCAAAAGGTAAACCACAAAAACAGCAATTTGCTAGCAAGCTAGTTAATTTAAATAAGACTATTGACATGAAAAGGAAATCAATAACAAAAATAAATACCTTTAGAAGACCACATAGTATAATTAACAAACGAATCAAGCAACCTATCATAACAAGTACACCACTTCATGTGCAAACTAATAAATTATTTCAACCAACTACAAATGATAATTTGGACATCAGTGAAATAAGTAGAAGAGAATCTGTAAATACCAATAATCATAATAGCAGTAGTAGTAGTACCAGAAACCTAAGACTTTCTCGTAATTAAAAAAATTGTATAAATTTAAAATTGTTAATATTATTTAATTATGGTTGCAAAACACCAATATATTAAGTATATGATGGAATGTGCATCCAATAATTAAACACGCACATTATTTTTGTACAATATACAATAACATTCTAATATTTTTCATCCAAAATAATTGAATAAACAATAATTTTATTCATAATAACATTGTAATATTTTTCATCCAAAATAATTGAATAAACAATTATTTATTAACTTCTAAGAAAGGAAATAAGGATATTTATTTACAAAATGTTTCTTATTAGAAATAATAAATTATATTTTTTAATGTCTTTACACTTTCTTAACAAATATATTATACTAAAATTGTTCATCAACATTCTTCAATGAACTAATAATGCACAGTCTATTTTGTTTTTAACTTGTCGGAAGCACTTCATCTCTGAAGGCAAGAGCAGAAACTACTTTTTGGTGTCCTTAATATTAGGGTTTCACTTTCAATAAATTATTTATTTGTTATTATTACATGTTTAATGTTCAATTTGTGTCTCTAAATAGTAATTTATAAAACACCTTCCACGAAGGTGTCAACATTCGCAAGTATGGTTTCTACAGTTTAAAAAATCAAAATGCAATAATTGTCCAGTATGGAGTATATTTTAATCACACTTTTAAAATTGCTATGTAAATATAATAGTTAAACATTTCTAATTTTTAAGCAAATTTTGTTGCACTACAATAAAAACAAAATTTTTTTATTAAGAAATTAACTACGTACATAATTCCTAAATAGTTTCTGCAATAGAAAGTACTGAAATCAAAATGAAATTGACAAGTATTTTTATAAATATTTATTACTATAAAACTTTACGTTTAATGTTGTAAAACACCTTCAAGAAGGTGTACATTTTGGCAAGTATGGGTTCGGTCCGATCACAATTTTCCAATATTTTTATTTTAACTAAACCTATATTACATAATAACTTAGTTATCAATAGAATAATACTAATGAAGTTATTACATTAGAAAGTACTGAAATCAAAATGCAATTGTCAAGTATGGTGTATATTTTAATCACACTTTTAAATTGTTGTACATAATTTCGTAGAAAAGTTGCCGCATAGAAAGTACTGAAATCAAAATGGGATCGGCAGTATTGCTTTTCAAAAATAATATATTTTTCGAACTGAATGTACTAATATTTCTGAAAAATTCTATCTTACTCATTTATTTTTTTTTTTAGTTACAGCAGAAAAATACACATTTTATATAATATTCATTTGTGCAAAATTAATTTATGGAACAGTAATAAACAGAAATTTTTCTCATTTTGAATTCTTATAAATGAAATAATACTTGCACCAATCTAAATGATTTTTAGTGACTCTCATAAGCCCTATATATATCATTACTGCAGATAATAAAAACAAAATTTTTTTATTAAGAAATTAACTACGTACATAATTCCTAAATAGTTTCTGCAATAGAAAGTACTGAAATCAAAATGAAATTGACAAGTATTTTTATAAATATTTATTACTATAAAACTTTACGTTTAATGTTGTAAAACACCTTCAAGAAGGTGTACATTTTGGCAAGTATGGGTTCGGTCCGATCACAATTTTCCAATATTTTTATTTTAACTAAACCTATATTACATAATAACTTATTTATCAATAGAATAATACTAATGAAGTTATTACATTAGAAAGTACTGAAATCAAAATGCAATTGTCAAGTATGGTGTATATTTTAATCACACTTTTAAAATTGTTGTACATAATTCGTAGAAAGTTTCCGCAATAGAAAGTACTGAAATCAAAATGGATCGGCAAGTATTGCTTTTCAAAAATAAATATATTTTTCGAACTGAATGTACTAATATTTTCTGAAAAATTCTATCTTACTCATTTATTTTTTTTTTTAGTTACAGCAGAAAATACACAATTTTATAATAATATTCATTTGTGCAAAATTAATTTATGGAAAAGTAATAAAACAGAAATTTTTCTCATTTTTATTCTTATAAATGAAATAATACTTGCACCACGCGTTGGTTTGCCTTATTACTTTTAATAAGTTATAATTAGCAATGCATAATATATTATATATGCACATATCAAGTTATTATAAATATTTTAAGGTAAGTTAATAGGTACAACATATCTAAATGATTTTTAGTGACTCTCATAAGCCCTATATATATCATTACTGCAGATAATATTAATTTGTCAAACCGAGTACAAGCACTTCATAATTATTATATAGTAAAAAAAATGAATAGATACGATCCATTCCAAATAGAAAATTCGTTTTATAGTTTAAAACATTAGAAATCTTTATTTTAACATTTTTTTAATCGTTAATCTACTTTCTTAAGTTAGTAAGAGAATATTCAAAATTACCTCGTGATACACCCAACGGTGGTGCAAGTATTATTTCATTTAAAAAGAATAAAAATGAGAAAAATTTCTGTTTTATTACTTTTCCATAAATTAATTTTGCACAAATGAATATTATTATAAAATTGTGTATTTTCTGCTGTAACTAAAAAAAAAATAAATGAGTAAGATAGAATTTTTCAGAAAATATTAGTACATTCAGTTCGAAAAATATATTTATTTTTGAAAAGCAATACTTGCCGATCCCATTTTGATTTCAGTACTTTCTATTGCGGAAACTTTCTACGAATTATGTACAACAATTTTAAAAGTGTGATTAAAATATACACCATATTTGACAATTGCATTTTGATTTCAGTACTTTCTAATGTAATAACTTCATTAGTATTATTCTATTGATAAATAAGTTATTATGTAATATAGGTTTAGTTAAAATAAAAATATTGGAAAATTGTGATCGGACCGAACCCATACTTGCCAAAATGTACACCTTCTTGAAGGTGTTTTACAACCCTAGTAGAAATTCAACATTTGAAGGTTAAATAAAACTCTAATTTTGCCATTAATTGGGCATTTATTGGGTATTTTATGACACTTGGCCATTTTTTGGCTTAAAAAACGTTACATTTATGATCAGATTTCTACTAGGGAACATTAAACGTAAAGTTTTATAGTAATAAATATTTATAAAAATACTTGTCAATTTCATTTTGATACGAATTACATTTGAATAGATTTTCAAAAACTATTAATTTAGGAGCATTTAATTTAAATATTTTTTAAATTAATATTTCAAAATTGTATGGATATATAAGTGTGTAGATAATTTATATTTATATAACACAATATTTTAAATAAACAAGTATGTATTTATTAGAAATAGAAGGATATTTAAGAAATGAATTTGTTTATAATAATCAAAATAAATATTTGGGCTCTGCATAGTAAAAATAAATTGGATATAATTATGGATTAAAACGCAAATTTAGAAAGATAGTGCAAATTACGAATCACGAGAGAAATGGAAGAAACAGGTTTTTATTTATATAGCGCTATAATTTTATATTAATTCTTTAAAGCTAATACAAAAATTAATTTAATTAAGAAGAAAGTTTTATTACTATTAAAGTACAAAATATTAATGACATAGAACTTTTGGCGATGATCGTTCGTCATTAAATAAATTAATTTTAGAAGGTGAATTTCTATTTATAACGGTTTAAAATAATCCAAAATTTTAATAAGTTGTTAACTAAAATTCTACAATTTAGTAAGTATATGTACTTTACTATTTTTGGTAAGTTAATTTTTCATTAACATTTATAATTATTAAAATATAAATTTAAGCTTTATAAGAATTCATATAGTTTGAAATTTACAGTTAACATTTAATATGTCTTTATTTTTTTTTCTTATTTTTATTCTGATTTCATTTCACTATTAAATTTTGGTAAACTTTTATTTATAAATTATAATAACTATAGCAATACCTCCAAGGTGTTGTGTGAATCTGTTTAATTTTTAAGGTGTCCATGGTAGTGAAAAAATAATACAATTTAAAACATTATTTTAAATAAATTAATTACGAAAAACCTTTTTCGAAATTAAAAATAGGGGGTTGGCACGCGAAGCGCGCAGGGGGGCGAAGCCCCCCTAGTATATATATATATATATATATATATATATATATATATATATATCTATAATATATAAATATTTCGCCGCCGCCGCCGCCGCCGCCGTGTCTAAGAATTCAGAATTCAACATATATATATATGTCATATATATATGTGTGTGTGTGTGTTTGTGTGCGTGCGTGAGTGTATGTGCTTGCGTGTGCTTGCATGTGCGTGTGCGTGTGCGTGTGCGTGTGCGTGTGCGGGTGCGTGCGTGAGTGAGTGTGTGAGTGTGTGTTTGTGAACATACACTTTTCCAAATATCCATATGTGATATATACAATGGGTTAAAAATTAAATACATTAATTATTGCATTTTTAAGATAATTCATAACTTTTTACAGAACTGAAGGCCATAAAAATGCTACAGACTATTTGAAAGTGTGTGTGTGTGTGTGTGTATGTGTGTGTGTGCGTGTGTGTACGTGTTATTTGTTTTTTCAAGAATAGATAATATATGTATTTTTTCCGTGCGCAAAAAAAAGTTGTGAATATAACTTGAAAGAATGTGTATTAGTTTACTTATTCCTGATAAAACTCATAAAATAAAAACGGACCTAAAATTTAATGTTATGTTTTTAAAAATATGCACAATTTATCAAAGATAAAATAAATATTAATCAAGTATAACATACACTTTTCCAAATATCTATATGTGAAATATACAATAAATTAAAAATTAAATACATTAATTATTGCATTTTTAAGATAATTCTATTATAAACAGTAATGGCAAACGAAAATTCAAATTTTAACAGTGGCAATATAAAATACGAATTACATTTCAAAAGTTTTTCGAAAATTATTATTTTAGTAGTATTTTTTTTTTTTTATTCTTGATTTTGTGCTCTCTTTTTCCTGGCACTTCCTACCGTTTATCCCCTGGGGGACTTTAACGGTGTTCACCTACCACCTATGTGTGGGTGCTTTATCCCTCTCCTTAAAAACCCCACCATCTCCCATTCGCCCGGGGTTATGCCCGTGGATGAGGGAAACCTGTGAAGCAGGGAAAACCTCATCCGAGATGGCCGGTGTATTCGAAACATTCTTTTTGGGTGTCAAAGTCACATTGCGTAGGCCTTGACACCGAAACCGAATGTTTAACACCTCCCGCTCACGTTGTGAAGTGTGAAAAATCACCTAACCCGCCACAAAAGCCAAACTCATCCAAGTGCGAACCGCACTCAGTGCTGCTTAACTTCCGTGACCGGCCAAGGTGCATCTCCGCCACTCCGCCACCGTGTCGGTTTATTTTAGTAGTATTTAATTTAAATATTATTCAAATCAAAATTTAAAAATTGTATTGATATATAAGTAAGTAGATTACGTATATTTATATAAAATAATATTTTATATAAACAAGTATGTATTTATTAGAAACAAAAGGTTATTTAAGGAATGCCTTTGTTTATAATAATTAAAATAAATATATGGACTCTGTAACTAAAGGGAAAAATAAATTGGATATAATTATGGATTAAAACGCAAATTTTGAAAGAGGGTGCAAATTACGAATTACGGAAGAAATGGAAGAAACAGGTTTTTATTTATATACCGCTAAAATGTTATAAATAATTCTTTAAAGCTAATACAAAAATTAATTTAATTAAGAAGAAAGTTTTATTACTCTTAAAGTACAAAATATTAATGACACATAGAACTCTTGGCGATGACTTAAATAAATTAATTTTAGGAGGTAAAGTTCTATTAAATCCGTTTCAAATAATCTAAAATTTTAATAGGGTTTTACTAAATACTACAATTAAGTATATGCACTTTACTATTTTTGGTAAGTTAATTGTTCATTACCATATATATGGGCTATTTCACATCAGTGGTACGATGAAAATTTGAAATCACTCCAAAATTTGTGAACAGACTGGAAATACCCTCCAGAAGATAGAAAAAAAATTTGAGGTGTTAAAAATAATTTGCCTAAGAGTTATTCCACCATGAAAAATGGAAATTTTTCAATTTTTTAGAGAAATTATTATTTTCAAAGCTATTTATCTCAAAATTTATTGATTTTTTTAAAAATACATTAGAAACAACTTTTGTTCAAAATAATCTTTAGAACTTATCTACTTGGGTTACAATTCCTAATTTTAAAATCTCGAAGAGATAGAACGCCCGGAAATATTGAATATCAAAAAAAGGCGTCCACGCCACAATCGATTTTGATCTAACACCGCACAAAAGATCACATTTTTTGAACACACAAACACCAAATTTTTTTAAAAATTTAAATGGGAAATACCATGTTAATTTTTGTGAATTTTTTGTTTTTCTTTAAATTATCATAACTTTTTACAGAATTGAAGGCCATAAAAAGCTACAGACTATTTGAAAGGTATTGCTCCAAGCTTTCTTTTAGACTTTTGGATAAAAAAATCAATTGCGGCGAACTTACACTTTTTTAAGTTGAATATTGACATGTAGTTTATGTAACATTGACCTTAAGATTAGAAATTCTAACCCAGAAGGATAAATTCTACACATAATTAGCAACGAATGTTTGTATAGTAAAAGTTGATAGATTTTGAGTTAAATAGCGATAAACCCAGCTGGTGTTGAAAAAAACTGGATAAAGTTCACTTTTTGAGGTTATAATAACTTTTGAGCTAATAAATTCCAGTACCTAAAATTTTTTTTCTGTATTCTGCAAAAAAATTGGCAAAGTGTACTCAAAATTTGGTGCATTTTAAAATTTTGATCGGACCACTTCCCGTGGAATACGCCATATATATTATATATATATATATATATATATTACACCTTTGGTGTAAGTTATGTCCTAAAATACGTGAAAATTAGTGATTTTATGAGGTTTATGAGGCATTACTTACAACAGCGGTCTTGGCCAATAAGCTAACCCAAGCCATTCGAAAGCTCGCGAAAAATGTGAACTTTTGAGAGGTGTTAGATTAAAATCGATTATGGTGTGGTAGCCTTTTTTTGATATTCAATATGTCCGGGTGTTCTATCTCTTGGAGATTGAAAAATTGAGAAATGTAACCATGGTAGATAAGTTCTAAAGATTAATTTAAACAAAAGTTGTTTGTAATGTTTTTTCAAAAAAATCAACAGATTTTGAGATAAATGGCTTTAAAATTAGAAATTTTTCTAAAAAATTAAAAAATTTGCACTTTTCATGGTCGAATAACTCTTAAGCAAATTATTTTTAACACTTAAATTTTTTTTGTATGTTCTGGAAGATGTTTCCAGCCTGTTCTCAAATTTTGGAGTGATTTAAAATTTTCATCGTACCCCTTGACGTGAAATAGACCATATATATGTATATATATATGTATGCGTGCGGCGTAATATTTATATAATATATATATATATATTAAAATTGTTTTTTCAAGAATACATATTATATGTATTTTTTCCGTGCGCAAAAAAAAGTTGTGAACATAACTTGAAAGAATGTGTATTTGTCTACTCATTCTTGATAAAACTCATAAAATTTTTAAACGTATACCCAATAATAATAACGGATCTAAAATGCAATGTAATGCTTTAAATACAGATGCAAAATTGTTTGAAGATTAAATAAATATTAATCAAGTATAACATACACTTTTCCAAATATCCATATGATATATACAATGGGTTAAAAATTAAATATATTAATTATTGCATTTGTAAGATAATTCTATTATAAACAGTATAGGCAAAAGAAAATTCAAATTTTAACAATGGCAATATAAAATACGAATTACATTTGAATAGATTTTCAAAAACTATTAATTTAGAAGCATTTAATTTAAATATTTTTTAAATTAATATTTCAAAATTGTATGGATATATAAGTGTGTAGATAATTTATATTTATATAACACAATATTTTAAATAAACAAGTATGTATTTATTAGAAATAGAAGGATATTTAAGAAATGAATTTGTTTATAATAATCAAAATAAATATTTGGGCTCTGCATAGTAAAAATAAATTGGATATAATTATGGATTAAAACGCAAATTTTGAAAGAGGGTGCAAATTACGAATTACGGGAGAAATGGAAGAAACAGGTTTTTATTTATATAGCGCTAAAATTTTATAAATAATTCTTTAAAAATAATACAAAAATTAATTTAATTAAGAAGAAAGTTTTATTACTATTAAAGTACAAAATATTAATGACATGGAACTTTTGGTGATGATCATTCGTCATTAAATAAATTAATTTTAGAAGGTGAATTTCTATTTATAACGGTTTAAAATAATCCAAAATTTTAATAAGTTGTTAACTAATATACTACAATTTAGTAAGTATATGTCTTGTACTATTTTTGGTAAGTTAATTTTTCATTAACATTTATAATTATTAAAATATAAATTTAAGCTTTATAAGAATTCATATAGTTTAAAATTTACAGTTAACATTTAATATGTCTTTATTTTTTTTTATTATTTTTATTCTGATTTCATTGCACTAAATTTTGGTAAACTTTTATTTATAAATTATAATAACTATAGCAATACCTCCAAGGTGTTGTGTGAATCTGTTTAATTTTTAAGGTGTCCATGGTAGTGAAAAAATAATACAATTTAAAACATTATTTTAAATAAATTAATTACGAAAAACCTTTGTCGAAATTAAAAATAGGTGGTTGGCGAGCGAAGCGCGCAGGGGGGCGAAGCCCCCCTAGTATATATATATATGTATATATATAATTATCTGTCTTTCCGAACTAAATGCTTTATTTTTGGAATAAAGCAGGCCAATTACCGTAAGGTACCCAATTGTTGATCATGAACCAATTTCTGATCAGTGTATTGTTTCAATAAAATAATAAGTTTTACATAAATCTAAACGTTGCTACGCACAATTTAAGGATTAAACAATCAATAATTGGTTAGTAGACTTAAATAGAAAGTGGTATATGTACCGAAAATTTACTGATCAGAAATTGGTACTTCTCGATTTTTTTTCTTAGATTGTTGCTTACTTTAAAAATAGCACCTATTTTATTTTTCTGAGATGGCTAAAAGGAAGTTTAATACTTATACTTTCTGTATCCGTCTAAATATATACAATTATTAGCTTTTTCAACATAAAATTATTCTATGAACGTACAGATTTACCTTAATTGATCAACAATTGGGTATGTGACGGTATACAATTATTAGCCTTTTTAACATAAAATTTTTCAAAAGCGTACAGATTTGCCTTAATTGATCAACGGTTGGGTATGTGACGGTATACCCTTTGTCCACTACGGTCAGTGGAATTTCCCAGAGTAACGGCCTTTTTGAAAAATTAAAACAAAAATTAAAGGCGTTTCGTCCTCGATCCCCAGTTTGGACTCCTCAGTAAGGAACAGGAGATCATACCTTAGACGCCTGTCTCAAGATGAACTGCGACGCCAGCAAGATGTTATGCGGCTATATATCGTCGGGTGGGAGGAAAAGGGTGTTATTTCGAATGAGCGGTGAAAAAGGTTCTAATTCGGATGAGCGGTGAAAAAGGTTCTAATTCGAATGAGCGGTGAAAAAGGTGCTAATTCGGATGAGCGGTGAAAAAGGTTCTAATTCGAATGAGCGGTGAAAAAGGTTCTAATTCGGATGAGTGATGGAAAAAGTTCTAATTCGAATGAGCGGTAAAAAAGCTTCTAATTCGGATGAGTGATGGAAAAGGTACTACTTCAAAAGAGCGATAAAAAGGTCTGAAGTTGGATGAGCGATAA
Source organism: Theocolax elegans (assembly GCA_026168455.1). Taxonomy (NCBI): domain Eukaryota; kingdom Metazoa; phylum Arthropoda; class Insecta; order Hymenoptera; family Cerocephalidae; genus Theocolax; species Theocolax elegans. The sequence goes on from CM047428.1 coordinate 24,923,230, forward strand.
TTAAGGAAAATATATTTATTCCTGCAAACAAACAAAATATCTAAGTGGATTAATTATAATTTTTTAATTTTATCAATAAGCTTTTTTGATTTTTAACAGGTTCACACGTTTAACTTGTATAATCTATAATTGAATTTGATATTTGGCTTCACGATAAGTTTTACAAAAAAATAGATTTATTTATGACAATAATTTATTAAATAAAAATAAATGCTATTTCAATAAACTATAATAAAAACAATAATATTCACTAGGAATTTCTTTTTTTTTCTTGATCCAAGGGCAAGATTTCATTGTAACAGCATTCCAATTTTTGCTGTTTCAAAGCACCACTCAATATTTTACCTGCATCTTCATAATTGTATTTATAAGAAATTGAAGATTTGGTAACAATTATTTCACATAATTGAGAAATTTTTATTTTTTTCCAAAAATTTTTGTCAGATAAGTCCGAAAAATTAAATATATCTGACTGATTAATTTGATTAACCGTATAGTTGGGTGGTGTAATTTTTGCGCTTTCAATTATAGTACACCATGATTTTTGATAAAAAATTAGTCGATTTTTAGATGCATTTTCAATCACGGAATGCATAGCATCTCCATCAGTCTGTGTATGCCCTTTAACAAGATATCTATAATAGAAACCGGGAAAATTATTACAAATTACAAAGCATTTAAATTTACAAAATTAATTTAAAACTAATCATAATAATAAGTAATTAACACTTTCGTTTGTTAGAAATAGATAAAATTATTTTAAATATAATAATTGATATAAGATTATTTAAAAAATGTACTTAAATTATGTTATTAAAATAGGTTTCATTATATCTTAGTATATAATGAACAGACTACCTTTAATAAAACAGTTTAATTAAAATGCCAAACAATAGATTTTTAATACTTTCATTTAATCCAATTGCAAGTTGTATCAATTTATATAATATAAAATAATATATTAAATGGAACGAATTAGTACCTGTGTATTATTTTTACTTGAAAATCAATAGCTGCTTTCAAATACAATGAATACAATATCTGATTCCGATTTTGTCCAGTACAATTATCACTATAAAAACGAAATTCTTTAATTCCATTTTTGGATTTCCTAGCTATAAATTTCCATAAACAGCTAGCTGCAATAAGAATTTAAAATACTTTCAATTAGATGAATATGAAGTTCTTACTCTTTTGAAATCCAACATTTTCCATAAATATTTGAAAGCTACTTTTTCACTAACTTTCGAATGTTTATTTAAAGTTTAATTTTATAGGTTATTTTAAATTTTTAAATTATTTTATTATAAAAATTTTGATAATTGAAACTTAAAAATTAAGCCTTATCAAATTAGTAAAGATAATTCTGTACTAATATTGTATTGCTTATAAATTTTTACTTATCAATTATGTAATTTGTGTATAAGTAATTTTATTTTTAAGATATCTCTGTATATTGTAATGGAACGTTTTAGACATTTTTGCGAAATTATGGTCGAGATGGGAGGAAGATCAACTAATTTACTGAAAATTTATTATAATTTTTTATAATAAAAGAAAATAAAATAGCCAATATTTGAGCTGATTTGATTAATTAAAAGTTAGTTGAGATATAAATTAGTAGAACCACGGGTACTTTTGCGTAATTATTTATTGCTTAATATTATACTAGATGGACTGATAAAAAAAGGTAAAATAAATGTTACTAGTCAATGTCAATCAAATTACTGTCTTTTAAACTAATAATATTTATTTTACTGGAAATAAAAATTAACTAGACCTACAGTGATTTGACATAAATCGCTTTAAAACTTATTAGATTTTTAATAAATTTGACTATACAGAAAAGTAATTTAAAAAAATTATTAAATTAATTAAATTTGTTTAAAGTTAGATTAACCCTTAGCTGGACACATGCCCTGTGATAACATAGCTGGCCTTTGGGGTCACCGTGACCCCAACACAAAATCTTCTACTGTAACTAAACTACTGAATATTTTGACTTGAAATTTGGTTTGGTTATTACTTATTATGTAACCTTCTCGGCTCTAATGCAAAGTAATACACCCCCCCTTACGACAGATGGAGCTATAAGTTTAATTTTTAAATTTTGGAGCTATAGAAAAACTGATTGAAAAATGCTGGGGTCACTGTGACCCCATGAGTCCAGCTAAGGGTTAAAAATCTGTTATTTTATTCTATGACAATATCATAATCTTTAGTAGACCTTTTTTCTTAGTGTACAATTTACAAATACCGTTTAATGTTTCAAAACAAACTGTACATATAGATGAGTTTTTCCTGAAGTAAACCATATATGTATATGGTCGTATACATCACGCTAGAGCTTAAGCGGGGGTATTCCAAGTAACCTCCACTTGAGTGCAGTGTACTCCCCCATTCGAGTGCTACATAACTACTAATAAGGTCCCGTATCCTCGCACTCAAAGCTTCTAAAAAGTAAAGTGGGAGGAATGAGTTTTGAGCTAGTCAGCGTGTAACCTTCTATTGACAGTACCAGGAGGCTAATCGGTACACTTCCAAAAATACGAAACGATTTGTGTCGGCTCACAAGTCTTTACCACGAGCAACCGGCGAAGAAAATAAGAACATTTTGATTGTATGCATTCAAAATGTCACGTAAATATTATTTATTTATTAAATATCGTACCGAAATTTTGTGATCCCAAAAAAAAGTAAAGAGTAGTAATTACTAAAAGTAATTACAGAATTGATTGTAAAAAAATATAAAATTATTGTAAAAGTAAATGAATAGTATACTGCAAAACTTATAAACGTATCTAATTGGTTTATCCGATTGGAATGGACTAGAGAAATGGCAAATTATATTTGCAAATTACTCTTATATTATACATGCGTAATATTAATTCTAAAAAGTAAAGTAATAGCATGTATGTACTAACTCTGCACTTTGCGTACACTTTATTTGTACTGTATTACTGTATTTGTACTTTATGGTAACGTGTACTGTACGTACACTTTATGAATTGTGTACTTTAAGTACACTTTATATGGTACCGTGCACTGTACGTATATTTTATATGGTACCGTATACTGTACGTACACTTTATGATAACGTGTACTGTACGTACACTTTATAGTAACATGTGCTGCACGTACACCTTATGGTAACCAAATGTCAGTCAGTATTGTACTTTTCAATTTTCACTTTGATTTGTATTGCAATTTAATTGTAAATTTTGAATTATAATTAATTATAACAAAAGTTACGCATATTCATCTACTAAAATTACAATTTTCTTATCAGTGTTACGTACATTATAATTTTCAATGAACTTAAAAAATGATATATTATTGTATATAGTTAAATTTTTAATCCAGTTCAATTTTCATCACCGCCGTTTAACTCATATACTTTGTAGAATTTTAGTACCCTTCATTCCTGATAAAAAGAATATGTACAATTACTTTAACTTAATAAGATTTTCATAATAATAAACTTTCTAATCGTACTAGCGTCTGCTTTTTAAAATTAAGTTTAAATAGTTAAAGTTTTCTACAACTTATAATATTAATAAAGTAAGTATTTCTGAATAATCTCCATAATTTTATCAACTAATTGGTTTGTTTAAATGAATTTTTTAATCACTACTAAATTAAGCAAAGAGCAAAACAGATATTGGTAAACAACAAGTAAACCTACTTCTATGGAGACCGTTGATGGAGGGACACATGTGATTTTATCTTTATGTACAATTTTGATTGTTTCATTAAGTTTATTTATCCTAACTTTTATGCTCTGTAATTAATGCATATGTAGATTATAAAATGGATATTTACTATGGTACTGTTGAACAACTGATAATATATAATACATGGTTAATACATAACCTAATGGAATTGCAACTGGAAATCGTACTTCGTTTGCCGCGTGTAGGAGGTGCGTGTAACTATGCACGCACCCTCTAGAGAAAACCGTCGTCTACTAGTTCCTAATAAGCTCAATCCAGATATGGCTATCAATACAAAACAGTTTTCTATATACATTTTGGAACAATCACGCAGAGTATAGGGCATGGCGACAAAGGCGAAATAAACAATTGATAAAAATAGTAATAATTTATTATAATAATAGATAAAGGGTTTTGGGAGCCAGCCGCGTGTAATTTTGACGAATTTATAAAACGAATGCTCGGCTGCGTACGAGCTACGGCGGTTTGCTACGCGAGTGGAAAAAGGCGAGAAAGGGGGAGAGATGGGAAAGATACTTACAAAAGAAGGAATAAATGCACTGCACTTATAACGAAGGCGTACATCCACCTTGGCAGTATAGAGGAGCATATCCTGGGTTGACACTTGAAATGTTGCTTTCCTGACACACACACACACACACACACACACACACACACACACACACAAGGTAGTCCGCCACGGGAAAATGAAGGACGATAGCAATCGTATTGCCAACGCGACGTCAACGTTGCCGCGACGGCGTACTGAAGAGCTTTCTCGAGCTTTGACAGGCTCCTTCACTGCTTCGCTGGACGGGCCCGACGTGCGCGCGCAACTTACGTCGAACGGTCCGTCGACCGCCGCCGTCCCACGCGCATTGTACGGTGAGTCTTCACGGTCGTGCGGATATAGCCTCATTTATTGTACACGGTTTTAAAATTATTTTATAACAATGTTTTTGTAGCTGAACAGAAAACTATTTGTTTTAAAAAAATGAACGTCTTTTTCTCGGCAGGCTTCGGCGGTTATTTAAATCTACTCTCGAAGAACCTGCGAGACGAGACACACTCGGCGCGTCGTTCAGATTGTCTCGCCTCGGAGGTATCCATCGAGAACTAAAAAGCAAACACATAATTTATTGTAAAAAATTACATATCTTTTTTATAGCAGCGTTTGTGTAGGTAAACCGAAAATTATTTTTAGTAATATATACATAAAAATACTTTTGCTCGGATGGCTGCTTTTTAGTTCTCGATGGATATCTACGAGGCGAGACAATCTGAACGACGCGCCGAGAGTGTCTCGCCTCGTAGATATCCACCGATATGTTATAAGGATACACATAATATATTGTATCAAATTTTATATATTTTTTTGTAGCAGTGTTTGTGTAGGTAAACTGAAAATTATTTTTTGTAATATATACACAAAAATACTTTTTCTCAGAACGCTGCGGCGATTAATTATTGTCGCGTAGAACCTGCGAGGCGAGACACGCTCGGCGCGTCGCTGAGATTGTCTCGCCTCGCAGGTATCCGTCGAATAGCTATTTAATTATTACTATTTTCTGAACAATGTTATGGAGTGGAATCGTTTTTTATTTTCTTACCATCATTTTGTCCTTATTGATATTAATTTTGAAATTTGCAGTTACTATATAGCCAACGTTAAACTATCTGAATTGACATTAAAAAGCCAACAAACTACGGTATTTTAAATAAAAGTGATAAAAGTAGCAGCACATTTTTTTTAGAACTGACGCATAACGGAGAAACGTTTATTTCCATCCCTAATATATGATACAAGCTTCCTACCGTCTTCGTATTCATCGTATTTTTCTTTTAATTTTTTGTCGTGCACTTTTGTCTGCTTTTTTAGTATGCCAACTTTTACCAATATCGTGAACTTATGTATCTGCACCGCATATCTTAGGACACAGTCCAGTTTTTAGAATATTAAATTAAATCGTTGTTGCCTGTTGTCAAAGAGAGTTTTGTTTCGACTCGAATTTTTCAAATTTTAACGATATTTTATCATAAATTCAACTTTTGTACTTGTTGTACACTTTAAATGTATATTAAAAATATGGCTCTAACCTGTTTTCTAGCCGCCATTATATTAAATAATTGGAATTAAACAATTAGTGCACCCAACATTCAGTGTCGACATAGTACAATGTATTTGAAAGTACGATGTGCGTGCGGCAGACGGCCCGATCATGCACGGACCTCCTATAGAATCCGTCGCCTATTCCACCACGAATGAAATAAGACATAGCTGGAAACGCTTAGCATCGCCACCTACTGGTGGATTTTCAAACTACGTAGCTAAACCTTTTCTTACTCTTCGGTCTGCTAGATTACACATTTTTAGAAGGAATGAATATCTTTTTTATTTTTCATTTAATTTTTCAATCGATTATGTATTCCTCTAGTTTTTACTGAAAAATGATTCTAAGATAATGTAAAATGTTGCCTCTACTTTGTTTCTTGATGCTTGTAATTGCAATCTATATTTATTTCCATCACAAATATCTAGTACCAGCTTCCCAAAGTCTTTTTATCAATCGTATTTTTCAATTTATTTCTTCGTCGTGCACTTTTGACTGTTCTTTTTAGTGTTCTAACATTTATTAATATCGTGAAATTGTGCGTTTGCACTGTATTTGTTAGAAATCTATCCAATTTTTACAAAATTCAATTAAATCGTTGGTGTCTGTTAACTAAGAGAAGTTATGTTTGAGATCGTATTTTTCAAATTATAAGCACATTTTAGCACAATTCAAACTTTTGTACTTTTAATTTATTTAATATATGTATTACAATTATGCCTCCACTACGTTTATAGTTTGTCATTGTATTAAATAATAGTAATAGGAGAAATAGTGCGTGTAATATACAGGTGTCGGCATAGTAGGATTTAATTCAGGTATTGCATCCTCCTAAAGCCCAATCCTCTAAACCCAAAGGATTAGAACACATACCAGAAGAAAAAGAATATTCGATTAACATCGACTTCTCCAAACCCCCACAAGACAATACACCTATATTTTTACCTATCCTATCACAAATTTCACTATTAAATCGATACCTGGACCCTTCATTAACAGAACGGACCCGGACCAATTAAAAGAAGGTGAACCAATATATATACAAACCAGAACTAATCTTAAAACTAACAGACCTAGATCCGGACCTGCATACGGATTCTTTCATGTCATTCATCGAAATAAACAGAAAAGACGATAAAATTGAATGGGATGGTGGAATATCATAAAAGAATATGGCCTCCAAGCTAAACGAAATCCGGAACCATAACCGCGAAAAAGTTCAAACCAATCATTATCTATATGGAGGAATAACTCTTCAAATAATAATAATAATCCCAGCCCTAATACTATTATTCAATAAGTGTAAAGAATGCAATAACAGAAAAACCTTCAAACCTCAACCTACCTGTACAGACCCCGAATTTCCTCAAACAGCCTTATTAAATGTTGTAAATACTGAGGTTAATACCAATCCAACACAGCAAGCATCTATTTCTACAATTAAAATTCCTATACATAGTTCTGAGGTGGTATGAACTCTATTATACTAATTACATTACATTCAACCAATTCCAGACCATGGACCCGCAGACGCTTAGCCAAGGACCTAAAGAGATCATTATTCCCTATCATAAAGGAACCCCCTTATCAAAATATATTGAAATCTACGAAAAGGAGAGAACACCAATAAAAATTGAAGTAAAATCAGACTTGAAGCATAGGGGTCAAACAGTATTACACCTGACCTACGAATTAAAAACGCCTAAAGTCGTACCTGTAAAAAGGAAAATTAACTATGAACCACCCAATCTTACTGGATCTAGCGGAACCTCACTTAGACCACTATTCCCAAATACAGTTAAATCATCAGTGCATGTTCCAAGCACTAGCACTATAACACAGATACTAACGGACCCCACTAGAATTTTTTGCCAGATACCTTTCAAAGGCAAGGATTATCAAAAAGAAAAAGACTTTCTCTATCATTTCAATCAGTCTGGGACCCCAATATACCATGAGGTAACAAAAGATAAAAGAGGACAATTAGCTTACGGTTACTTACAATACGAGACCGAAAAGGAAGCTCACCAAGCTTTAATCCACAGCGACTCTATATATCGGGCCCGCAAAGCAGAACCACGACGACGCCCATTAAACTTTAAATCCACTCAAAGAAAACACTGGAGATGCGGCAAACTAATAGATGAATTCAGCTATGATTTACACGATCACACTTATAAAATATTACACGAAAAACATCCAATTGTTACAACACGAATCTTCACGAATACAGTAACACATACCAATGCTAAACCTACCATTCCCATTAACAATGCCGGACCAAATGAAAAAAATATAATAACAAAAGAGGAATGGAACACAGCATTGGAGTTTATAAATCAATTTAAAACCCAACTGACTAATAACACGATGACCAACCCATAAATCGATGATCTACACCAATGACCTAATATACCTTCCGAAACCACTCAAAATGATCAACCCCCACAAAATCCTCTTCCATCTACATCCTCATCCAGACACATAGATGAAGATATCCATGAATTAACAATTTCACCTAAAGAAATTATAGAAACAGAACTATAAACCCTATTTCATTCCACATTACCTTTATCTTAATTACCGACCCATTTTATTAAACAAATCACACTGACAAAAAGCTGGACCTCTATAAATGAATATTAATACTTGTGATAATATTCTGGACTAAAGATAAAACGGACCATTTTTTTTTATATATATAAATTCTTGTTTTAGGAACCACTCAAATCAAATAAAATGGATATTCTCAGCGTATCAAAAACAGGACTACAAATGCTCATAGTGCGATGCAAAATGTCAAACACCTACACTGCAATCTCAAATATGATATTGCCCAATGAACATGACATAGAAGACGTATCCGATACTCTCGATCTTGGAACATTCTCGTACAAATTCACGTTCAGGAGTACAGACGCAGCAGAAGAAATGTACCAAATATTAAAGGGCAATAATGAAGAAGAGACCCGAGAAATCGGAAAACAGAAAAACAAACGCCTAGAGTTTGAAAGGGCCAAATACAACACTCTTATATTCACCAAATCGGACCAACAAATACAAGGAAACGACTTAACGGACCGCGAATTTTATACTTTCGATTTAAAGGTCCATGACCTGTCCATGGACGAAAATGATGATACAGTCATATACCTAATTTATCAAGAACCACCAGCAGAATTGATAAATATTTTGCAAACTTTCGGACCCATACAGCTATTTCAAGAACCTTTGGAACAAGACCCTCACAATTTTCCAGGAGCAAGAATAAAATACTTTAGCGCTGAAGATGCTATAATGTTCATGGACCATGCACAAGAGGTTTTAGAACTAACTAATTCTGAAACAGAGACCCCTGCAGATTCAAGAGAACCCGAAATCGAGACCTGTGATCATATCTTAAAACTCGTCTATGTTAATAATTATATTGGCAAGGAAAACGAAATCATATTAATATTCGAGGGACCAACTGAAGCTGCGGGCGCGGTACTAACAAACTTCGGCTCTGTAACTTTAAAATTCAAGAAAAATATTAGTAAATTGGTAGAAAGACACGTAGTTTTAGCAAACTACAATAACGCTAACATAACAAACATCGCACTCAACGAACTAAAAGCTATGATGACAGAACAATATGCTCAGGACCCTGCACATATTAGCAATAAAAACATGTTAACCTCCGATGAGGACAGATTGTTCGTTCAAATACCAAAAAACACAACAAAGAAAGAATATCATGAAGAATTTCTTCAATTTGGCCTTATTAATTCCATCATTCATAAAATACAGGATGATTCAAGACCAATTAAACTCAGAAACGGCTTCATCAAGTACTTTTATAAGGAGGATGCCCAAAATGCTTTAAGAAACTGCAATAAAAATTACAAAGCAGTACTGGCACCTCCCCGACTTAATACCGGACCAAAAAAATACCACCTAGAATGTGGTATGTATTGTGACGTACATACTTTTGTATCACATACCTGAAAATTATAAGTGTCGGAAAACCTAAAGAGACGCGCCTTGCTCTCTTTAGGGCACCTTAATATGTTAGTCTTTTAATTATTAATATTTGTTGTGTATGTTTGTATACGAAACAAAATACTAAGATACGCGCCTTGCCATCTTAGCAGCAGTTCGTAATATTTTTGTGTGTGTTTGCGTAGGTAGTATGGGATTTCGACTCTTATCCCATTACGATAAAGAAAAGAAAATAAAGTTTTTAGAAAGTAGAGTTTATTTTAATACTTAGTGTATTATGCCAAGGAGGTGGACCACGCGCAATGCTGGATTCACCACGAGGCTTTATTATAAAAATGTTTTACAACATTTACAAAAATAGAACCTTATTAAGTCAAGGAAGTGAGCCACGCGCAATGCTGGTTTCACTACGAGACTTGATAAAATTTGGGAAGAGTCCGCTGTCTTATATTCTTCCATCCTTATATAACCTTATATACTATTCTTAATTACTAGTTTCGCATTTTATCAACTATCCATCTATCGGTAGTTCCTAGAAATTATATTTTAAATTAACAATAAGTCTAATATTATAAATATTTACAATTTTCGCAACTTTTATAAAAATAGTCTAAACATTCTCATAATTTGTTCAAAATCTCAGATTGTACAAAAAATAAAAATAAAATTAAATTATTTATAATTTTTATTAATTTTATTGATTTTGCAACTAAATGATTTAATTTTATTAAATAAAAAAAATTTTACCCTTGCCAAGATTCGAACTCGGTTGTTCAGCGTGACAAGCCTATACGTTAACCGTTACGCTATCATCTATTTACTTCTACTATACATGATACGTATAGTAGGTAGTCACATTACCCCCCCTTAATTTTGTATAAAATTTTATTTTGAACAAAATTAAACTTAAATGAGTTAAAATTAAACTTAAATAACTATACAATAACTTATTTATTTTTTCTTACTTTTTATCTTTCAAAAATTTTTCAAACTCCTGCACATCCATCGTCAAATCATCTCTATTTGTTTCTATAAATTTATCGTCAAAGTTGTACACCTCCTCCGTCACCTTCTGTAATTTTTTTATTTCTGCTTCCAATGCCTCTCCTCTCCTTTTCATTTTCATCATTGGAGTAAAGTCCAATTTTGGATACTCCGGATGCCAATTAGTCTGGGTGTTCTTATTTTTCTTATCTGGCACCGCTCCAACTTTAACCGCATATTCATAATATTTAAAAGAGTTATTATTTTTAAATTTTCCCGCCGTCACTCTTTTTCCAGGGTTCACTATAATGATATTTTTTATATCACACACACCACTGTCAATATCACTCTTTTGCACCTGGGTTTGTGCATGTGCACATCCCACATAATCACACGTCTGCGTTGCAGAATTTCTCTTTCTAGTCGGCATTTTCGACTTTGAAAATTTTGAAACTTGATTTCAAGAAATCACAGTAAATACTGAGAATTTTCTTTCTTCGCAATATTCATATATCCGAGCTATAACCTTTAATTATCAAGCGCCGAATAATTTGCGGTGACCCTTTCTGTATATAGTGTGAACGTACCATGGATGTATAGAATAGTTCTATTTACTTCTTACTTTCAAACAGTCTATTATTCTCACTAAATAAAATCTGTTTTTGTATAGATATTTTAGTTTTTACATACTCATCTTATTTTCACTTAGTTTACATTTACTCCTTATAATAATATTTTAAATTCGCTATATGAAACTTTCCACGCTCGCATAATTTTTCTTCATCATACAATAAATACGTATCAGGACCGTAACAATTTATTATTTTATATGGTCCTTCATATAAACTCATAAATTTTGCTGTTATTTTTTTTTTCATTTTTCGATACATTTAACGCTTTAATTAATACTAAGTCACCTACTTTAAATTTTGTTTTTGATTTTTTCTTATTTTTCCTTTCTGCTCTATTTTTTATAAAGCTATGCATTCTTTCTTTTGCAATTTTTAATTTTTTATCATAACTTAAATTATATTTTGAAATTGATATATTTACATATTTATCCCATATTCTATCACACTTCTGATCAAAATGCAATTCTACAAGCGGAAAACCTGTTGTTTCATGATGTGCTTCATTTAAAATTTTTTCAACATATTCTATTTCGTTTGCCCAACTTGTATGCTTTTTTAAAATTGTTTTAAATATTCGTGAAATCTCCTTATTTGTACGTTCAACTAAGTTACTTTGTGGGTGTCTTATAGAAGAATATATTATTTTTATATTTTCTTTCTTTAAATACTCTTTCCATTTTTCACTCGTATATTGCGTACCATGATCAGAAATTATTGCTTTTGGTTTACCATAATTTTTTATATATGATTTAATTCTGTTTATTACTGCCAAAGTCGTTGCTTTCTTTAATGGATATAAAACAACAAATTTTGAAAAAACATCTATTGTTGAAAAAATATACTTTCCCCCCCCTTTTGAAATAGGTAAAGGACCATAAAAATCAATCGATAATAATTCTCTTGGTTCGTTTACTATCATTGGTTGAAATGTACGTTGATATTTAATAGTCAAATATTTATTTCGTTGACAATTATCACAGATTTTCAAAATTTCAAAACATTTTTTTCTTAATTTAGGAGCAAAAAAATATTCCATTATCATTGTATATATTTTCTTTGATCCTACGTGTCCATAGTACTCATGCAATTGTTGAATTAGAATTTTCATTATACTTTCTGGTAATACAATTTTAGGTTTATCATTAGTTATTTTACATAAATAATCATTAATAATTTTAAAACGACTAAATTCATCATTATTTTCTATTTTATTTAATATACTAATACAAAATTTATCTGTTTTTTGAATTTCTTTTAAGTTTATAAAATTATTTTTTAATTCTTTATCAAACGGTTTTTTTATAATTGTTGCAATTATAATTTCCGAATCCTTAATATTTGAATTTTCACAATGATTAATTCTACTTAAATAATCTGCTGCTAAATTCTTTATTCCTGGCAAATATTCAGGTTTTATTTTATAATCTTGTATAGATAAATTCCAACGTCGTAATCTAGCATTATTAAATTTACAATTTAACAAAAAACTTAAAGCTTCATGATCTGTTCTAACTCTTATATTATGCGACCCACGTAAGTACATATCTAATTTGTGTAATGACCAAACTATTGCTAACATTTCTTTTTCGGTAGTAAAATAATTTAACTCGCTACCTTTTAACGAACGACTAATAAAAGTAATAATTTTCTCTTCCCCTAAATCATCTAATTGTGACAAAATACCTGCAATAGCATAATCACTTGCATCCGTTGTTAAAATATAAGGTTTTTTCGTATCTGGAAAACTTAATATAATGTTTTCATCAAATAAATTTTTTATTTTATCAAATGCTTTTTGCTGTTCACTACCCCAATCAAATTTACATCTTTCCTTAATAACTTTAATAATGGTACTGTTTCATGCGCATAATTTTTTGCAAATTTAGTACAGAAATTAATAAATCCTAAAAACCCTTGTAATTCTCGTACATTTTTTGGAATTTTAAAATTTTTAATTGATCTTACTTTTGTTGGATCTGGTTTTATACCTAAACTAATTATAATATTTCCTAAAAATTTAATTTCTTTTTTTACAAAATTTGATTTTGCAAAATTCAATCTTAAATTACATTTTTGTAATCTTGCAAATAATTTATCTAAATGTTCTAAATGACTTTCAAAATTTTCAGATATTACTACTAAATCATCAACAAATGATAATAAAAAATCATCTAATCCCGAAATAGCTTTATCTAATCCACGCAATAATGCAGCACTGCTTATTTTAATACCAAATGGTACAACATTAAATTCATATACTTTATTATCACAAATAAAAGCAGTATACTTTTTACTTTCTTCCGTTAATGCTATTTGCCAAAAGCTATTAGACAAATCAAAATTTGACATATAATTTCTATTTTTACATTGCATAAATATTTCTTCCACTCCAGGTGGAGATTCATAATCGTTTATTAATTTTTCATTTAATTTTCTCGCATCTAAACATATACGAATAGATCCATCTTTTTTAGGAACAATAACACATGGATTTATAAATGGACTAGTTGATCTACGTATTAACCCAAAATTTAACATTTTTTCAACTTCAGTTTTTACTTTCTCTCGATACATCAAAGGTATTGGATAAGGTTTTGAAAAATAAGCAATCTCATCTTTCAATACTAACTTATATTTGAAATCTAATAATTGTCCAGGCGAACGTTTAAATACGGTTTTATATTTTAATATCAAATTTTTTAATTTAGTTTTTTGTACATCATTTGTGGTGTCACAAACACTAATTATTTTTTCAATTTCTTCACTAGTTATATTTAATTCATAATCTAAGTGATTTATTGATTTTTTATCATTGAAACGCGAAAATTCTTCTTCATCGAAAACTTCGTCGAATTCAATTGATAATGAAGCATACTCTTCAGAGTTTATTTGCTTTGTTTTATAATTTATTACACCGTCTTGTTTACCTATTTCGAACAATATTTCTTCATTTACTGTATCTATTAGCATTTTAAGTTTTTTCTGAGAATCATACCCTATAATGCAATCTTTTACTAATTTTGGAATTACTAAATAAATTAAATTTATCTCTAATCCATTAAAATTTGTTTTTAATAAAACTTGTTTATTAATTCTAGCTGATTTCAATCCAGTAGCTCCTTTAATAACTTTACCTGAAATCGGTAATGTAGGACGTTTATTAAAAATATCTTTATATTTTAAATAAAATTCTTCGGATATACACGATATTTCACTTCCTGTATCAATTAAAGCTTTTATTTCAATATTTTCTAGTTTAATTTTAATTTCAGGGCATTTTACTACATTAACATCATCATTTCTATTTGTCTCATTTGTACCATTTATATCATATGTTAAATCTTCTAATGGATTTTCAAATATGGTATTTATATTCATTTCTTTATTGTATTCTTTAGCTATTTCTTTATTTATTATTTTATTCGAAATATCTTCTTTTTTTCTCATTTTATCCCCCTCAGTTGCATTTTGTTTTTCATATTTAATTTTCTTTAATTTATTAAAATTATTTTGGGGTTCCGAGTTTCTAAATGCAACTAAGATTCGTTTCCCGACTCTGGCATATGTATTGCAATATCATTTTCACCAACTATCGTCTCTTGATTTTTTAATTGTTCAATACTTTTCCGTTGGTTTCGCTTATTACTTTCCATAATTTTACTAGTCTTTTTATCTAATTTTATACTATTCACATACGGTGTACTATTTCTCTGCCATGTTTTATTCATATTATTATTATTTGGTTTATTAAAAGTTTGTAAATCTTTATTTTTTTCATAATTTGAATTAAATGTATTTGGTCTATTTGGTAAATATTCAACCGATTTATTCCGTATTTTATCTCCATCAAAATCAGTTAATATTTTAAATAGAATATTTTTAGTTTTATTTTGCTGCCCTAAAATTAAATGTTTTATTTCTCCTTCAAAATGTTCACTAATTTTTTGAACTAAATCATTTTCGTTTAATTCAAGATTAACTTCTCGAACTAAACCTAAAATATAAGTAGCATATTCTACTCTTGTTAATTTTCCTGAATAATATTGGCCAAATTCAATTTTTCTCCGCGCTTGGCGTTGCATAGTTGAATTCCAGTATCTTTCCATAAATTTTATTTTAAAATCTTCAAAATTATTAATTTCTATCTCCTGTAAATACCACCATTCTTTAGCAGCATCTATAAGAGATTGAGATATTACACAGATCATTTCCTCATGATTATTAACTGTATTATGCAAATATTTTTGTAATTCATCTAAATACCTCATTGGTCTTTCATTTTCTTTACCCGAAAATTTAGGCATATTTAAATGAACTTTAAATAAATTTTCAATTTGAGAATTTTCTTTAATCATTGATATATTTGGATTTTGAATTTTATTATTTATTAATTTTATATCTTTATCTATTTCCTTAAATTTAAATTCAGTTCTATTATTATTTTCTTCTATTATTTTAATTAATTTGTCTTTTATAACCAAAACATTTGCATCCTCATTTATGCCATCCTGAATAATATTTATTTCTTCATTTAAATTAGCTAACTTTGTTATAAATTTATCATTTTCTTTTTCAACTAATTCAACTCTATTCTTCAAAAAATGTATATCTTCAGACATAGCTTTAATTTTATTTGCCATTGCTTCCATTTGATCATGAAAATTAACTTTAATAGTATTAACCCAATCGATTAATTCTTTATTATCATTTTTTCGAGATTTATTTAAATTTATAATTTTATTATCAATATCTTCATCATGTTTAAATAGACATTCAAGTTCATCTGTAACTGCTTTTTCCCAATTTAACCTTGATTTACCTACATTTTCATTTTCATTGTTTTCTACCATTAATTCTATTTCACGCATATGCGCACCTGAACGACGTTTATTCAATTCCATTTTTATGATAATAAACACTTTTAGAATTAGAATCGATTACTCAATATTTTATATAATACTCCATTAACTAAAGCAACTTAGCACATTAAAATAATTATTATTTCATCCTTTCATGGTATTTAATATTTACAATAGTTTTAATTAATTGACATATTACCCAATTTTTTAGATAAATTCTTATTTATATATTTTTCTAATACTAAAATTTTAGTAGATAATTCTATATTTAATTTATCTAATTATTTGTTTGACAATTCTATACAATTTTTAAACCAATCCAATTCATTAATTAAACGGATATTTTCATTCTTTAAAGATTTATTTTCACTTTCAATATCTGTTAATCTTTCGCATAAATTACTAATATCAACTTTTAAACTATAAATATCGTTTTGATTTAATTCTATTTGATTGAAATTAATATCTTGTTGTTCGGTTAAATCATTTACTATCTCATATAATTCGAAAATTTGCGCTGATCTCAGATCACTAAAAAGTGTATCTCGATAACGATCGATCATTTTTTTTTTTTTTTTTTTTTTTTTATAAGAGAAAAAAAAATCGCTGTTTTCCGATTTTTATAAAATATGATTTGATTTATAATAAACTCAGTCCCTGTCCGAGCGCCAAATTTATGTGACGTACATACTTTTGTATCACATACCTGAAAATTATAAGTGTCGGAAAACCTAAAGAGACGCGCCTTGCTCTCTTTAGGGCACCTTAATATGTTAGTCTTTTAATTATTAATATTTGTTGTGTATGTTTGTATACGAAACAAAATACTAAGATACGCGCCTTGCCATCTTAGCAGCAGTTCGTAATATTTTTGTGTGTGTTTGCGTAGGTAGTGTGGGGTTTCGACTCTTATCCCATTACGATAAAGAAAAGAAAATAAAGTTTTTAGAAAGTAGAGTTTATTTTAACACTTAGTGTATTATGCCAAGGAGGTGGACCACGCGCAATGCTGGATTCACCACGAGGCTTTATTATAAAAATGTTTTACAACATTTACAAAAATAGAACCTTATTAAGTCAAGGAAGTGAGCCACGCGCAATGCTGGTTTCACTACGAGACTTGATAAAATTTGGGAAGAGTCCGCTGTCTTATCTTCTTCCATCCTTATATAACCTTATATACTATTCTTAATTACTAGTTTCGCATTTTATCAACTATCCATCTATCGGTAGTTCCTAGAAATTATATTTTAAATTAACAATAAGTCTAATATTATAAATATTTACAATTTTCGCAACTTTTATAAAAATAGTCTAAACATTCTCATAATTTGTTCAAAATCTCAGATTGTACAAAAAATAAAAATAAAATTAAATTATTTATAATTTTTTTTAATTTTATTGATTTTGCAACTAAATGATTTAATTTTATTAAATAAAAAAAATTTTACCCTTGCCAAGATTCGAACTCGGTTGTTCAGCGTGACAAGCCTATACGTTAACCGTTACGCTATCATCTATTTACTTCTACTATACATGATACGTATAGTAGGTAGTCACAGTATATAACCGCAAAAGAAGCGGCCTCGCATATAGACATATGTCTAAAATTTTTAGTAAAAGCAGGAGCTAGGGAGGAATACAAACCCACGCCATTCAGACTGCGAACAATAATCGAAAGGATACAAGATAAACCTTTCGATTCTGCGGTAGGTCCATACAGGGAATCGACTGGATTTCTCACACAACCGACTGTAATATACACAAGTTTCAATATAATAGTAAAGTTCAAAACTTGAATTTGAGCAGTTCTGAAGATCGATGAGTGGGAATCAACATCACTAGCATCCTTGATGCAAGATATCAAAATCAGGACCAAAGCGTACTACACGCAAAAACAAAAGGAAAATTAATGGACCAAAATTATCAATTATATGTAAATATTGTAAACAACCTTTAAGTTGTACTTATATAAATACAATTAAAATATAATATGTATCAATTAATTTTATACTTATTGGACCCCGGACCCCGAATCAGACCCTAGATTAATTAATAGGTTACCGCTAACTGCCGGGGACGGCAGTGTTCTAAGAGGGGGAGGATGTTGAGTGACAAACGTTTTTATTATAATACAATCGAAAATAAATTAAATCATTAAATTAAAGCATTCGACACTCAACGAACAGTGTATCCAAACGGCCTTGAAGCCCGAAAACTGCCTCGCAAGGCTGGCGTGAGGTCACCAAGCCACGCCAGGGTACACTCTCGTTCTGGAGCCCGTTAAGGCCGGTCGCATACTGTCAACCAATAGAATTATCGTTTTAATAATATTCATCAGTTTGATTAAAATTAAACTTATATTTACACAAATCAATCAAATAATTAAATTACTGTTTTTCTTATTATCTATCTATATCGGTTTTTATTATCTATAAAAAAATTAATCACGTTTGACAACTCGTTCTACAAAGATTTAAAAGGTAAGAATTTAAGTAATAATTAAATAAATAATATTATAAATATATCTTATAATAAAAATAAAAGGAACTATTGGCCTATCTGCGTGGATCTATGTTCTTCTCGTATGAGACGCGAGAACAGGTCCACTAAAAAAATAAAATATTTGTTAAATAAATTCCGTTTGATTAATTGTCAAACGAGATTTAACATATTCTTTTACAAGTTAAGAATTTGACAAATTTTATTAAATTTTTGGAACAGTTGATTTCTGTTAGTTTGTTAAGTAAACATTCCGACAGTACGTTTGAAAAAGCGTTAAAGACGTCTAGAAATGCTGCAAGTACATTTTCATTCTTTAACAAGGTTTGATCTATTTCTAAAGTTAAATACGTTAGGTTATCGTAGCAAGATTTGCCCTTTCGGAACCCTGATTGTCCTATAGGAAGTAGTTTTTTATGCTCAATCCACCATTGAAGTCTATTTTTATTGAGTATTTCGAATAATTTGCATAAACAGGACGTTAATGCTATTGGCCTTACGGAGGAACTGTCTGGTTTATTAATCATGCAAATTTGAGTTTGAATCCATGTTTCTGGGTGCTTGTCTTTTTGAAATAATTCATTGTATATATCTAATAAAATCAATTTGTATTTTATCGGCAGTTTTTTTAAAATTGTATAATCAATACCGTTTATGCCCGGCAAGGAGTCAGTATTAGAAGAGTTTAAGGCCTTGTTAAACTCCGCAAAGGTGAAAAATTCATCAAAAAAAGGATTACTGTCGCAATTAGATAGCCAATTGGGATCCAACGGTACCCATCTCGTTTATATACTCTATGCTTTTTTCTCGAAGTTCTAAGTCTGTAGACACGTTTGGAAATTTAATTTTTAAAAAACCTTTTTTTAAAGCTCTGCATTTATTCCAGACATAAGTTCTATTGGTTCGAAAAGTAATAGATTCCGCAAATTTTCGTAGATGTTCTTTTTTCTTTTTTTTAAAAGTCTTTTTTGCTAATGCACATGTTTTATTGTAATTTATTAGATCATACATATTTCCAGTAAATAACCACTTTTTAAAAGAGGCTCTTCTCAAGCGCTTGATTTTATTGCATTCATCGTCCCACCATAAAACCGGGTTATTATACTGTTTTATTTTTTTTATTCTCTTTTTATTGTTCGGTGTAGCTTTTTTTACCGCTTCCGTTATAATTTTTGTAAAAAATTCGTACTTCTCTGTTGGTTGCATTGCGTCAAAGTCATATAGATAAAAATGTACTAAATTTTTATCTAACTGTTTTTCAAATACTGTCCATTTAGTTTTTAATGTTCTTATCTTAAAGTTTTTTGGTTGGTATAATTGCGGGCTTGCATTTATTTCTACATATGTTGGATAATGGTCTGAACCATACAGTTCATCATGCACTTTAGTTGTGATTATATCGGCTATAGCCATATTAGAAAAAACAAGATCTATGTTAGATTTCTTACCACTACGTATATCAATGTGTGTATGCGTATTTGTGTTATGGACAAATAGGTTGTATAAATCAAGGCTTTGATCTAATTTCTTGCCGTATGTGTTCGGTTTCGTGCAATTCCACTTAACATTTTGTGCGTTAAAATCACCCAATATAATTGTATTTTTATTATTTACGGAGTGTTCAAATATTTCGTTCCATTTTTTTGTTCTATGTTGCAGTTCGGAAGTTTGTAGCAGGTGATAATGTCGATAGCTGGAATAATGTTTTCAATACGAATTCCTGCAATTTCTATTTCCTCCGATTGGTTAATAACTTGATTAAGGCATTTATATGATAGATTTTTTCTTATTAAAAACATTATTCCACCTCCGTGCTTGTTAATTCTGTCAAACCTGACAGTATTAAATACGCTTATGTTAAATTTATCGCTTGACTTTAGCCACGATTCTACACAAACAAAGACATGTACATTATCAAGTAAACTCGGTAGTTCATGTTTTCTTTGTAATATACTCCTCGCGTTCTAATATACAATATTTAATTTAGAACTATTTGGTTGCGAGTTGTTATTATACATAATATGTATCTTTAATTTCTAAAGATGAGGGAAGTCTAATTTTTTTTTTTAATTTTAACTTACGTCAAATATATAGGTGGTTGAAAAAATGTTTTAAGTATAATGTTAATCTTTTACAATCAGTAACTAGTAAAATATAACATCTTTTACAATCAGTATCTAGTAAAATATAACAAACTAGTATTCTTCTAAAATATTAGCATTGGTTAAAGTGACATAATTCAACAAAATCGATGATGTTACATTATGATTGTAAAATTACATATACACATTTCGAATAATTAAAGGATAATTATTTTTTTACAAATCCGAGAGACAAAGATTGGGATTTATTATTAAAATATGTATTTACCATATAAGTAGATTAGATTCCTATAATAAGTTAAATAATTTATAAATAAATTAAAATATGTAAAATATAATACAACATTTTTCGAGATTTTTTAATAATAATTAAAAATTTAAATAATCTAAATAATAACGACATCTGGCGCTTTTTCTTATAGTTAAATGTGTCAATCTGCTACACCGACTTGAATATAATAATAAAATTTTAATTCCCCCACCTTCGGCTAGCTGCTTTCTCATTGGTGGGAACATTTTGAAATTCTCGCTTTTGATTGGTGGGAACTTTTGACGCCGGGAGCAAAGTCCATGATTCTCTCTCTCTGTCTCTCTCTCTCTCTCTCTCTATCTCACTCTTTCTTTCGTCGAGAGTCAAAGGTTGATATGCTGGTATACGGCAAGAGCGACTATGAAGTCCTTATCTTGCAATAGTATCTGCATTGCAGTACAATAAAAAATACCGAAACGGAATAATGTGAGGTATTGGAAATAATTATGTAAATAAATAATTGTAATTCATAACTTTTCACACAAAATCAGCCGGACGATTTAGCTGTGACGAAAGTGTTCTCCTGAAACTAGCTCCCTCTCACGGCCACGTGTCAACTACTTCTATATGTTTTTACTTCTGTACGCGTTCTCTCACGGACTGGAAGCATTGTATCTCTTTCTATCTTATGGATTTTACATACTATTGCTATCTCTTTTTGTTTCGAGTTGACTATATATATATATATATATAAAAACGGAGAAGACAAAAATCGAGTAACGGAAATCGACATCCAATTTCTTTATCGCGACTTTTCTTAATTATGCGTGAATGAATTCGGACAAAATTAGATGTAAACAGAAGATAAATAAATAGACAACGTAATGTTTCATAGATTTCATGAAAATAAATAATATATAATAAACGGTTATAAAATGAAAAATATGAGGACTGAGTTAGCTGTATATATGGCTTATGCGCCCATACTTGCGTCGGGCGCCCTTTGATTCATTAAGAGACGTGAAAATCGGTGAAATCATTTACCAGTGTTTCAACACCAAATCCCGACATGAAAGTTTTGCCATGGGATTAACTCGCCGATGTTATATATTGGGTTAAGGGGTGGCCGTACAGCCATACACATCGAAGATCAAATTTTGTGTATTCTTAATATATTAGAATGGTCTCGAAGCTGTGAATCACAGTAGATAATAGTATGAGAGCTGCATTGACACAAAAGTTCTTTTTTCACGTGAAAACTTACAGAAGAATATTCACAACTTTTGGAGCATGCGATCTTTACAGTAGATTTGAAATTATCAAATGCATGGATAATTTCCTATAAGATTCCCTAAAAAATTCTGGAGACATTCTTTCATTAGAAGTGGCATTTACCACAGTGTAATAAATATGAGTCGTAGTATTTCTGAGGCGGAGAACGTAGGCAGTGACTTATGGAACTGCTGTTATGATCCGTTTCCATGCAATTGTTAGAATAATACACGCCCCAATATTGAAAAAGATATATCCATTGTTTATACACATATGTATAATTTATGTACCATTAAATCAGTAAACATTTTATTCTAATTTTAAAAATAAGAAAAAATTTAGTTCACTTTTTCGAGACAATGCATGTTAATTTGGCTTAAATCGCAAAAAATAGAGGATGCGAACAAAATAAAAATGTAAATATTTGATTAGACTACGAATTGTGTTTATATGTATAATACACTAATTTATGTAAATATGTGTTAGGAGAATAATCCTTAAAAAATTTTAAAAAACCTATAACTTGTATTTCTTTATTCTAATAAGCTAATAATAGAAAAATTATCCGCCTCTCGTAATTTAAATTAAATATATAAGTACATATACATACACACGTGCATTTTAAAGAAAGTTTCGCTGGATTTTTCCTAATATTAATAATAATAAACTATACTTGCAAATCTCATAAACGAAATAAGCTCACGAGTAAGTTTTGCGCATCCAGTGCCTTCTTTTTACTTTAGCAACAAAATTTTACTTATTTTTTTTCTCTTCCTTCAGCGCTGAGTTTAAAAAACTCGCAACATACAGATGGAAGCTTGGGTAGCCTGTTTTAGCTTTCAATTCTTAACTCAAGCACGCCAGTAAAATAGACAAGGAGGAGTGGGAAGAAAGGAGTAAAGTAGAAAAGAGGGAAAGTAAAATAAGGAAGCAAGAGAAGAAGCAAAAAAAAGAATTCTGAAACGAAGACAGGTACCACGGAAAGCATTTCATCGTGAGATCGGCAGATCCACCGACTCGTGGCTGGAAAACGAAATGCGCGAAAGTAGAGTTGGTGCATGCGTATAGGAAAACGTCTAAGTATGGGAGAGTAATTTTTCTGCAGTTTTCTAATTCAATATAAAATACAATTTAATTAGCAGTATGTATATGTATTTTTGTAACATGACACATACAGGCGTAGACAAATGTAATGAAAAAACTTTTTTCAACTTTAGAAAACGTTTAGACTACATTTGTGATTTTATAGAAATATTAAGTATTCATTTAATTCTAACACGATATATAAGTAGAGAATATAATCTACAAGTATAACAAAATTGATATTAATATATAAAAGTCAAAACGTTAGAGTTGATATAGAAAATAAGATAATAAGATAAGGTAGATCTTAAAGACAGGATGCAAGCTCGTGGGGTCGGTATATAAGAAAAAGAAAAAATCGATGAGTTACACTAGAGAGCAAGCACAAGATGGCCTCAGTATATCACATTGATATATGCCGTCGGCCGATCAGTTCTATACCACTACTTCCTGCGTTTTACGTGAAAAATTAAACCTCTCGGATCGGACGAGGTTTTTCTTTCTTCTTTTTCTTCGTGATTTTAATACATTTTATCTTATTTTCTTCGATTTGTTTTCTATATATTTCGCATTTGATTTTTTCTTATATTTTCGGCATCATCTCTATTTGAATATAGTTTTGTATCACATTGATTCTCGTACAGATCCGGTTCGAATTATTTTGCAGGTCGAAATTGGGGCTGTGAAAACCCAAGGGCGACATGGGTATATACAAACAAGCCCTACACCACGAAGTTCGATAACCGAAATGACGCTTGGTAAAAGCGTGGGGAATTCGCATGATTAAATTGTGCGGCTTTCCATGTATTAGTTGCTTCGGTCGCATATGGGAGCACAAGTATTTGATGCTGTGATTTTTTGACCTATCTGTATCAACGACGAGGTATCGGATGGTATCATGGTGTCACGATTACGTCCATTAGGATTTTAATCGGTTTACGGTACAGGAAACAGTGGCCATAGGTGTCGGACTCAATGCAACTGGAATTTTAAACCCACATTTTGTTCGCTGCATTGGATATTTTAACTGTTTTGTAAATTTGATATGTCATCAAAGACTTTGGTTACTCAACGTATAACTTATATATTTATTATAAATATTTGAACTTGAGTGTCCTTTTTTTACATATATATCGAGAATAAATATCATTCTTTGAGTAAAATAAATTTGTATAAAATATTTAGTTAATTATATTTAGTTAATTACAAAATTAAATTATGTATATATGTGATGAACAAAAAGCGTTATTAAAATAAAAATTAGTTAATTTTTTTAATTTTTGAAATGGTAAATTGATTATATTTAATTATTTGTAAACATCAATTATATTAAATCTTTTTTATAGAGGACATAAAAAGAAAAAATTAGGTACCTATTCTTTCTGCATTAGCTAAGTTTAAAACTTTCAACTGGAAAATATTTGTATTATTTAGTACTCATTAAGTATAAAATATTTTCACTTAAAATTTTAAACTCATTTTTATATTCATATTTTTGTATGTTACGGTTCGTTATGCTATTTTTGGGATTTATTTTATTAATTATTGATTGAATGAAATGGACTTATTATTTGTAAAAATTGAGGAAAATATCAGGTATGGATCACATTGAAGATCGTCAAGTATTCGATTCTATTTTTTGTACGAATACTTATATTGAATTACGTGCAAAACGATTAAAAATAAAAAAATAAGATATACAAATGAGTGATTGATGCCTGAGTAAGATAAAGCATTTTTAAAAAGTATTTAACAAATTTTATTAAATACTCGGTATATGACAAATTCTTTCATCGAATAATTAGTATTCAACGAATACATTTTTGAATGCTTTTTAAAAATGCTATTGCATTAACTTAAAAAAAAGTATTCGTACAAAAAATAAGGTAGAATATTTGCCGATCTCTGGATCAAATGATTATTAATATAGAGGCAATTTCAACCTTCGTCATTATCAATGTTCATTGTAGTTAGTACAATAACCATTTTGAAATATCTAGTGCCACTTTATAGATTGAAAGTAATCTTCTATTCGATAAGTATTGTACCTTTTCCGTTCTCTTTATATTTGAACATTTTTATGATAATAGGATACATTAGAGAAATCAATCGAAGACCTCATTGAATGTCAAAGACTTAATTGAAATAAGAGAATAAAAACTTTTTGATCTCGAGTTCATTGTATGTATCAGAATATAAAGCTGTGGAAATTTCTTTCTCATCTCGACTCATCTCATCAGAATCGATTGCTCGCCATCTTCTTATTCCTTGGATTCGCTTAATCGCAAAACTGACGCAGAGATAAAGACGTCGAACGAAAGAAGGACAAGTCAGAGGAACTACTACAACCTCATACTCTCTTTCCTATGGATCGACAAAAAAGCTGATTATATATATATATATATATATATATATATATATAATCATCTCCCCTCTTTTATCGTTTAGTGCTGCCATTATACTCCATTCCATGATTGTCTCATCAAGCTCGATGCGCGACTGTTCTCTCGCGTTTCCGCGCAAAATAAAGCGGCGATGTACCAACGACGCCGCATTCTTCTTCGCTTTACATCGAAGTGAGAGAGAAGGTGAGTATATACAGTCTCGAATTGGATTCCATCTCAATCTAGCTACGGTGAAGGAAAAGCGAGAGTCAAGGAAACAAAAACGTGGTTGGGGAGAAATCGGGAAAGAGGTAAGAAACAATAAAGACTCCATCGTGCTTCGAATATCTAACCGAAGGAAACGCGTCTTTCTCAAAGGGAAAGATCTAAGCTGCTGAGAAAAAATTCAACCGAGTCCCTCGACATTTCCATGAGTTTTCTTGATCTCTCTGGTCGGGTAATTGTACAGAGTGTTTTGTACGTGATGCACTGTGGTAAAATGTGTGTTTTTATTTACATGCGATATCAGTAAGTATCGATCGATTTTTTCCTCGAAGTGACGTATTTAATCCTGTGATATAAGGCTTATTTTTTAATAAATAATAAAAAAATTGTTTTTTCGTATTTTCGAATCAAGGAAGGAAATTAATTTCGTTTGTTAATCGTTATTTTCATTTTATTATTATTGATAATGGAACATACATTATCATAAAATATATGTTTAAATTAGTATTATAAAAAGCTTAAACTAAAGTAACAATATATTTGATTTGTCAAGGTTGTAATTACTTCGTATATTCATATCCAATTACTTGTGAAGTGATAAATCAAGTAAAAGTCCATGTATTATTATTTGGAAATATCATATTTATTATCAACTTTTTTTATATCAAAAATGAGGTACGATGCTGTACATAGAAATACACTTTCTGACAAATATATTATAATTCGATATCGATAATTAAAAATTAAACAATTTAATAGATTGATAATTAACGAAACGTTATTTCTCCCGTTATTTTGAACACGTGAATATTATATAATCTATATACGTCGAACGACAAGGTTCATTAAATTTAATCCTAGAGATCGAGAATCTCGTAATTTTTACTACAAATTCGCAGGAGGTGAAAATCACGAAGTTCACTAGATATAGCAATGTAGTCCTTAACTCGAATCGTCTTTAATATATATATATATATATGTATATGTATATATAAGCGTCGGGAATATTTGAGTTGAATGTACTCTTGGCCTGACACAGATAAGACAGCTGATATTACGAGGGAGAGATGCACGACACAACGCCTATTTAGGGTCTATCTCTCTCGGTGGAAATGCCAGGACTGTATATGCGAGATGCCGCGTTAGCGCGAACGACATTAGCATCGATCCATCTAGTTAGTGCCAAACCGAGTCTTCGAGCTCGTTGCTCGATTGACGTAATTGAGTTAATCCCTGCAGGAGAGTCGGTGAGGATCCAATGGGTGCTTTTTGGTATATTTTCGAATTAACGTCGCGCGACGTGTTTGGCAACGAAATTGATTTTACTGCACGCGATTTACCGTAGGAACGTCAACCCCCGAAAATTTACTTTCCGGGTCGTACAAAATTAAGTTGTCCGATTTAAATGGAGGAGGTAGCGCGATTGTTTAATCAATATCAATTCTAACGTAGCTATACATTTTAATTAACTTTTTTTTTTATTTTATTTGTCAATTTATTATCTACATACATGCGATTTCGTTTCGACTGTATCGTTACCGGCTTTTTCTTGGTAAAATACATACTTTTAATATACGTTACCATTTGACATTCACGTTTCTACACACGTTCTAAATTTTTATAAACGCATTCAATTTTTCCAATCTTGTTGGGTAGAAAGAAATTTAAGGGAAAATATACATAAGTATATAAGTATAAGATATTTATATTGGTTACACTTGTATGATATATCAATATAAAATAAGTGCATTAACAAGTGCTTTTTGAATGCTGGCAGAAAATGATTGACGGTCGAAAATATCTGTTTTATAATATATGTTACGAATTGCGAGCTCTGCGTTCTACCGCTGAGCCATGACATATAACACTTATAAGTAGCATATATTCGGTTAAGGGGAGGCAAAAGCAAAACACACATATTTCACTTTATATTTATAGCTATTGTAAAATCAATTAAGGTAAAAAACGAATAGTAGAGCGCCATAGAGCTTGAATCAATGAATATTTTCCGATTAAGATTAAGTCGATTAAGTAAATATTTTTTCCAAAAACTTTGAAATATGAAGGCTTTTTTACATGCTCAAACCTAACCTCAAAATGACTGTAGCTTAGAAATTATTAAATTATTTTACATATTATAATAATTGTTTAAATAAATAGAAGAGCATCATATAGCTATTATTATTATTTATTACTAATACTATATAGCTATTATTATTTATTACTAATATTATTTACTGATCTATCCAAAGCAGGTATCAAATAGTTTTGCCATTTTTATAAAAACTTTGAAATACGAAGACGGTCGAATAACTAAAAGGAGGGTGGGGTTTTAGGTTCCCCTTAATCGTCAAACATTTTAATAAATGGCTAGTTTATATTTTAAAAGTTATTCCAATTTCTGCTAGATAAATTAATTCAAATTTAAAATACACGTTAATTTAGCAAACTGTTGGAGATTTTTATTAGAAGTTAAAGCAATTGAATTGCGCATTCGATGTAGGGAAAACAACTCAAGAGTGAATATGCGATGCGGAAATGTAAAAATGAGAACATGGCAAGTTAACGATAAGAATTCCGACGACGTGCCCGATAAGGTTATATTCAGCAGGATTTGCGAATCCCTTGTACTTTTACAGGGAAACACAATCAAAGTTGCGATAAAAGTGGGGTTGGTACACTCGTTGCGGGTAAGCAAAGAATACCCGCGACCAAGTAAAGAAACGATCGAACGAGAAAGAACTATATACGTGTATATATATACATATACACCTTTTCCTCTTTTCCCACAGGGACGAACTTAACTTTAAACGTACTTTACGAGCCTTTCGCCAAGCGGATGCGGCCGTTCGCGAAAACGGAAGCACGTAGACCGACGGGCAAACGGTTTAGAATTTTCAGGACGCGATAGGAATTCGGTGATGATCGACTAATACATATATATACATCCATATATACACATTCATGCGTCGTAGTTTCTCTTCGTTACAACATTTTTTTGGCTTGTTGACTTAAATGTTTTAGTTTAGATTTACACGATGCGAGAGCCAAATCTCATTACAACTTATTTTTGAGAACAGTGTAAATTATCAAAATATGACTGCATTTTAATCAAAGGGTATTTGACCGAAAGCGAAATTGAACTGATTATATACATATACCTATATGTGTAAATTCATTTAATGAAAAATATTATTTACACAAAGTACACTTGTACATTTTATCAAAATATTCTTATTTTATTAAAGATACGTAATTAAAGCTCATTATATTGAAACAACCTATTGTTTGTCTATTGTATCATACAATTAAAGTTAAATATTTTTAATACTCAGCGATTTATTAAGAGACAGTAGGCAAAATGGAAAATTTTGTTACTCTTACATACTTTTAAACTTTACTATATTTATACAGCTTGAAGATATTTTATAAAAACATTAATTATTTCAAATTAATTAAATTTTGTAAAATAATCAGCACAAACGAGACAGTAGCGTTTTATTCCAAGTATTGTATCAAAACAGGTTTTTCAGTTTACGTTTGCAATTAGTAGCACTAATAAACTTTAACGTAAACTAATATTCGCCGCCGGAATACGTTTTTTTCTAAAATGTGTCGATCATTTGTTAATTATATGTTGCAAGTAAAGTATTTTCTTTTAATTAATAAAAATGCTTATTAACACAAATATTATTTAATTTGGACGGTGGTTATTAACTCATTTAGTATCATAAACCAATTACAAAGAAATCTTGGAAATAAAATAATAAAATCGTGACAATTTCAAGAAAATTTAATGCAATATCTTATTTTAGAGGTTCATGATTTATTATCGATGACAAGTTAAGTGGAAAGTCTGAAGAAAAAAGTTATTATCAGCCGCGATGAGAAACAAAGAAAGGGACGGAAAAAGTTGCATAAAAGAACCGAATCGTTTGGTGATTTATTCGCGTGTGGAGCTTCGAGGACGTCGCGTATTTAACCAAAAAAAGATTTATCGATTTAGTTTTCGTCGCGCAGAGCTTTCTTTTTTTGTCATCGCGGACTTATCGGCGCAAGCCTGCTAATGGAACTTTGGAAATTGAATATTAGCCGTGGCTTTGTTCGATATTACAAAGTTTTTTTTTCTAGAACTTGGTTCCTACACTATCGACCCCACTTGCAAACTTCGTTACTATATATAGCTTTGCATAACTTCCATTAATCTGTATCGCTGTACGTATTTTCATTAAGTATATAAATATTATTAAATACCTAACGGTAAATTCTTGTCCAATAAAAAAGATTCTTATGCAATACAATATTATATACATATACACGAGGTGTTGTTGATGTATTTATAATTTATAACAAGATTTTAATTAAAATTAAGTAGTTTTAAGATACTATTTATATTAGATTGTATTATATTATTTATGTATTTTTTGTAACCTGTTCTACGTACAGGCATTTACATATGCCTCTGTGGATTTTGCCTTTGTAAAATTCCTGATTTAAATAAATAAATAAATAAAAAAAATCGAAGTATTTATTGTAAAGAAAATTACACTTACTAAAACACATTATTAATTAACTTAGAATGTTTCTTCATAATAAAATGTTATTATTAAAAGCAAACAAGGGAACTTGGTAACCATGTTCAAGTTGTTTATGAGTATTTCCTTGGTATTGTTATAATTACCTAAATTTTTCAATATATCTCTTGGTTAATCTTGGTTCGTGTTAGAGGTACTGATTGTAAAACATAGAATCCCTTTAAAATTTAAATATTTTTAAATGCCTTGAAAGCACATACAGTAGTTAGCCGATGAAAAGCTACAATTTAATAAATAACGATACTAACAATTTCAGTTCGAATTTTTAGTCCAGGGGGACTGCCAGTAATATAACTACAATAATAATATTTATAATAACTATATACCTTATTAAATCAATAATGCATGACTTTTTAAATATCTTTTAAGATGAACATTAAAAAAATCGTTTAAAATAAAACATTTTTTGTAAGTCATTCGAGAAATCATTTTAACATAATGAATTAATCTTCGCATGGTGCATGAATATAATGTAAATTTTTTTAAATTACATTAACATATATAGATACGTAATAAATTTTATATTATAAATTTATGTATTGGAAGTGATATAATCCGCAGTAATAAAAGCATGAATGAATAATTAACTATATATATGCTCCTGCAAGAGGTGTCTTTCCATGAAGCTCAAAATGCATCGTACATTCTTGCTAATACCACTGAATATGACCTCATTACTGCAAAATGCAACTTTCTCTTTGCAACTTTAAAATAGTACTAATGATACTCACTATCTATGTAACGAAACTGCAATTTTTAGTAAAATGTAATAGAAGTTTAATAGTCAGAATGGCAGAAGGTTAGGATAATAATTTACGGTGTAAAAGTTAAAAGGCAACTTCAAATAAAATGATTTCTTATAAAGGGATCGAGTATTTTATGATTTGAGTATCAATACATTTTTTATATATAATTCTAAATACCTTACAGTTTGAAGAATTACTCAAAATTTCCATCAACAACTAAATCATACTTAAGGTCAACTTAGTTAAATAACAATCAGATGATTATCATGGTAATATTCTTAATGCAACAAATGTAAATAATAAATAATAAGACATTTGTCGGTTTATAAATGTAATATATTGTAAACATTACAAAAAATAGTTATATTCACATCAAATTTTGCTATTCTCTCCAATGAACAAATGTGAAAATACTTTTAAATTGGTTTTATTCGTTGAAATTGATCGGAAAGTCTAAAACGATGGGAAAGCCATGAAGGAATATACAAAAAAAAAAGAATGAACTCTGTAGTTGATCCCTTTTTAATTCACGTAGAAAAATAAAAGTTTCCGATGGCAAATCGAAATTTTAATATTTGACAGAACAATTTCATCGGTGCAACGATGATAACGCTATATACATGCCTATTAATTTGGGAAGGATCCGCCTAATCCGTGGTTGCCGTTCTCCCGTAGGTTATATGTCCCGAGGATATATCTCGATCAGATTAGCGGACACGTGATATTCGTCAGGATTTTAACGCGAAGTGTTTAATTTTCCGCGATCTGGTGAATTGCTGGACTAAACTCGATTATACGTAAATCGAGGGATAAAATTTTCAAGTAAAATTCTAGTCGTAAAGAATATTATAATTGATATTGGATAATTCCTACGTTTTGTGAAACAACTCTTGAAAGTTTGCAACACGATCCGAGTATGTACGACAGTTTAAATGAAAGTGTCATATAGCGGTGTAAAAAGTGCAATATATAGATATAAAATATATTTGGATACATCAAATAACCGTCATCGTTCAGACTATCCTCTGATATCGTCTGCGCAACAAGACAAGTAGATTATTCTGCTTAGTAGACGCAATTGGTTTAAAAAGTGTGAAAATTCGCAAAAAACAGACAAAACTATACTAATAAATTTATTGTATTCCTATTAAAGAATTTTGAAGAAATGTATATTGTCTTTGTCATGTTGATAATAAATATTGCCTAACAACAAGAGCATCAGGCCTTCGGGAAACGGATCTTTACCAAACTCTGTGATATGATCTTTATACTATAAAAATATGAAGAAAGCCGGAGTTACATATGCCAATGCCCCTTTTTACCGAATTTATAAATAAATAAGAAAAAATTTCACAAACAAAATATTCGACTTTGGTCGCGTATAACTCTAAAATTAATAGAGATATGCTCTCCAAGTTAACTTGAGTCTAAAAGAAAGTTGAGATCGAGTAGATTTGATTTACAAAAGTTACGGAAGAAACAAGAAGAAAAAATAGTTTAGCCCAAAATTCAATAAATACTGTAAGTGTATACTAAAAATAGCTAATTTTAGTCATTTTTCGTTGATTTTTCGTAAATTTTCATTAAAATCAAATTTTTTTAACTATCTTGTAATGCAAAACAAAGATACAGTGTTAAGAGGTCGCTGTATCGACGTTACTTACCGACGTTTACGGGTTCAAATTTTATAAAACCAATAATCACTTTTTTGACAATGTATGAGTTATCCCCCCTAGATTTTGATAAAAGCTAGCGGGCACAACGCATAAAATTTAAAAAAATTAAGAATTTTCTTATCAAAGTTTGAATCTGTATATGTCGTTAAGTATGTTGATTCGGCGTTATTTTAAAGTATACACGGAGAGAAATTATTTAGTAAAATTTCGTATTAAAAGGAGTAAATTTTACTGTTTTTTTAGTAACTGTGTGACAGACTCAATCTATGGTAAATTTTGTACAATTCAATAATATGTTTTACAAATAGAACAATTTGACTGTAATGGATTTTAATATTCAACGTTAAGAATTATTCCACTGAAACGTAGTAAATTTTAAATAATTTTATAATAATTTTTACAAGCAGGAAAATATAAATATTTTACATGACTGTATTAAATTTTAAATTCGCTATAGTTTGAAAAATTACTGTTTTTATTATTAAAATTTATCTTACATTCTTTACAAGAAAAATTTTACGGGGTATGATATGATTTGAACCCTTTATTTCCTAATAATCAATTTCAAACATTTCGGGAAGAAACATAAACTTATATGGAGGTTATTTACAAACAATAGACGTTATTATTACATACGGGCGCATACACAATTATATTAAAGACATTCGCTTAATATACATACACATTATAAGATATAAATAACATAAACTAATCGTTATTATATAGTAACTGAAATATTTTTGTGACAATTGCGGGTTTACAAGAAATATAACCAGCCACCTATCGGCTACTTTTAAAGTGTGCATTCAAATATAAAAATGGAAAATACTTTTTAAGTTGCATTTTATTTGTAACGCAAAACATGAAAAAATACTATTTTTTTCAAATATATTTATTAGAGAAATTAGAATTTCAAATCTAAATTTTTTTAATTTAAACTTTATTTACAAAGGGCATTCTAAAATACCAATTTTTACTTTATATACGTTTAAAAATACAAATTACATTCAATTTTTTGAAATGTATTATTACCATCGCTTAAGGGGGTTCCATACTCAATTTTTGATGATTAATTAATAAAAAAGTAGAACATGTCTGTGAAAAAATAAGAGAAGAGGCGCCTTCGTTTATTGACAATCTAACTGTGTGCTGAATTTTAGATTAAAATATTATGGCGTTTTCGAGAAAAGTCTTACCAAAAATATCGAATTATTTCACCTCGTTGAGGTTAGGTTCACATTTTTGGTAAGACTTTTGTCAAAAACGCAATATAATTTTAATCTGAAATTCAGCACACAGTTACATTATTAATAAACGAAGGCGCCTCTTCTCTTATTTTTTCACATACTGTTTTATTTACAAATTTATTACTAATAATCACGATTGCCGATAAGGTAGGGAGGATAAATATTGACTATGGCACCCCGTTAAATACATTGCTATAATTTTAGTAGAAATTTGACCAATAATGTAACGTTTTTTAAGCCAAAAATTGGCCAAGTGTCAAAAAATACCCAAAAAGTGCCCAATTAATGGCAAAATTCGAGTTTTATTTAACCTTCAAATGTTAAATTTCTACTAGGGAAGTAATTAGCGAATTACGTACCGCATTACAATCAAGGAGAGCCCAATTAAAATCACTTGTATTATAAATTTTGAACGCTTGAAAATGTTCATCAAAAAAACAATTATTAAATTGTTTACAAATTAATAGAAACGTGTCACATTTAACGATAAGGTAATTAGCTGCGTAAAAAATTTGCTCATCATCTCACATAGATGTTACAATACTTTTTTTTTAAATTACATTACCTAAAATAGTTACACTTTGTGTTACGTTAATTATATCATTCTCTGACAATAGTAATAGTTTTATAAATTCGCAATAATTTTCTAATACTTTTACTCTTACGATCTTTATCACACTGTACCTAAATTTAGGATAAATTTCAGGATTTTGAAATCTATAATTAAGTAGTAACTGGTGTCGTTTAGCTATAGTGCTAGAAATATTTACTCTACTTCGACTTGAACGAGCTGCAATTTTTCCTTGCTGGTTTTTGCTCTCAAAACGCATACAGGATATATTTGAAAGGGGTCCAAAATTTTTCATATTTCTAGGTGCATGGATGCAAAAGTGATGTTTAGGTTTTAAATTATCTAAAGGAAATAATTTTCTTAAAGATGACAAATATTCGTAAATAAGAGTTTGCAGGAAATTATGACTACCAGGATGTATCGCTTTACTCATTACTATGAAAACAATTTGTCTTAACAGTATCAATAAATTCCACTGTTTATTTTGTTTCGGGAAAAATTTCCTTGCAAATTTGTTGCAAAAAATTTCATTGGAAATACATGGCTATTATGCAGGAAAATTCTTGCTGTATTATGGTTAATGGCCAAAAGCAAGGATTTTCCAATAGAAATTTTGTATGTAAATAATGGAAAGTTCGTAGGTTTTTATGGCATTTTCATGGGATCTACATTAAATTTTCAAAAACAATTTTTACGAATAAATAATGGTAATTTTATAGCATTGTTATGAGATTTTTGTGGGATTTTTGTTATTTTTATTGTAGTAGTTTACTTTGGGTAAATTAATTATGAGATATTTATTGATTTATAACATATATACAATTTTATTATATACACTGAAACTTATTTGTAAATTTACTCTTCTTCAACGGAATTTACAGGTTCAGCCAGATATGTTTTATTTACATCTATAACATTTATGTAAAAACAGACGCACTGCAAATCATTTATTTCAATAATAATTTGTTTATCAGTAATGCAACATTCGTATAGAAATGAATCTTTAACATTTTTAAATTTGGTTTGTAAAATATTGTTTACAATTTTAATTAATTTTATAGAAGCGTAGTAATTTCCATTACATAAACAAGATGTTAGACAGATGCAATCAGAAACTTTGAAAAAGTATTTTACAATTCCATATTCCGATTTTCTATTTATAATAAATTTAACGCACTTAGAGTATGTCAATGATTCCCGTTTATGCAATTCGGAAGAAAATAATATATTATTTTTCAATATTCTATCAAATAAAAAATAATTTCTACCGTCGATCAATTCTAATGCAGCCTGATTATCATTATGATTTAAAACTTTTTTTTTTAATTTTCCAACAATATGTAATACAGAATTAATTTTAAAAGATTTTAGTTGTTTTTTACATAATGCAAGGCGTTTTGCAAATTCAAAAACTTTGGTTCCTTCGGTTAAATATGTTCTCAAACTAAATGATTGCATTAACATAACTAACGATCTACATATTTGAATTTGAGCTGAATTACTACCATGAACAAAATTTTTCAATTTCCCGTTAATATCTTCATACGGAAAACAAGATAAAGTCCATAGGGGTCCCAAATCTTTAACTAACTGCGGTAGATGCAGTAATTGATGCAAGTTTGCTGACATATTTTTTTCACTATAAAGACTCTGAAATTTTTTTACGTATTGGTGAAAAATTTTTTCAGCAGAATCTACAGAATCAGGCGAAACGGAATTATTACATAATAAAAAAATACCTAAAACCAACAATTTGTGGTGATTATAATAAGGATTGTTCATAATATTTTTTAACACAATTAGTGAATAATAAAATAACCAATTTTTTAATTCGGAAGCTTTCCAGTACGCCAGGTGTGATTCGATGGACCGTGGTCGTCTTTGAACAAAAGATGGTGGCAAAATCGAACACAATCTGTTATCTATTAATTCTATCTCTTTTGACATGGAATAACCTTCATTTTTAAATTTAGGGTTGAACCACAGATTTAACAATTGGTACGTAATTCCACTAAAAACGCAGTGCATTACATCAATTGCTGTACTGCGTATAGGCTGATGTACAATTAATGAAATTGCACTAATGCCTTTAATCCCGTAAATTATATTATTATTTCTTATTGCTGATTCTGCATGCAATCTTGTTTGCTCATCTGTTCTAAGTTGTAAATTTTTTTTATAAGGATAAACCCACCTGTGATCCTGCATTTTACCTTGCAGCAAACATTTTGCACACCCGAATTTGCCGTTAAATTGAATCATGTTTAAAAAAATTGCTTTTGCGGGTAAATCGCAAGTCCCTGACATTATTATACCTCTTATTCTAGAAATATTGTTTTCAATTTGTATATCAATGCCTTCATATAACGTTAAAAGATCTTCTTTCATTTTTAAAAGAAATAAATTTGGAATAGGTTTTGATTGTCCGAACCACATACCCGCTAAAATTAAGTTTTTTGGCCTAAATCTTTCGTTAATAGGAAGATTATTAATAGTTAAATAAAAAGGCCAAACACTAAATTTTGATGATTTGAAAATGGCAATCCCATCTGAATACCACGTTAACGAAAGATTTTTTGGGTCAGACAATATTTGATTATTAATTGATAAATTTTTATAAATTTCCCCGTCAAAAATATCTTCGTAGTTGTCTATATTTTTTTTTAACTTTTATTAATTTATAATTTAAATGCTGTCTAAATTCTGAGTCTTTATATAAATTTTCTATTTGTCTGTTAATCGAAATATGGATAAAATAGTCATTTCTGTGCGGTGGATTATTACAATTAGGACATAAATGATTTTCACTATCTAATAAAAGTAAACATTTTAAACAATAATAATTTCGATCTATAGGTGTCTCTTTGCCAGAAAAATATTGCCGAAATTTGTATAATGTTTTAATGCAGTTGTTTGGCTGAGGACAGTGGATTTCAATTAACTGTAATATGTCAGCTAAACACTCGCCCGTTAACTTGTGCTTAACCATGAGCATTAAAATTGCTGCGATACTCTCCCGAATTGATAAGTTTGCTCCTTCGTACAATGGTTCTTCATCATCATTGCGTTCTTCATAATTAGAAGATTGGTCAGTATCTATATCATCCTCTGATTCAGTTTGTTGTGGAGATTCAAAGTCGCTACTGTCCTCATAATTATTTATACTATTGTCTGTATGAAATAATTAAATACTCACAATTAATATGTTTATATAAGGAACTTCAAAAACTCTATGTGTGTTTTCAAAACTATAAGTTTCTGCTACCTGAGTTTTCGATTCGACAATGTGAAATTTTATGCGTATTATCGGTGGTAACTTCACAAATACTATCATTATTTCCCGATTCAACATTATACAATGAACAGCTACTTGTCGACATTTCATCAGAAGCGTAACTTAATTCTGATTTTTCATCAGAGTAAGGAGATATCTCACTAGATTCCTGACTGATAGAAATTTCGTCATCACTCTAGGAAATCAAATAAATTTTGTATTACAACGACAATAATTTATATTAGTTTCGCGTCAATTATCCCCATTATGGTTATTTGAAAAATGATATAAATAAATTGCGTGCTACTTACAGATCCTATCGATGTGTTTTCCTTTTCCTCTGATTTCTTTAAGCATAATTTTTTATTTTTTCCAAAGAAACGGCTTAATGTTCTAGAAGATAATTTAAAAACATCCTTTGTTCGCTTCTGTTTCGGCATCGTAGAAAATACGGGTTTAAATTCGAGGTTAGATGAATCGATAAGATTATTTATTATACTTGAAGTTGATCTTTTTGAATCAAATTTTCGATGTGATAGAACATTTTTGTTATTGTTATTCCACATAGCAACGAGTCAATATTATATAAATTAATTTAACCTATCTACTAAAATAAGCTTTTATTTAAAAAATATGTTGTACTTGGTTTATTTTAAGAAAAGTAAAACGACAGCTATTGTTGGGCCCGAAAATATAAAAGAAGTAAAAGATGAAAATGAATTTGTCGAAGTGAATTACGGTAAAAAGTGGTACGAGGCCGTTGTTATCAAAAAAAGCGGTAAGTTTGTATATAATATAATTTTTAAATAGTACAATTTATATATTAAATTTTCTTATTTTTATTTCTTTTAGCAAGCTTTGAAAAGCTCGAAGAAATTAGCGTAGGTGCTGATGGGAAAATTTTATCTTCGCTAGACAAAAAAAACGTGAATAATGCGGTGCAAAAAAAGCAACAAAAATTATTAAAAAATGAAGCCTATTCTAGATTAAATTTACAATTACAAAGCCAAAAGTCAATTTTTGAAAAACGGGATTCGGCTCATGATTTTAATAAAAGAAAATTTCGTAATATTCATTTAAATGGTACGCATTAATAACATTTATTTTTTATATTGAAATTAAAAAATCTTATTGTATAAATAATTATTTTGATGTAAATATATCTCATTTATAATTATGTTAATTAACCTAAAATGATTAATGTAAATTCATAGCTTTATTGTGCATTCTATTTCGATGTATATGTTATTATACAATAACTAAATTATAATTTTATTTGACAGATGAACCGCCACAGAAGAAACATCAAAAGGCTAATTCTTCGGAATGTATTATTCCAAATGCAAAATTACTACCGGAAATGTGTGCTTTGGAAGCCGAACCATCAACAAGTTATGGAACTTGTAAAAAACCATGTAAATATAATGTATAATTCTAATTTATTAAAAAAAAGTTGTTAACCTATAATTTGTTCTATATGTGAACATGTTGAATGTATGCAATTATTTAATTTATATTTTCACTTTTTTGCACAAAAAAGCTGAAAGGAAAGCTGATGATTTGGTGGACAAGCAGTACGTTCTCGATGAAAATGCCTCAGATTCATCAAGTCTTCATGATATTTCAATAAGCATGTCACCTGTAGAAGAATGTAAAAATAGCCAAACTATTGAGTGAGCACATATGCATAATCAATTTTTTTAATACATAATGTCAACCCGGTATAAAAATAATCTTTTTCTAGTGAAAGCCAGTCACCTCATCGACCCATCGAAGAGGACGATACTTGCATCAATTGTAGTCGGATGCAAGAGGGTAAAATTATCCTAAAATATTATATACTTGATTTTATTATACAAAATGATTTAATTTAATATCTGTTACAGTTGTAGATAAAGCAGTATACTCGCTTTTAAATACTGTCAAGGAATTGGAAACGTTGAAGAAGCATGAAAATGTTTTTAGCGTAGTTATTACACTAAAATTTTAAGTTGTATGCAAAAACTGTTAAAAGTTAAAAAAACTAATAATATTTTCGCCTTTTACAGAATATCAGACATGCTTTACCCGCTTACAAAAAAAGAAAAGGATCAGAAGAAATCAAACCAAAATCTGGTCTCTACATAGATAGTTTGGATCTAGGTGACGCCAGAAGATTCTGCGACCGACCATCGGAAATGGTTCGCAGACTTATGCTAAAACTAGTAGGAGAGGATAATTTAAAAAAAATGGTCCCAAAAGGCAATAAAAACCGAGCAGGCATACCAGAAGACATACGAAAAGCCGTATATTGTAAGTAATATTTATATTGAGTTAAAACTAATATCATTTCAATTATAAAATTGCAATATATTTTATATTTAAGGGTTCGTGAATAGAAATTCAATTGTATCCATAAGTCCAAAGGATTTTATTGCTGTCTTAGCAAATCAGTGTTCTACATTAAGAAATCCAAAACAGAAGAAACCATTCGAATAAAAACTAGTAATTTAACATGTTAATATATAATTAATTAAGTAAATATCTTGAACCACATTTTTAATAGTTGACAAGTTGTTATTTGTATATGTTTATATCATAATAAATAAATTATCTAATTAATAAAAGTTTTGTGTACGAATAATTTTATTAATAATTTCTGTTCATATTACATGAAAAAAATTGTTTACTTTGAAAACCAGAGTACGAATAATCTAATAAAAATGCCACAAATATGCTACAAAAATCCCACAAAAATCTCAAAAAAATGCTATTAAATTGCCATTCTTTATTCGTAAAAATTTTGTTCGAAAATTTAATGTAGATCCCATGAAAATGCCATAAAAACCGACGAACTTGCCATTATTTACATACAACATTTCTATTGCAAAATCCTTGTTTTTGGCCATTAGCCATAATATAGCAAGAATTTTCCTGCATAATAGCCATGTATTTCCAATGAAATTTTTTGCAACAAATTTGCAAGGAAATTTTTTCTACGCGAGTGCATCGATTATTAGTAGTAAATTAGTAATTAAATACATCGTCTCAGATGCACTAATAATTATGCACTGCCTTTTTAAATGATTTTCGTCTATTTCAGATGGTTTGTTAATATTATCTTTGGCTCCGTAACAAAAGCTTCGTATCGAATTTAATTCATCTATAGTATAAAGTTTTAATTCGAATATAAAATAATTTAAAATCATAGCAATGTCATATTGACAGATACCTTCAAGGAAATTGTGCATCACGTCTACTGCTATGTTATTTACTACATGAAAATTTTCTATTTTGTGAAAAACGCAGTTCTCTTTAAACCAGATAATGCTGGTGTTTGTTATGCAAGATGATTTTCGTAATTATTTTCATTTCATAAAACACAATTGTTTTCATGAAACACATTATTTATTTCGCTATATTTAAACAATAATGACAAAAAGAATACGCTCGGAAACTTTCAATAAATCCTAATATATCGAATGTAACCCAAGATTATCAGCAATAATATTCGAAATTTTAAAATAAATTTGTTTTGGACCTGCAGAATGATTAACTGAGATGCCATAGTTTTGTAAATAATGCAAGTGCTCAATTGCTTCTGTAAAAACAAGATTGTTTGAATACATTTGCCTGTCTAAACTATTAAATAATAAAAATAAAAATATATTTTCTAGTTTAGAACTATATTCAGGAGGTAAACTGGGACAAGAAATATATACTGCGCCACATTTATTTAACCCTTTGTGTGAACCGAGCGGATTATTACTTTCATAATCGTCAAAATTCAAACTTAATAACAATGTTAATTTATCGCAATGTTAATGTATCCGTCTAAAAATTGTGTATCTTTAAAAATGGAGCCTTGCATTATATTATTAATAATATTAGGATTGCTTAAAACGTATTTTATATAGTCTATAGTTTTATCTAACACACTTGGCAATTCGAAAAAAAGTTGCAATACATCCTTAATGGGTATTATCTGAACACTAACAGGTACATGAACTATGGTTTGTTTTTCGTTTTTCTTTTTATACTCGAATTTTTCATCGATCACAAAAGATTTTGGAGCAATGTAAGTCTTACATTTTTTAAAATAATTAAAACATTTCTGTTCAGTTTCAAAAGATTTTAAAGGCTTATCGTAAGCACAAAAAATGGAACTAATTTTTGAAACAAAATCAATTTTCGGGTGGGGTCCGATTTGTCGAATGTTCATTCAAAATGTGTGCAATATTTCGAATTTTAAAAATTAGAATAACATTTTTGTTATTTCGAACCGAAAAAATAGAATGATCCTTATTTCGAAAGTAATAAAATCGTCAGATATTTGGTATTAGGTGCAACATTTCGAATTCCAAATAGTAGATCAATAATTTTCTACATTATTGTCTGTTATCAAGGTGTTAGTAGACTAATATTATAAAAGTTATTTGTCTACACTACAAAGTTCGAATTGTTGGAACAAATATGTAAAAACTGAAGAGTGCATTACTTTCGAAATAATAACCATTCTATTTCTCTTGGTTCTAAATAATAAAAATACATTTCTCATTTTTGAAATTCGAAACAATGCACACATTTTGAATGAGCATTCGACAAATTGGATCCCACCCCAATTTTCTTTTAAAGAGTCTAAAATTTCGTTTTTCAAGATATTTAATAGTGTATCTAAGTAGTCTGACGTTGCACCGATAATTTCTGTTATTCTTTTTCTTGGGATATCAGAATAGTTGTACAATTTAGACACTAATTTTGATGATAATTCTAAAATTTGTTTATTTGAATTTGAAAAACAAGTTTGATCAATGTAGTCATATTCTACAATACTATCAGAAGAGCCTGATATTTCATAGTCATCATAAATAATTGCATGCTCGACTCCACCATCTTTAAAAAATTCATCTTCAGTGATCAACGACTTGTCATAATTAATAAAATTCTTATTAATAATATCTACTTCATTTTCACAAATACTACTATTTGGCTTCATCGCATTATGATTTCTTAATACATGTTTGCGCAAAGAACGAATCGACGAATAAGACCTACTACATTTATCTATAAAACACTGAAAACTATTGGATGTGAAGTGATCGTAAACCAAATGAAGGAAAACATCTTTACTATTTAAAAAAGAATAACCACAAACTTTACAAATCAACATTTTGATCTTCGCAAGCTTTTTCTATTTGCCCTAATAAAGTGTTCTGAGATTTAGTTAGTTTGTCACCTACAACATCTATCGAGTAAATAGCGTTTTGTAAAAACAACCATATAGTTGAACAATTTTCAGGATGCTTAATATCAATTCCAAAAAAAGCTTGAAAATGAAGTCCAATCCCTCTAAAAATGATGCGAAATCGTAGATTACTTCGTTGAGTATAACGTGAATTGATGAAATATTGTATATTGGACCGACGATGTAGAGTATGGGTTGAAAAGAGCTACTGCTGTTCGACTTAAGTTTGGCTAAGTCAGATTCAAATTCTGTTTCCGTCTAAAACTGTTATTAAAAAATATTAGATAAAAACTATAGTATGTTATAAGTATTTTCTATGAATGTAATAGTTTAACTAATCACATATTACTGGATACCTGAATAACGTAAATTAAACTATCACGTCTCTCTTCAAGTGACAATTTTCTGACCGGTGTTTGATTTAACACTTCTGCATTTTCTTGATTCTTCCTTTTTACTCCAGACCGTTTAGCCTCAACAATATATGGCAACAGATAAAGGAGAATTGCATCACTACTGTCTATACAATAATTTAATTAATAAATAATTTTTTTTTCAATTAATAAGCATAATTATTATTACTTTCATCCAATTTATCGGTATCAAGAAGTTTTAAAAGACTCAAATCCTTCAGGTTTCTAAATTTTTTGGTTTTAATTGCTTTACGGCACACTCTTTAATAATTTGCCATTT
This sequence comes from Theocolax elegans, assembly GCA_026168455.1. Classification (NCBI taxonomy): domain Eukaryota; kingdom Metazoa; phylum Arthropoda; class Insecta; order Hymenoptera; family Cerocephalidae; genus Theocolax; species Theocolax elegans. The sequence continues at coordinate 24,967,354 of CM047428.1, forward strand.
GTCGGTTGATATTGTATTTGTCTTTTCTGGATACAATTTATCAAAATCGAATAATATCTGGAATCAAATAAAATTACCATTAGTTCAAGAACTAAAAAATTAAAAATGTAAAACAAAATATTGTACCAATTTTGTTGCTATCTGATTCCTTAGACATAAAAACTTTGATAAATAGTCTGAATATTAGTTTCGATATTAGTTTCGAGCCATCTTATCATTTTACAATCTATACACAATGCCCATTATTAGTTCCACCATTTTAATTAATTCAAATAATAATTAAACATTATTGTAAATACCATCTTGAGTTTGAGCGTATTCAACTGATTCATCCTCATGACCCTTTTGCAAATGGCCATCTTGACGTAAGCCACTTCCTCAAGTAAAGATAATGGTCCCACAGCTTACCAGTGGCAGGAATTATTTGTTTATTTGTAGTTACTGGCGGTGAGTAGTAACTAGCAACAGATTCACCCTCAAAAATATTCACGATTTCGTTAGCAAGGACCGTTAAACGCTTTGTTTCAATTCTGCACAAAATATTTAGTTTTTAATTTACATTATTATTTTTAAAAGATTACATCAGAGTTGAGTAAAATTTATTTAAATAACGAATGACGAATAACTATATTCGATTACTGCTTATTCGTTTTGTACGAATAAGCAGTAATCGAATAAAATATTATTCGACGAAAATATCAGTCGAATTAATTATTATTTGTTATTCGTTTATTTATTATTCGTTACATAAATTCTAAGAATCAATTGTAGACAAAGTAGCTATCCTTCTCTCTATTTACTTTTCCCAGTACTCATACTGTTATAGAATTATAATTTAGTCGATCAGTATTGAAATGTTATTGAGGAAGTGTGCTTACAAATTTCAAATAGGATAACGATTGTTATATGTACAAGTATATTTTAAATTTATGTAAGTAATTTATGGATTGATAAATAAAATAAGTTAGTTTTTAATTCTAAATTGTTCGAAATATTTTTTTTTTTATTTTTTCATGTGTAATTGGTTATTAGTGTAACATTACTTTTAATTATTATTTCATATTTAGTAAATATTATTTACTTAACAGATAATGAGTGATCTTGATAAGACGTTAGAAGACGATGACAATGGCGATAAAAGTTTTGACAATTCTATCAAATCGGTTACTTTATCCATTTTGGATGGAAAATTTTTTGAAATTGATGAAGAGAAGTCGTCTATCGCCACAAACGAAATCACAGCCAAATGTCAGTTATGTCCTAATAAACATGAAATCAAAGGTCCTGCTAATTCGTCATCTAACTATTTATCGCACCTGAAGAGACGGCACGGAGATGATGTAGTAATTGAATATAATAATTATAAAAAATCTAAAAGGATATGTAAAATATACAAAGAAAATTTAACGGAAAAAAGGTGTAATAATTCATCAACTAAAAATGTGCAAATGCAGTTAGATGAAAATATAACAAACTTTGTTATTGATTCTCTGGTTCCCGTTAGAGTAGTTAATAATCGTTATTTTAATAAAATTATTTATGATCTACAAAGTGCGCGTAAAAATAAACTAAAAGTTATTAGTCGATTTACAGTAAAAAGAAGAATAGAGAAAAAATTTAAAGAAAATGTTGCCTCAGTTAAAAAAACGATAAAAAAGGCAAATTATTTGTGTACCACTGCCGACATATGGTCTAGTAAACGGCGAAGTTATTTTGGAGTTACTTGCCATTGGATTTGTCCTGAAAGTTTGAAACGAGAATCTGCTGCCCTTGCATGTAGAAGATTTAGGGGTACACATAGTTATGAAAAAATTGCTGAAATGTTGAATAATATCCATAAAGAGTACTCTATAAATTCTTCTACGGTAGTTGCGACAGTAACAGACAGTGGTAGTAATTTCGTGAAAACTTTCAAGGTTTTCGGTCACAAAGACGATGCTATGGAAACTGAAGATCAAGATGAATTGGACAGTTTGGTTGAATTTGATGAAAATGATTTACTTGACACTAAAGAAGATGAAATAAATGAAAATGAAGCTGAATATGATGAAAATGTTGAACACTGTATGATAGATCCCAGAAATCAATTAAATTACAATGCCCAAAAAGAGGATGAAGATGAAAATGAATTAAAAATTTACTTACCGTCTCATATAAGATGTGCATCGCATATTTTCAATTTAATTGCAACAAGTGATGTTTCAAGAACTATGACAAATAATAAAAAATTGTTGTCTACTCATGATCGAGTTTTGAGCAAGTGCAGAGATTTATGGGATCGTGCCAATCGTCCAAAGTCAGCTGAGATAATTCAGCAAATTCTTAATCATACTTTAAGTAGGCCAGGAACAACTCGCTGGAATTCGCTTTTTGATGCATTTGAACAAATTTCAAAAATTGAAAGCAAAAGTAAAGAGTTGAACGAAGCTTTGGAATTAAGTAATGGCCTTAAACATAATGACTTTTTATACATCAAAGAGTATTTGGAATGTATGAAACCAGTAGCAGAAACCCTTGATGAGTTACAAGGGGAAGTTGACATTTATTTTGGATCGTTGTTACCTGCGGTATTATCTTTAAGAAGAAAACTTACGATATTGGAAAGTCAATCATTTAAATATTGTAAAGTTCTTGCTAAATCTTTATTGCAGAGTATAGAAAAAAGATTTTCAGACATTCTGCAATTGCAAAGTACAGATGCTCAAAAAGCAATATTGGCAGCTTTTTCCAATCCTACATTCAAAAAACGGTGGCTGAAATGTGTCGCATTAGACGATCGTGAGCGGTTGATTTCGTTATTTAAGCAAACAGTTGCTAATAAGCTCAATCTGATACAAAAAATTTCAATGACTTTAAATGTAAAGCAAGTCAACAAAAACAAGTTTTACGATTTTGGATCAGATTCAGATGACAAAGAGTTTGATAGTATAAATTGCAGTATTAATGCTGCAAGCATCGAGGTTCTCAAGTATTTTTCAGACGAACGTACTGACATAATTATGCTAAATTCGTATCCGTCAATTAAAGAAGTGTTTTTGCAGTACAATACTCCGCTTCCCTCTTCTGCTCCTGTAGAAAGGCTTTTTTCATATGCTACTATGATAAATATGCCAAAAAGTAACAGAATTTCTGATTCATTATTTGAAATGAGAGTGATTTTGAAAAGTAATTATTTAAATAAAAGTGATTGTGATGCAAACTAATTGCTGTTGATTTCAACTACTATTGTCTATATTACATTCTTAGCGTTTCATCTATCAAATGTTTTTTGTTTATTGTAAGTTAAGACTTATTTGCATATTATGTTTGCGTTATATTAATAAATTTACAATTTATCACTTGTATTTACTTATATATCGTATATGTATTTTGAGATATATCGTAGAATATATCGTATAAAATGTTTAAAAATAATAAATTAGCATCGAATAATAAAAATTGGAGTCTATTCATGATTGATAAATAAACAAATAACGAATAAATAAATAACGAATAAGTAAATAACGAATGAATGAATAACGAATAAGTAAATAACGAATGAATGATTAACGAATAAAACGGATAACGATAAACTTTGAATAAACAATTAACGAATAAACGATTATGATTAATTTTTTATTCAAAGGTTTATTCAAATAGATTTCTATTTAGATAAAGTTCAACTCTGGATTACATATATATGGATAATTATCTTATAATAACATACTTAAAATACTGTAACTTTTCGTTTGCTTTTACATCTCTTAATGCTTTATCTTTTTATCTCTTAATTACGAGGCGAACAAGTTTCGATCTAACATTTTTAGATATAAAATTCCCATTTCTTATATAATTAGAAAAAATCAATTTTTCATCTCCAGTATTTTTAATATAATCTTCTAACCCCTAATAAAATAAGAGGAGTCTTAAAGAACAACAAAATAAACAAATATTTGTTAAAGTTTCCTTACAGTCGATTTAAATGCTTTGCCTACGATTGAAGTCGATGCATTATTTGGTTCAGCGATGACTCTTCCCTGTGAATGTTCAACCATTTTGCGAGCTTGAGAATTTGAAGGTCTCAAATAGATAAGATGGGATACCAGTGTTTAGAACTCTGAAAGCAAGGATGCCCGCAAGATATTCACGCCTTCGGACTGCAGATATCCAATCCAACTCCCTTCTAAACGGGGTAACATGTTTACGCCAGCCTATGTTCCCGCAAACAAAACGCACGCACGCGTTTTGAGCCCGTTGTAAGCGCAGATTCTGTTCATGGTTTAGCGAGAGATAAACTGCAACCGCGTAATCAAAGTGCAGGAAACCCAAGGCACGTACTAATAAGAGTCTCACCTCTCTGGGTAAGGCGTGTAGAAATTGTCTCAATGAGCGTAGCCCCATAAAAATCTTCTGCCTGACTGCTGCGATATACTCATTCCAACTTAGGTATGGGTTTAGAATAATACTCAAGCTTTTTACGCTCCTATCACAAGGTATACAATTGTCATCGAGTTAAACGCGCGGTAAGTCAAAGAAACTTAGTGAATCTAGATAGGCCTGGCTCCCGAATATAATAGATTTTGTCTTGAGTGCGTTAAGGTTGATGCCATTCAATGCTACCGAACTAGAAATTCTAGCAGCGCCAATATTCAGAAGATTGAGTGCTGAATCAAACTTAGCCATTCGTTCGATGAGTATATTTTGAAATGGTGCGTTTACAGAGATGTTTGGGAGAAAAAGTGAGTTTGAGAATGAGAATTGAAAGTAAATGAGTTATGCGTGCTTAGGGTCCTCCGTTTTTATACCCTTGGACCTCCGGAAAATTCGGGGGATGAGGGTGGGGGTTTTCTCTCAAACTTCTTTTCCCTATACATCTGGCTTTTACATGTTTTTTTATAAAATTAATATATTTCGATATGATAATTAAACTTAATTACTGCGCTATTATTTACTATAAAAATAATACATAAGTAACTTATTATTTAAAAAGATTTTTAAAATAATATATATATATATATATATATATATACGTTTTAATTAATAACGTAAAAGTTCAGTAATCCTTTTTAAATCCTTTATTATTGTATACATTTTATAAAATTCGCGCTATAGTTAGAACGCAAGGTTGTCACATTGGGAATTCGGTTAAAAATTATTCGGCGATAATCGTTCTCGGCGACAGATTTTTTCGACGAAAGTTTATAGTCTCGACAGGTCGTTTAGAGATTTTGTTTGCATGCTGATAGCCATTATCTTACACGCACAATAAAACTCGCCACTTCAGACCAACGGTACACTAATTTATAATTTTTATTAAGCGAATATTTGGAAATGCCTAACCTGAAGTACAATATTTCAGAACACTTACACTTACAGTGTTCAATTTATTAGGTCAATGTTATGTATATATATACTTAGATAAACTATTAGATGTATATATGTATTATGTATGACTGGTTCTACTCCCGACCCTGGTTTATTGCCCAAAAATGCTGAATTACAATTAGTAAGTCACAAACAAGTATATGGATTGTTTTCTGTGAAATCGAAGATGAAAAAAATAAATATTGCTATAACTATAGGAATATGTTTTGCACTTTTTTGCACTATATGTCCATTCTCATGAAACTGTAGCTCACAGAGGATGCATTTCTCACTACAAACATAAATATGACTTTTTTTGTAAAATTGTCTGAAGCTTTGATTTAAAATACTTTTAAAGTCATAAATATATGTTGTCACACTCTTGTAAGCCATTTAAATCTTAAATAGTAAAAATCAGCAGTTCTGCTCCAAATTTTGAAAACCAAATACTGTCTAAAAGATGTCATTTTGTAGTCAGAAACTGCCTATAAATTTCGAGAGTAGGTATAAACCATTAAAACCACTTTTGATCAAAATATCTGGGAAAAATGCTCGAAATATCAATAGAAATGTATATTTGTTGCCTTATAACAATGAATCTGTTAGCATGATCATTGCAAAAAAAATTATGCAGTCACCTTGGAGTAGTAGAAAAGCAGCTCCACTGTTTTCAGTATAAATCTATTCTCTTATAAGCTGTTAAAAATGCGAATATCATTATACAATTATAAAAATATTAAGTTTTAAACATTTATAATGCTGGATTTTTAATTTTACAACCACTATAAGAATTATGATACTAATTTGAAGGATATCTACAAAAAAATTTCTCAATAAATGAGATCTGAGTTTATAATGAATAATATGATTAATCAACAGTGACAAGTTTGTGAAATTCAAATAATGTATTCCTGAATAATAATAATAATGTTGATACTTTTAGACAGAGTTCACGGAAAAAAAATATTGTTAGCGTAGCAAAAAATCTCATTGCATAAACGATTTTTGTTGTAACTTAGGAACAGCGAATTTCTATTGCAGTTGTAACAACGTTAAAAGATCAACTATATTTACAGTTTATAATTGCTATAGGTTACCATCTTATTTTGTTGGCTTAAATGTGCTTATTGCTTCGATAAGCAAATTATTTTGTTAGCACGGACGAATTTTTTTCTGCAAGCATAAAGATAGGTTATAAAAAGATTGTACTTGAAAAAATGATAACTATTTATTTTTCGATAATTTTTTTTGTAAATGAATAAATTTAAGAAGTGAAATTTTTCTAAAGTCAAGATTATAAAAACTTTGAAAGAATACGTTCAGAAACAGTACTTTTCGATGTAAACGTGATTTTTGAACTAGTGTGAGGCTTATGGCTCAAGTAAAATGAGCGTAATACTGGCACGAGTCTAAAATATTTTTTTACACAAAACAAATTTTTGAATTATAACACAAAACAATGCTTAAAATAAAAGAAACTTTACTTTATAAACCATTAATAATAACATTTATACTCATTCTCGTTTTGACTGTATATCAACGGTAAACAACTGTCAAATTGGTTAGATTTTTTCATTATTGTTTACATCGACGTTCAGTTGCTACTATCACAACGTAACGATGTTCACACAATGACGCGCAGAGTTAAGGTAGCGATTTAACATTGTAGATCGAACTGAATTAAATACAAAAGTTTACGGTTGTATATTGAGCAAAATATTTTTATTAAAGCAATTAATTAATTTGCGAATCCAACAAATTGTAGGTTACCTTTTTTGCACAATTTGTATAGCAACCATCAAGTTGTTAATTCAATTGCAAAATAATGCTCTTAGAAAAAAATTCGTAAGAACAACAAAATTGTGATATAATTTAGCAAATATATTAACTGAATTATTTTAGTAACTTGCTTACTGCTGTTTCGAAAGAATTTTTATTATCCGTGTTTTGCTGATTTTTACTATTTAAGGTTTACAAGAGTGTGACAGCGTATATTTATGACTGTAAAAATATTTTTAATGAAAAATTCAGAAAATTTTACAAAAAAGTCATATGTATGTTTATAGTGAAAAATGCTTTCTCTGGGAGCTAAAAATTCATGAAAATGGGCATATAATGCAAAAAAGTGCTAAAATATCAACTTTGACTCTCTGTAGCTTAAAATAATGGCTCCGAAAAAATCTGAAAAATTTCAGAACTACTGCACACTTATAAAACATATTCCCATAGTTTTAGCAATATTCATTTTTTTCATCTTCGATTTCACAGAGTACACCCATGTATAAACGAAATAAATCAGTATAAACAAATAACGTATCTGTATTTATTTACAAGTGATTTTATACTTTAACTTAATTAATTGTAATTACAATTCAAGCCGTTCCAGAGTTTTCGTATTTCGAAATAAGCTCATTGGTACCGCTCGTCTAAGATTTTAAATTTTCTAATAATAATTAATAAAAAATACTTTGAATGTACACTAACTAACAATTTAATCTGCTAAGAACAAATTCAAATTTTGCCACGTGAAGTTACTTTTAGCCCGGTCGAGATATTGCACTGAGTTTATATCTACTTTTTTGTTGGTTAATGGTTGGACGTTGTAATAATGAAATATGGAATTACTGATGTCGATTTAAATCGCATAATATTAATTAAATTAATATTTAATTTGGATTATTAATTTAAACTATTCATAAATTACAAATTGAATAGTATATGCTGTTTTTAATTTTATTACTTCCTATTTGCTTAATGGGGTGTCAGACCAAATTACAGGGATCCACGCCTTACAACATACAAATTGTATTTAAAATATTCAATTAAAAATCGGAAAAAATTAATTCTGGTAGCTCATATAATAAACAATTTTTGTGCGGTAATTATTAGTCAAAAATGGCATAAATTATTAAGGCAATCGTCATAATTAAATTATCGTTTTATCAATGACGAATCATTTTTTAATACTTTGGCATATTGCTTAAAACATGACTGTTCAGGATTTATTCAAAAGTTCATTTTTTTGTTTATAAAAAATTATAAAAAAGACTCTTTTCTAAGTCTGGCATGTCCTTAATTTTAATATCTAAATATTGGGAATGATTATGTGAGTAATGTATGTTTTAGTACTCATCATTTTTTGTTAAAGAAACTTCAACAAAACAACTCATGGTATGTGAAAATATTTATTATAAAATGCGTCGAATTTCTTAATAATAAATACATTTTAAGGTAATTATAATATTACTGCTTTTATTCTTTTTATTTCATCAAAAATATTGAATATAATAAGTTTTAAGTCCGTTTATTAACATTTATTAGTATTTTTAATTTCATGAGTAAATTTAAAAAGATAAATTTACTGCCATTTTATAAAGTAGTTTCTTGATTTTAAAAAATGTTAAAAATTGTAATATATTTTAAATAACTCTTTTCTGTAAACTAAATATATTACTCATATAAAATCAATATTTCAGATCGGTACCCGTTAGAAAATATCCGTATTATCGAGGATAATAGTCCAATCCACACGGCACGCATAGTGACGGATTGGTATGCGGAACATCCTCAATTGAGCAGACTCCGTTTACCTGCAAGATCACCCGATCTCAATGTGATCGAGCATGTTTGGGCCAAAATGGTAAAAGACTGGAGGCCAGGAGTTGCCAATAATAGAGGCCAGTTAATACAGAGAGTAATTGAGAGCTGGCAAGAATTGACTAATCAACCTGAGTTTTGTTTGAATTTAACAAATTCAATGCACAGAAGGTTAAATAAACTTATCGAAGTTGACGGTTCATATATGAATTATTAAATTTAAATAACAATTAAAATTTTCTTAACTATGCTCTTAAATTACCTTAAAATGTATTTATTATTAAGAAATTCGACGCATTTTATAATAAATATTTTTACATACCATGAGTTGTTTTGTTGAAGTTTCTTTAACAAAAAATGATGAGTACTAAAACATACATTACTCACATAATCATTCCCAATATTTAGATATTAAAATTAAGGACATGCCAGACTTAGAAAAGAGTCTTTTTTATAATTTTTTATAAACAAAAAAATGAACTTTTGAATAAATCCTGAACAGTCATGTTTTAAGCAATATGCCAAAGTATTAAAAAATGATTCGTCATTGATAAAACGATAATTTAATTATGACGATTGCCTTAATAATTTATGCCATTTTTGACTAATAATTACCGCACAAAAATTGTTTATTATATGAGCTACCAGAATTAATTTTTTCCGATTTTTAATTGAATATTTTAAATACAATTTGTATGTTGTAAGGCGTGGATCCCTGTAATTTGGTCTGACACCCCATTAAGCAAATAGGAAGTAATAAAATTAAAAACAGCATATACTATTCAATTTGTAATTTATGAATAGTTTAAATTAATAATCCAAATTAAATATTAATTTAATTAATATTATGCGATTTAAATCGACATCAGTAATTCCATATTTCATTATTACAACGTCCAACCATTAACCAACAAAAAAGTAGATATAAACTCAGTGCAATATCTCGACCGGGCTAAAAGCAACTTCACGTGGCAAAATTTGAATTTGTTCTTAGCAGATTAAATTGTTAGTTAGTGTACGTTCTTAAAAAATTTCTGCACCGAAGAATCACGGAGAATCGTACATTTTCGGTGCAGAAATTTTTTAGGGTGACTTTGTTATATTGACTTGAAACTTTGTTGAATTACTTATTATTTAATTATCTAGTGCTTCTGTATTCGAATTTATATAAAATTGCGTTTTTTTAAATAAATGGAATAGTTATCATTTTTTGCCCAGTCGGTAACGTACCGGGTATGCCACCTCATCAAGTGTATGAAAAAATAAAATTGCAATATCTTTTGCGCTGTGCTTACTGTTCGACGGTATACAATCAAGTGCTAGTATGTGACATTTCTAGGTTACGTCTATAAATTGGTTTGTAATTCCATAATACGATGCTCCATTGTAAAATTCAAATTGAAAAATTTGAATCATTGTTTTGTAATATTCGTTAAAATTTTCCTTCATTTCAGTAAATTAAACAATAATTTTTGCTGTCAACATTTGTTTAGTATTGAAATAAATATTTTTCCCTTTTTTCCTTTCTTTTTGATTTTATTCAACTATAACAATACAAAAGATCCCCCTGCAAGAAGATGTGTGCTCGTTGGTGTTAAATGAGCGAGTGAGCACAAGCTTTTTTTTTACAAGGGAAAGACGCAAACTCTTTTTCCCCTTCTCCTGCGCCGCTTACATTTTGTTTCATTTTTTTTAGACACTAACGGCCGAAAATTATATATATATATATTTTTTTTACGCTAATTTCGAATTTGTTATCTGCGATTCGTTTGTTTTCGTAATTTTCATTTTTTTTTAACATTTAATCGCATACATTCGAAAATGTGCTTCCTCCCGCCCCTCAGCCCAAAACGGCCCGGAAAATTTCCCCTTTCGTGCACGCTGATCCACATTTCTGCTGGGACGTAACTCCCGCGAGGGATCACACAACCTCGGGTCAACTCATTAACCCTAGCTGAGGGCTATACTGTCGTGAAGATCACGCGGGAGGAGCGCGGTGATCGCATCTATGAATGCCTTTAAAATTAATTTTATAGGTTACGTAAGGGTATAAATAAAAATAATTCAAAATTTTCGTTTGTTCCTTAACAACATTTAAATGTTGTTCTAAATTAAGATTTTATACAATAAACAATAAACACGTTATCAACAGTTGAACTATATGTTTAGAACAGTTTGTTATATTTTAATCATGTTCAATAAGATATATTTATTTATAATATAGAAATAGAAATATTTATGGACTAATGAAAATTTCAGATGCACACTTTTTACCTAATTCACTAAAGTAAACTCCGTTTCTCTGGTTATAATTTAATAATTATAAATACCGTTTTGTAGTATTATAATATTTATGCAGGTTTATATCTAAAAACTTATTTTTAAAAACTTATTTATATAATTTTCACCCCGTGCCATATCACGCATTGGCCGGTCTTCAACTTTTGTATCATGTATCACATTACATATACTGTTTTTCTTGATGCCCGGTGCAAAATACACGGAGAAAAATTTCTGATGCATTGTACCCTGCTGCTCGGTTAAAATTTATTTGAGACTGGGTATTTTTTACCCTGCTGTGTCCTTCGTCCCACTTTTACTAGAACAACAGAGTAAAATTTATCATAAATTTTTCTCTGTGTATTGACAAATGGAAATTTGTAGAATCACTTATTATTAGAGAATTTAGTACTTCTGTATTCGGGTTTTGCATAAAATTGTGTATTTTTTAAATAAATGTGATAGTTACCTTTTTTTGGCTCGGTCGGTAATCCAGCGGGTAAGCCACCCCCTCAAGAGGACGTCGAAGCTAGCGATTTTACCGACATATAGGAGTGATCGGTTTTAATTTTTATCAATAACTAAAAGAGTTTATGAGGAATTTTGGCACCAGATCGCCATATTATATAACAGTATAAGTAATCTGTTAAATTTTGGTGTAAATTCTTTGAGTATTTATGAAGGATAGAGAGAAACTGTATTCAGTAAACTGTAAATCAGTTTTTGGGGAATTTTGGGACCAGAGCTCCATTCTATATAGTACTACAAGTAATTTATCAAATTTTCGTGCAAATTCATTGAGTTTACGAAGAATAGTGCGAAACTGTAACTCACAATAATTAAGCTTTGTTGCATAAAAATTACAGTTTCGCACTATTCTTCTGGTCCGAAAATTGCCCAAAAACTGGTTTGTTATTGATAAAAATTAAGAACGTCACTTATTTAGGCTTTTTCAGGTTATGTCGCATAAAAATTACAGTTTCGCACTATTCTTTATAAATACTCAATGAATTTGCACGAAAATTTGACAAGTTACTTCTAGTACCGTATGGAATGGGGCTCTAGTCTCAAAATTCCCCAAAAACTGGTTTAGTTATTGATAAAAATTAAAAACAGTGACTCTTATATATCAATAAAATCGCTAGCTTCGGCGTCCTCTTAAGAATTACGGTATTAAAGAAACAATTTAAGGTATAATTTTGGATAATGCTTCAGTAAATAGTACCTTTATTCAGGAACTTGAACTATTGATGAAGAAAGAAAATATCAATTTGATCCAAATGATGACCCAATATGTACTAAAATTAATAAATGAAAGTTCAGAAACAGATAATCGACTTTCTTTTATCAACCTACTGTTCAAAATATTTTGAATAATGACTGCGATGGTATCTTTAATATTTCAGATTCAGATGAAGATATTCTTCATGTAGAGAATCAAACATTTTAAAAAATAACAACAAAAATTAGACTTATTTGCAAAAGAAATAAATATTCGGAACTAATAAGTAATCTTAGAACTAAGAACAAATAATTAACTGTTAAGTAATCGTATAAATTGTTTAGCAAAGCTATTAACGTAACATTTTTAAAATTAATTCTTGATGTAAATAACTTGGTATTTTCAAAGTTACAAATTTCAGATATAGAATGGATTTATTTAGAACAATGGTGGAATGATCATCGAAAGGTCTACCCAACTATGACGAAAATGGCGAGAGATGTTCTCTCTACACTAGCTACATCTGACAAATATTAGAGCATCATTAAAAACGCAATATTTATATGAAAGCTTTAATTTGTTTGAATTCTGGCTTAAAAATTCATTCAAAAGAAAATATCTGCCAAATTCATTCCTAAATGAAAAAATTTAAAAATATTCAATTTATTATTATTTATAATACGTTGAATCAAATTCCTCGTTATGTTTAAATACATAACAATAATTACATGTATCACTTTATGAATTATATGTAATAAAATAATTCAATAAAGTAATGAAGTATTGTGTAAAATAATTTCAAACCATTAATGAATGAAGATTGTTACAATCGATATTCTTAAGTCTCTGATCTTGATGTTGTCTTGGGTTCAAATCACTAACTTTTATTTTGAATATTATCTTGAAATCAAGACAAAACAAGACAATATCAATATAACTATTAATATCTTACGAAGTCCTAGCGAAAAATATGCAGTGAATTTATCCTTGGCTTTTAGTTTGTGGCTACAATAAAACGTTGTTTATAATTTAAACGGCCAATTGACCATAAATAACCCTCGTTAAGAAAAATTGATAATAAGAAAGATTAGCATAGGCGAAAGCATATAAATTCGAATATCATCGACATATAGATTCGGACTGTTAAGCATGGTGGGGGATCTGATGTTACAGTTTAGAGATGCTTTGTCGGAACATCAAAGGGCAACCCAGTAAAAGTAAGTGGGATAATTAAATTTTGCAACATCATATGCTAGTCAATAATTCGAAGCATACCTTTAAGTACTACGTTAAGGGGATGTCGGACCCAGAAAAAGGTCATTTTGTACTTTTTTTACAAACAAATGAATAAAGTTTTTAAAAAACGCCGAACGTCAAGCCCTTAGGCATGTTTTAAATAATATACACCCCAAATGTTTAAATCCATAATTTGATCACAATAGTGTTGTTGAAACATTATGATTTTTTAGATGAATAATTACCGACCAAACATTGTTTACTTAAGTATTATTTAAGTAATGTTTTTTCATTAAAAAATCAAAACGTCAAGCCCTTCCTTATGTTTTCAGCTATTCGTATGAATTTTTTCAGATTTTTAATGCAATATTTTAGATATAATTTTTGGGTTGAAAGGTGCAGATTCCCGTAATTTAGGTCCGACAGCCCGTTAATTACCTACAATTAAAAGAAAAACTAAAGTATTTACAGTTTATGGAGTGGCCTTTTCAAAGTCCAGATTGTAATCATGTAGAATATAACGTGAGATCATATATAATTATGGGATATGTTTTGCAAGAAAACCATTTACCTCAAATGAATCGAATATTAACTCTCAAACCGTACACTGGTGCGAATTTGCACCCACAAAATTTTCAAACTACGATATTTTGCAAAATATAATTTGTGTATAACAATTTGTTTTATAACTTCATGTTTTTTTTTGATAATTTAAATTGCAGACACAAATTCTACGGGGAAATTTACGTCAAAAAGGTATTATCAGGATTTACACTTTAAAATTATTTTCATATAGAAATCGACTCTTGAAATAATGAAATCCCAATTCGCACCAGTGTACGGTTTATAGATGCTGGATTGAAGTGTACGGTTTGAGGGTTAACGATTATTAACCGTTTATTTTATTTCACATTTTGTATATAAATGAGCGATTCATAACTGTTAATGAATATTCAATTTGCTCATAATTCTATCCACACAGTTAATCTCAATAATTTGTCACAAGTTACATTTTTTCTCAGGGACTGTGTCAGTAACCATTTATAAGTTGAATTAAGAAATTGTTCAGTAAAATTTACCTGTGAGACTCTTCACGCACATTTAATATATGCATCAGCACCGTAATTTATATAGTAAAGCAATATAAAAGTTATCAAGCTTCTGCACAATTTATGATAAGTTTCTAGTAAAAATTTCAATATTAAATAGTGCTGTAGTATTATGGTGCTAGATCAGTCAATTTTTCTAAAATATTTTTTATGTGCAGGTATTATATTTAGCTAGTTCTCATTCTTAGCGTTAATAATTGTACAACAAATAAACAATTGTTTGATTAAGTGGGCATAAAATGCTATTTTACGCACTATTAATTTTCTAGAAATCGCATTTACACCCTCTCTATCGAAAAATATTGTTTGATGCACGTGTTAAAGATGTTTTTCAACTCTCACTCGTTCAAAAATCAACATTTTCACACTACTATCGGACAATACTATTATATCTATTTGAAATTTAGTTTTATAAAAAATAATGTTAATAATGGTAAGGGGTATTGATAGTTTCCGATTGATTGGATAAGTATTGAATAACTATAATAATAAAGTCAAACGATCTAAATCGAAAAGTATTAGTAATTTTTGTAACAATGACGGTACATTGCAACCCTAAAAATAGAGGGACCGTGCGTTGCAATTTTAGAAAGGGGTAACACGAAACTCGGTGTTACAGTCCCATGCTGGATACTGAGTCGTTTCATGTTTAACGATGCTCAATCTAAACCGGTCCATTCGACCATATCGATTCCCATAAAGATTAGCGCGACTAGCTCTACCTGGCTACGTTGTGCACCAATAGTTTGCCTTATCAAAGATGCAGTACACGTTCTAACGCGCGAAACGAAGCAATGTTCTAACGCTCGCGGTCAGATCGTTCAATTGTTCTGAAACTTGGATTTAAAAGTTACCGATTCTCTACAAAATGACTGGCGAAAAATGAGGGAATCGGAAACCTCACTTTTTTCCGGCGATCAATGAAACGCTGTTTAAAACGATTGCATATAGGTAATAAATATCTATTCGTAGAATTAAATTTTCCTACAAAAGTGTTTAATGTCAATTTTGAAGGATTATTGAATTTAGATAATACTATTTAAAATGAGTGCTTAAAAGCTTTGCGTAATTTTTAATTACCTTAAACTACGAAAGTCAAAGAACTTGCAACGAAAGAGAGTGGCATAGTGTGGATTGTCCATCTTAGAATTAAATGCATTGGATTAATATACTAAGAAATTGAAATTTAAAATTGAAATTGAAAGTATAAAAACTTAATTATTGTTTATAATATTTTCGACTGGTACACAAAAAATACTCACAACCTTTTTATGTGTAAACTAATATTTTTAATTATTGGGTTCACTCTATGCCATGGAAAGCAAATGCCGTAGCTTCTTTTTATCAAGTTTGAAAGAAATCTGATAAAAATAATCAATGAAACAAACACAAAATTCTCTTTCAATCTTCAATTTCGAAACGTAAAGAATACTTTTATAAGCTACCAATTTTATCTTCAGAAATCGCGTAATTCTTTTCGCTTTAAGAAGATATCAATTTAAAAGTAATGTGAGATATGTTATACTTAAATTATGTAATAATTTATTTACATTTAATAAGTACTTAAAGTAATTTAATATCTAGCCATTAATGCATTATAAGTACACTAATAAAAAAATATACAGGGTGTCCGCGAGCTCCCTTCGCAGTGAGGACGGTGTGCACCAAAAATATTTGTATGTTACAACTTTAATTATAACTATAGTTGTTGCTTTAGCAGTAACAGAGAAACTCTTTTAGTATGTTACTAATATAGTAACTACTATAGTTATAACTATTTTTTAAACTTAAATTTTAGAAAATATTTTAGCAATAACTATAGTAATTACTATTTCTATTATTTTAATAACATTGATATTAGTATTAACTTTAGTAATTACTATAGTTAAAACTAAAAAAAAAACTATTTTTCTTTGCCCTGAAGCAGGCCGATTTTACGAGCATAGGGTAACCAACGCTAGATGCTAAATGTTAAGTAATTCGTGTTAGATATTCTGAATATTAGAATTAGATTAATTTTAATTAATTCACCTATCCTAGTTATAACCTATGAAATAGATGTTCTTAACCTCAAACCATCAAACTATTAAAATAACGTAATAATCTCAACATTTCAAAATTAATAAAACACCTTATTTTTAATATTCAACACACATACTTTTAACCCCAAATCATTAAAATGATAAAAATACCCTCAACATTTGAAAATTAATAGAAACATGTTATAACGTTTAAAATATAAATACAAAACTGGTTAAAACCTATAAAATAAAAACTCTTAACCTCAAATCTTTAAAAACATTGATATACCGTAAAAAATATAAAAGAATTAACAGAAACATTTTAGGTGCAACCAATAAAATACATGTTTCTAACCTCTAATCGTTAAAATTATTAAAACATCCTAAAAAATATCGAAATTGGAAAATGAATAGAAATAATCTTTTTATAACCTGTAAAATTACTTAAACGGACTGATTATAACCTATAAAATAAATAATTATAACCCCAAATCAATAAATAATTGAAATAACGTAGAAAATATCAACATTAGAGAATTAACAGAATCATATTAGTTGCCACCAAAAAAAAAGATATTTCTAACCTCAAATCGTTAAAATAACTAAAGCAACCACAAAAATATCGAATTTGGAAACTTAGTAGAAACACTCTTATTATAATCTATAAAATTACTAAAAAAGTTCTGATTATAACCTATAAAATAAAAATTTATAACCTCAAATCTATAAATAATTGAAATAACGTAGAAAATATCAACATTAGAGAATTAACAGAATCATTTTAGTTGCAACAAAAAAAAATATATTTCTAACCTCAAATCGTTAAAATTAGTAATGCAACCACAAAAATATCGAATTTGGTAAGTTCGTAGAAACACTTTTGCTATAACCTGTAAAATTACTAAAAACGGTCTGATTATAACCCTATAAAATAAAACTTATAACCTCAAATCTATAAATAATTGAAATATCGTAGAAAATATCAACATTAGAGAATTAACAGAATCATTTTAGTTGCAACAAAAAAAATATGAAATATCGTAGAAATATCAACATTAGAGAATTAACAGAATCATTTTAGTTGCAACAAAAAAAAATATATTTCTAACCTCAAATCGTTTAAAATTAGTAATGCAACCACAAAAATATCGAATTTGGTAAGTTCGTAGAAACACTTTTGCTATAACCTGTAAAATTACTAAAAACGGTCTGATTATAACCTATAAAATAAAAACTTATAACCTCAAATCTATAAAATAATTGAAATATCGTAGAAAATATCGACATTAAAGAATTAACAGAATCATTTTAGTTTCAACCAAAAAAAAAAAGAAATTTCTAACCTCAAATCGTTAAAATTACTAATGCAACCACAAAAATATCGAATTTGGTAAATTCGTAGAAACACTCTTGCTATAACCTGTAAAATTACTAAAAACGGTCTGGTTATAACCTATAAATGAAATATTCATAACCTCGAATCTATGAAATAATTGAAATAACGTAGATATTATCAATATTAGAGAAATAACAGAATCAGTTTAGTTTCAACCAAAAAAAAAAGATATTTCTAACCTCAAATCGTTAAAATAACTAAAGCAACCACAAAAATATCGAATTTGGAAACTTAGTAGAAACACTCTTATTATAATCTATAAAATTACTAAAAAAGTTCTGATTATAACCTATAAAATAAAAATTTATAACCTCAAATCTATGAATAATTGAAATAACGTAGAAAATATCAACATTAGAGAATTAACAGAATCATTTTAGTTGCAACAAAAAAAAAGATATTTCTAACCTCAAATCGTTAAAATTAGTAATGCAACCACAAAAATATCGAATTTGGTAAGTTCGTAGAAACACTTTTGCTATAACCTGTAAAATTACTAAACACGGTCTGGTTATAACCTATAAATGAAATATTCATAACCTCAAATCTATGAAATAATTGAAATAACGTAAATATTATCAATATTAGAGAATGAACAGAATTATTTTAGTTTCAACCAAAAAAAAAGAAATTTCTAACCTCAAATTGTTAAAATTACTAAAGTCACCACAAAAAATATCAAAATTTGAAAATTATTAGAATTGCTCTTATTATGACCTATAAAATAAATATTTATAACTTTAAATCTAGAAAACAATTGAAATAACGTAGATAATATCAATATTAGAGAATTAACAGAATCATTTTAGTTTCACCCAATGGTTCTAACCTCAAATCGTTAGAATTACTATAACAAGCTAAAAATACCGAAAATTGAAAATTATTAGAGACTCTATTATTATAACCTATAAAATTACTAAAAACGGTCTGATTAATCTATAAAATAAATATTTATAACCTCAAATCTATAAAATAATTGAAATAACGTACAAAATATCAAGATAAAAGAGTTAACAGAATTATTTTATTTTTAACCAATGGTTTGAAACCTCAAATCGCTAAAATTACTACAAGCTTAAAAAATACCGAAATTTGAAAATTAGTAGAAACACTCTTATTATAACCTATAAATTACTAAAAACGAATTGTTTATATCCTATAAAATAAATATTCATAACCTCAAATCTATAAATATTTGAAATCAGGTAAAAAATATCTACATTAGAGATTTAACAGAACCTTTTTAGTTTCAATCTATAAAATATATATTTCTGACCTTAATTCTTTTAAATTACAAAAACAACCACAAAAAATATCGAAATTGGAAAATATTTATTTTATAGGTTATAATCAAGCCGTTTTTAGTAATTTTACAGATTATATTAAGAGTGTTTCTACTCATATACACATTTTGATAATTTTGGGGGTTGTTTTAGTAATTTTAACAATTTGACGTTAGAAATATCTTTTTTTTCTTGGTAGAAACTAAAATGATTCGGCTAATTCTCTAAAGTTTATATTTTTTACGATATTTCATTTATTTTATAGATTTGAGATTATGAATACTTTTTTAGGTTATAACCATAACGTTTACAATAATTCAACAGGTTATAATAAGAGTTTAAATTACTTTTCTAATTGTGATATTTTTTGAGGTTGTTTTAATAATTTTAACAATTTGAATTTTGAAATATCTATTTTATTGATTGTACCTAAGATGTTTCTGTAATTCTCTAATATTATTTACAGTATATCAATTATTTTATAGATTTGAGGTTCTGAATATATATTTTATAGGTTATAATCAGAACTATTGTAATTTTATAGGTTATAATAAGAGTGTTTCAACAGAATTTCAAATTTTGATATATTTAAGGTTATTTTAGTAATTTAAAAGAATTGAGGTTAGAAATATATATTTTATTGGTTGAAACTAAAAAGGTTCTGTTAAATCTCTAATGTAGATATTTTTTACCTGATTTCAAATATTTATAGATTTGAGGTTATGAATATTATTTTATAGGATATAAACAGTTCGTTTTTAGTAATTTATAGGTTATAATAAGAGTGTTTCTACTAATTTTCAATTGTCGGTATTTTTTAAGCTCGTTGTAGTAATTTTAGCGATTTGAGGTTTCAACCATTGGTTCAAAATAAAATGATTCTGTTAACTCTTTTATGTTGATATTTAGTACGTTATTTCAATTATTTTATAGATTAGAGGTTATAAATATTTATTTTATAGGTTATAATCAGACCGTTTTTAGTAATTTTACAGGTTATAGCAAAAGTGTTTCTACGAACTTACCAAATTCGATATTTTTGTGGTTGCATTACTAATTTTAACGATTTGAGGTTAGAAATATCTTTTTTTTTGTTGCAACTAAAATGATTCTGTTAATTCTCTAATGTTGATATTTTCTACGTTATTTCAATTATTTATAGATTTGAGGTTATAAATTTTTATTTTATAGGTTATAATCGGAACTTTTTTAGTAATTTTATAGATTATAATAAGAGTGTTTCTACTAAGTTTCCAAATTCGATATTTTTGTGGTTGCTTTAGTTATTTTAACGATTTGAGGTTAGAAATATCTTTTTTTTTGGTTGCAACTAATATGATTCTGTTAATTCTCAAATGTTGATATTTTCTACGTTATTTCAATTATTTATTGATTTGGGGTTATAATTATTTATTTTATAGGTTATAATCAGTCCGTTTAAGTAATTTTACAGGTTATAAAAAGATTATTTCTATTCATTTTCCAATTTCGATATTTTTTAGGATGTTTTAATAATTTTAACGATTAGAGGTTAGAAACATGTATTTTATTGGTTGCACCTAAAATGTTTCTGTTAATTCTTTTATATTTTTTACGGTATATCAATGTTTTTAAAGATTTGAGGTTAAGAGTTTTTATTTTATAGGTTTTAACCAGTTTTGTATTTATATTTTAAACGTTATAACATGTTTCTATTAATTTTCAAATGTTGAGGGTATTTTTATCATTTTAATGATTTGAATATTAAAAATAAGGTGTTTTATTAATTTTGAAATGTTGAGATTATTACGTTATTTTAATAGTTTGATGGTTTGAGGTTAAGAACATCTATTTCATAGGTTATAACTAGGATAGGTGAATTAATTAAAATTAATCTAATTCTAATATTCAGAATATCTAACACGAATTACTTAACATTTAGCATCTAGCGTTGGTTACCCTATGCTCGTAAAATCGGCCTGCTTCAGGGCAAAGAAAAATAGTTTTTTTTTTAGTTTTAACTATAGTAATTACTAAAGTTAATACTAATATCAATGTTACTAAAATAATAGAAATAGTAATTACTATAGTTATTGCTAAAATATTTTCTAAAATTTAAGTTTAAAAAATAGTTATAACTATAGTAGTTACTATATTAGTAACATACTAAAAGAGTTTCTCTGTTACTGCTAAAGCAACAACTATAGTTATAATTAAAGTTGTAACATACAAATATTTTTGGTGCACACCGTCCTCACTGCGAAGGGAGCTCGCGGACACCCTGTATATTGTCATCAGTAAACATAATTTACTCACTAGCAAACTTAATATAATTGCATAAATAAATTACATTTGCACCATATATTCTGTTAGAGAAACTATTTGAAACTTGGGATAAGTGAATTTCTGCTAGCTGAAAATAAACCTTTCTTAAGTAAATTTATTTACTTGCTGACAAAATTTATTATTCTCAGTATACTAATAATACAATTTTCTGTATATATGTATATCTATATAAATATATAACTTTATAATTACGCTACGAAAATATATATATATTATACGTAAGTTATAATAAATTATATATTATATACATTTTTCAATAATCAGGAATACATTTTCAGCCTTTACCAATACATTTTAAAATTTTGATCTGAACAGTTCATCAGTGATCAGCGTTGTCGTTAAAAAAACGTAAGTTCCATTTATATACATGTACCTAGGTTGATGATAAATCAAATTTCGCAATTAATATTCGGAAAGTTTCAGTGTCTTGCAGATTAGTTTTATTATATTTTCTACGAAATTGCGTAAACGCGAATGAAAGTTTCATTGAAACGAGCTGCGCGTGGCGCTTGCACAAATTGAAACGATGAAGTGTCAGAAGCAGTTTTGCTCGGGTGCTGCACCGAGGATGCAATTGCGACGTGGCGCCTTTCGTGAAACACAAAAGGGGATTATTATTGTGGGGTTTAAACGCAAGGAAGAGGCAAAATTTAAGGGTCGCGTGAACAACGAAGGAAGAAGGTAGCAAGAGGGAAACGTATAATTAGGGCACAGCCAGACACTAAAGGAACATTAGCACTTTCAGACTGCGCGCGCGCCCTTCTACCGGAAGATGACGGGCGATATAGAAATAAATTGGGAGGCAACAAATTTCTCCTTTAACGAATCTTAGAGGGGAAGAAGAGAGCGCCGTTTACTTTCTGAAGTTTAACGGCTTGGGAATATAGTTTCAAGTTAAGTATAATCTTTACCAATGAATTATGGAGGTGTCTTTCGTTTTATTTCATACTGTTGTTTCTTATAAATTTAAATCTAAGTTAATTTATTTCAGTTAGTGTACTCACAGTTTTAATTAGAAATTTCAACATTCAAATTACGAGATAATTAGTTCAATAGTATGAGTAATATATATCGCGCCTATACTTGCGTCAGGCGCTACCGCGCCTTTTGATATGTGTATATTTTAAAATGTTCGTTAAGTTTTTAGGGGAAGAAGTAGTCGTCGATATTAGTGGACAAACCAAACTACAAGTTTATTAAGAGACGTTTCGATGGAGTTTCTGTATTCTCATCAGGTTATATATACCTAATTTTATTTATAAACAAATTGGTAATTAACAATATTTTAGACAAATGTTAGTATCAGTGTGTTCACTTTTTATTTACAATTTTTCGTCAAGTGTGTAAAAACATATTTTAAAATTGTGGCTAAGATATCCCGCTCTACAATTAGAAAAAAACAAGAGTGAGAAAGAACATTTGAATATTATATGAATTTGAATATAATATGATGTTAATTAACAATGTTTTTATAAATACAGAAGATAGTCTAACGTTTATGGAGAAAGTTCATCGAAACGTTGCCAAATAAACTTGCAGTTTGTTATGCATAATACCGTAAGGTACCCAATTGTTGATCATGAACCAATTTCTGATCAGTGTATTATTTCAATAAAATAATAGGATTTACATAAATCTAAACGTTGCTACGCACAATTTGAAGGTTAAACAATCAATAATTGGTTAGTAGACTTAAATAGAAAGTGGTAAGTATATGTACCGAAAATTTACTGATCAGAAATTGGTACTTCCCGCTTTTTTTTCTTAGATTGTTGCTTACTTTAAAAATGGCAGCTATTTTGTTTTTCTGAGATGGCTAAAAAGAAGTTTAATACTTATACTTTCTGCATGCGTCAAAATATATACAATTATTAGCCTTTTTAACATTAAATTATTCTATGAACGTACAGATTTGCCTTAATTGATCAACAATTGAGTATGTGACGGTAATGTTAGTTAAATTTTTAAAACATTCTTCGAAAAATAAGTTGAACAGGTTAACATCACGTCTATAAAATTTACCATACCTTGTTTCAATGAAAAATTCTGGTTTCGAAATACTTTGTCACTATATAACTAAAAAAATAAGTAGATAAAATGAATAGTAATGGAAGGTATATGTAGTAGGTCTAGACAGAACACAACAGGTGACGAAGGGAGCAGCTGTTTCTCGTATTTTGCATTTACCTGATATTCCAAAACATGTTACGTTCAAAACAATATCACGAGATTGGTAAATTCTAATTACTTGATAGAATTCGTCTATTACAAATTTGCGATTGAACATTATTTAAAGCTGTCGCAACATATTGGATAACGATATCTCTACGGTTACTGCGTTCACCGAAGGGACCCTAAGGAGAATTTACGATGAGTCGCGTAGGGGCCTGTCCTGTTCGCCAGACGGATAATCGATTAGAGGATGATACAGTTCAAAATGGAATACTTTATACGATATTGGAAAATAAATTACCTATCACTGGTGTTAACTATTCCCTATGAATTAATCTAACTTCAATCCAACTAATATTTAATAAGAGTGATATTTCGTAACCTGGTGAACAGATTTTAGCAATAAGTTAATAGAATCCTTGTGAGCTAAAAAATGAAAATTAATAATAAGAAATAATTAAAACTTACATTCTAAATACTACTATTATTTAAATAAAAATTGTAGAATAAATTATCAATTCTGGTATAAATAATTAATTCATAACCCAATTATTTGATACATAAAATATTCTCAATAACAAATAAAAATCTTAAAAAATATTTACTTTAAAATTTGTAAGTAGAAAATTTTAAATATAGTCAGGCTTAAGGAGGTATTATTTTCCCACACATACATACAAGTCTTTTGCCTCCCAGCTCACATATAACCCTGGAGTAATAATTATATTCATGCAATATTAATTATATACATGAACTTCAGCTAATATTAAATATAAAAATTAACATATTATCATAAATAATACAATAATATGCAATTTTCGAGTGAGGTACGAAATATTATTTTTGATAGTATCGTAGATTAATTAGTATTACATAAGCTATTTCAAATATTTGTGTTGCGTCACAACGTTACTCATTTTGAAAAGTGAATAACTACAATAATGAATTCATTAAATAATTGCACTTATCACGTTTAGTTAAAAATTCTAAAAATGTTGACAATATAAATAACAAAGAAATATGACTTAGTAGATTAAAATACTGTGAATAATGCGAAAAAAATAGTGTCACCTATAGAATTCTTTTATTTTGGCACTGATCAAATCGCGAGTCATTCGTTGGCTCGGTTCCAATACCGACTCACTCCAGATCTATATACACACGTTTCCTTACGCGCCACTTGAAAACTCGTTCTCCCCATCCGGTTGTCTCTGTCTCTGCTTCGCTGTCTCTCTGTTATACTATTCCGGTGTCTCTTTTAAACAGAAATCCCGAAGCAGGCAGCGTCGGGGCTCGTTGGCGTTTCAAGGTACTAAAGAGGAAGAGTGGGAAAACCCCGCGGGGATTGTGCACCTCCCTCTCGATAAGCAGCGAACTCGGATGTGGAAATAGCACGAAGCCGAAGACCATGCAGAGAAAAAGGAAAACACAGGGAGACGGGAACTCGGAAAGAAAGAGTAAAATAAGGAGATGGGGTACTACGCGAAAACTGATGGAACGGATATATACAAGTCGGAGAGAGGGAGGAACAAACTCGAAACGCAAGGTGCATATGAAACTGCAGAGCGGGTATAGCGCGCACGGATAAAAACAGGGAGGAAAATAAAGAAACGTACGAAAGCCGAGTGGAATAAAGTATGAGACTGTAAATTATTAAATTAAGGCACGTAAGTAATAATTAAACAGACTAGACTATGAGTAAGATGGCTGATTGATGTGCAACATCGAGAACTCACTAAGTCTATACGAAAGGTAAACATTTAACACAGACCTAACGCAAATTGTCGATTAATATATTCGGAAAAATATTGATTTTTAATATAACTCAATCGTTATTCAAACAATTCTTATGAACCATTGCATAGATTCAATTAATGTTACGAACTATGAAGAAGTATTGTGTTTTTGGAAAGAAAAACGTAAAATACATTTATTAATTTATTTATTACAGTAACATAAATATATTTTAAACCTAAATAAACTTTATAAGTAGATTAAATATTTCAAAAATAAAAAACTGTAGCACATCAAATTTTTATTGATGTTTGATATGAAAGTTTAATTTACTATAATTTTCTACATCGTAAATTTATACTTTCATTCTAATAAATTCTAGTGTAATTCTAAAAAGAATAGGGAATAAAAAATAAATAATAAAATAAGTAAAAGGAAAAAGTACACAATTATTTAAAATAAAATAATAAAATTACAACATTATTTAGTTATTTAAATTATTTAAATTTAGAGGTACATATAAAAATTTATTTCTTTTGCGCAGTTTTTATTTGAATGATGGGCTGCAATATTGGATGAATTATACAATATTATATTATATTATATTACTATTATTATTATATATTATATTATATTATTAAATTATATTTATTATAATATTTATTTTTGTATTTGTTTATTTTGGACGTTTCTTTTCGATGTGTGTTAAAAATGTGTAGTATAATGTTTATAAAAAATAAAACATTGAATATTAATTACTTATTAAAATGAAACGAAACAAAATATATTTATCAATTTTTTTATTATAATAATTTAATTATATTTTTAATGTAAATGAACATTAAAAGTAGATATGTATGTTTAAACCAGTCAATTTGTGATTATTATGCACTACATTATTTTAATCACAAATTTCAAAGTATTTTTTTATCAAAACAACACTTGTATCTCTTTTCTTTCTTATATTTTGTAATTGATCAATTTAATAATTGAGCAAATCAATAATATATTCGCCATCTTACAAATAATATTTTGCAGAAAAATCGAAATAAAATAAATATTAAATTGCTTAATTAACTTTTATGGAGATATTTATTTAATAATTATTAGAACCAAGGTTGATTTGTTTAAGCACAATTTTAAAACAATTTTTTCTGTCTTCAGGTAAAATAATATTTGTAAAAAATTTGCCGAACTGGAATGGATTACGAAATCTTGAGAGATGGAGACATACCTTAATCGCGATGGTATAACTGCCATACATAAAGTTTTCGACTCGACCTCAACATCGTTGGTTTACTATTATTCATATATAAGGCTGAAGCATTCTTACGAAAACAATTGAGTGAACACAAACAAACGCCCGAATAATTTGATTGGGCAGTGAACGATCGACTCGACGAAATGGTCAATTTCTCGTTATTTGGACAAGAGGAACGTTAACGACTTGTATCCTTTACTTTTACAAATTCGTATTACATTCTGTTTTCGAAATAAAGGGAAACGCAGGTTGAAACTCGCATAATTTGACTATGTTGCTCTGTATGTCAAATGGTAGATATGACTGGAGGTATGTCTAGTAGAGAGCTTGCGAAGATCGGTGTTGCCTGTCGGTAAGCTGCTGCTTAGGCTTCGAATAATATAATAGTTATCGAAAAGTGCACCTATGCTATTAAACAACACAGGCATAAGGTATTAAAATGAGCAAAATATATTCTATACCAAACTATTTAAATTTATTTTCAATTATATAAATCAATAATGTCAATAAGTTTCAATTTTGGCAGATTATTATTCTTGTAATGTGTGCGCATATTATTTTACATTCTTTTAGAATATACTCTATTTGGTTTGATTAAATTTTGATCTTTCTTTTTATATATAACATTAATTCAATACTAATTTTCAAAATTTAGATCTAAAGTTTTACTATAAGATGTATAATAAACTATATTTATTTTCTGATTTAAAAAATAACTAGATTTCTTTAGCGTTATCAATTTAATACTGAGTAATTTCATAATTAAAAAATTTTAATACAGAGTTGTTTAAATTAATAAAAGGACTTATTTATGCAATCTAGGCGCAGTTGAATCAGGTGGTGGATACTTGTCAATAGCAAAAGGTGGTGTGCATGCTGTATAAGATTACTTCCAAATAATCTTATTAAGCATCCTCGAGAACTTAAATAGAAATTTTAAACTATGTTTTAAAATTTGGCAATGCGGTAGTAGTATCTTTTGAGTTCCTTGCTTTGAAATGTATTTGGGGCAGATATGTGATCTTTTATTCAAAATACTTGTTTTCTTTTGTTTTACAGAGTTCCGAATAATAATAGTTTCATGATTCCCTGCTTTTAATACTAATAGCTTAAATGCGGTTTCACTTAAGCGACTGGAAATAGAACCAGCACCTTCCCAAGGGCTAAGAAAACTACCCTCAAAATTTCAGACAAATCGGTTAATAACTTTTTGAAATATTTGTGGAACAATACTTTTTCGATGACAAAAATATAAGACTCTCCCGTATAACGGTCGTGCCTAAAAATTAACATTACAAGAAAAAGTGTTACTTATTTATTAGCACGTAACTTTTTCAAAATTAATGTATCGCTTCTATATGACAATTTCTCAAAATACAGAGGCAATTTTGAGGTATCAAAAAAATAGGATGGACATATACTCACTCCGTCGATATAATACAAATAATAAGATAGTAATATTTAATTACACACACCTGCGATAATATCCGTATATTATAACAATTAGCATGTATCGATACTAGAATTAATTTTTTAATGAAAATGCACGTGTCAACGGAGTGGACATCTTATAAAAATACGCAGTGTAAATGTTCATATATTTTTATTTCTTTTCACTTTAAACTTGAAATTTGATATTTCTCGTAAAATCCTTCATAAGTATTTCATTCAACGAATATTTCAGAATTTAATCAATTTAATTTATAAATAGTTTTTATTATAAGAAATTACTTTGAATCTTGATACTTTAGACTCCATATACCGACCAAATCACTCCATGGTGGAATACCAAATAAAAAGTTAAAAACGCAAATATTTACTTTTGTAGCGCCTTCTGTATTTAATTTGTAGCAAATTAAAAATTTTCATGTATTACGAGGGTAAATATTGATTAATAATATACACGTCTTGTAAAATAATTTTTACAATCACGCCTGTGGCAGGCAACGGAGTGGATATTTTAGTTATTTAACACGTACATTTTCATTACATTAAATAATTTTTTATAAGCAATTTTGAGCAAAAATCTGTTTAAATAAGTTTAGAACTTACAAGGAGAGTCCACACTCTTTGGGAAACGGATCATTACCAAGCTCCACGATATGATTTCTACTATAAAAATGTGAAAAAAGCCAGGGTTTTAGATTCCAATGCCCTTTTTTATGATATATATAAGCAAATAGAGTTTGGTAAGAATCCGTTTCCCAAAAGGTGTAGACTCTCCTTGTTAAATGCAAAAATTTTTATTATTTTTACATTTATCAAATATTTTAAATTAAAAGTATATAAAAAGAATCAAAATGGTACTTATTTCGAGAGATTACTATATATAATACACTATCCTAGTAGGAAATTTAATTAATCATAATAATATATTTTCCAACGATTTAAAACCGTTTACAGTAAAATGATCAAAAACATTAATTAAAAAAATTTTAAAAATTGAAATCACATAATTTAAGTATTATAATGGTACTGTCATAGGTGACGTATAAGCGTGATCAATTTTAAAAGCGCATCATGTAACAATATGAGGACGATCCGGTAAATAAATGTGTCCCGGGTTCGACTCCCGGCCGAGTACGCCATGCCGTTTCTTTCCGTCTTGTCTTCCGCAGAATAAATATATTTATATGTAATTATTATTGTTACGATATATAAAAATTGTAAGTAAGTTGTTTCCTTATAAGAAATGGGGTTACCGACTAATATAACACAATCGTATTTAAATTATGAAATTTAATTAATCCCATTAAAATTATCCAACATATTTAAAATTACTCATGTTTCACACTAATTGAATCCAAAAAATATATGGTGACGATAAGAAGCACAGTCCGCGATGGCGGCCTGTGGCTCAACTGTAGAACGCCTGAATTGCAAAACTTGAACTTGCAAAAAGTTCTTTTACAAAATGTTTGAAAATATCAAAATTTGAATAACACGATTTTAAAAGAGAGAAGTACTAATCATCTGACTTTAAAGACCATCTTTTTTATTCAGATTAATTTTCCAAGAGTAATGTACCAAAAAGTACATATTTAGATATTGTAAGTACAAGTACGTAATTTACTACAGAATAATTTAAAAAAAACTTTTATATTGTAATCTTTTACAATATTTTTTTTTACAATTTTTTTTACAATGCAATCCCTATTATGTTCTATTACATGAGTTTCTCAATCAATTTCACCAATTACAAAGAAAAAAAATCTAACCTCGTAGGTATACCAAATATTTTTAGCTAAATAAAATATAAGAATCGTTGTTATTATAAAGACTACTTTTTCCATAAAATTCAAACGAATTGAAAGCATTGTAGTTTATATTATTTTTTGTCAAATACTTTTGAATAGAATTACCTAAAATTGTTAAAGCACATAGCCACTATTGTATTCTATCGCCATGATTTTTTTAGAACACTTCATTGTTTAATTTCAAAGTTATAATCAATTCGTACGATTCGTAACAAAAATTACTTTTTCAATAGCTTAAAAACTATTAGAGATAATTTGATAAATCCGAATCAAGGGAAAATATTTGTTTATTCTCTACGAAGTACAAGTTAGAAAACAAAAGCGAATTTGTAGATTCAAAACACAAATTTTCTTCCCGAATATGAAAATCAAAAAAAAAACTACATGCCTAAGGCAAGCGATACCGATATAGCAATTTTAAAAATATGATTTGGACTCTAGATGTCAAAATGTACTTTATGTTTTTAGTAAACCGAAAGTTTTAATATTACAAAGCTACAAAACTTCCTCTGCGATGATGTAATAAATGCAATGCAACGAAAAGTAGTATAAAGAGAAAAATTGAATAAAAAGATAATTAAACCGGCGATCGATAATCTAAAAGGGAAGAGATAGTAGAAGCAACGAGCCAAGTGGATTTTATTTCGTATAAAAAAGAAAACGAAGAAGAGCATTGGCAATGCAGAAGGTAGGAGGAAACGGACCGATCGTGTCGCTAAGAGAATTAAGTTCGCTCGTGAATTCCAACGTAAAGATATATCCAATTACAAGAGGCGATGTAGATCTGGGTAACGCGTAGAACTATCTGTATATCCGACGTTAGAGATGCAACTATATATAATTATTACTTTCTTCAGTAGCAGTGAATAGAAACGAGATGCAACAGGCAACGGCAAAGGAAAATTCTCAAGGCAAAGTAAAGCCTTTCCGAAGGATCATTAATGTAAAGTATTGTGCATCAGCCTGCAAAGTATATTGATTCGCGGGTTGTTGATCGAGACCAATTGTGTTGAAATATGGTAAGAGAGTCGTACGAATGTAATGAAGAAAAGCGTCGAATTGCGTTTAGTTAATGCGCTATTCTGTTTATGCAAGTGCCACTTATTATGTTAATCAGTTTGATATATTTGAATTGGCTTGAACATAATACAACAGAATACGTTACTGTATTATATTGTATAATTGTTGAAACTGTAACTCAAAAGGTATTTGATTATTTGATTAAAATATTTATTTTATTGAATGTAGCATTTACAAATGCTGAGATTTTAAGATAATTTACAAAGATTAAAAAATTGAATAATATAAAATTATTTGTTGGTGCTAAATACATGCAAAGTTTCCATACATTTCATAATTAATAGTTATTTGCAGCAAATATTTTCATAATATAATACTACGCAACAGGTAAACAAAGCACTCCATTAGTGGAAATCGTATTCCATTTAACAAGTAATAAATTGATTGTTTTAATAGAATTTATTAAAGTAAAATACTAATTTTCAGCTACTGTTTAGCTTGTAAACATAGATTAAGTTTAAATCTAGTTACGTGTTATTAAATATTTATTAACAACGGATTAGTTGAAAATATAATAAAATCACGTTTATCTTTGTAAATAATGGAAGTTTAACAAAAATCACAGGAAAAAAAGAATTCTATTCATTAAAGAAATCCATATATAAAAGATAAAATTAATCTCACTATAGCTTCAAATAGATTTATTGTACATGTAAACTACACGGACATTTTAAAAAGCCATCGCGGAAAGCTGGAAACATTGTTCGAATGTTTTGAAGTTATGATCATTTCATATTAAATGCTAACAAAATGGGTCAAAAACCGTTCCATCATAAAGTATTTACTGTCAATTTTTACTATCTGGTTCATAAATTAAAATTTCCACTATATGGATAATTAAATTATCGATTTAAAAATATGTCCTTACACTACTTATATTTCAGTATCTTGTTTTTATTTAATGTAACATTTTACTTCTTAACTGCTCGCTTGCTTTTAACATATAAATTAGTTATTTTGTTTAACTGTTTTTATTATAAGGTTAGTTAAAATAATTACTCGAATTTTATAGCTACTTATTTATTGATTTCTGTGGGAGTTTTTATTTGTATTTATATTCGTATCATGAATAAGTAAGGAAGGAAGAAAATTGAAAACTTGGCGAAACAAAATAGAATAAAAACGGTCCATACTGGATGCGTATTAGCAGCTTCTTCTCCGTTGGTTACATTTGAATAAGCCTTGAGCCGATAAGCTCATCTAGTGCACGAGCTTTTTCACTAATTCCTTGTAAGCTGCACTTCATTTGCTTTATTTCTGAGCTTGGCTGAATTCATTCCGCAGACCGAATTAACGGAGGCTTTTTAGAATAATATTTCAGTAGGTCTTTGTTTTGTTTAAAAGCCTGTTTAATTAGAAATACCTAATAGTACAAAGTCCAGCGCAAGAATTTCATTTAATAGATTATGTGCGAGTAAGTAACGATTATGTTAAGCTACCTCAAGAATTTTAATTGTTACGATTGCTTTTCAATTACTTTCACAAAAAATTCCCGATCTGAAGTCTTTGTTTATGTAAAACTAGCGTTTGGATTAAAGAAAATATACGAATAGGAAATGTGGTATGTACTAGATGGTATAATTATTAATATTTCGATTTGGGAATATAAAATTAAAGAATATTGAACGATGAAACCACAAGGTAAATTGCGAATATAATGTCAGATTCACGGTAAAGCACTAAGCGAAAGGAAACCGATAGCATGACTGTTGCGAGGTGTTCTAAAGAGAATGAACGTTATCGATTATGGGACTAGCCCGGCATAAGTATCGCGATATTGTATCGCGTCGGCCCGAAGTACCGGTCGCACTAGAAAAACACTCGAAAGAATTCGTAAGAGTCAATCGATTCCACAGCCTAATCTACTATTTTACCGCCCTTTTGGCAAGCAACAGAAAAGTCGGAAACAGGTCTTTATCGGCACTAAAAATAAAGCTTTAATGCCTGTCATAAACTGCAGTTAACTAATATTTGTGAAACCCGAAGAAGCATTGCTTCCGTTTAAAAATGAAATTACATGCTTGTATATTATGTATCTATGATATACTTATAGTTTAAATATAAATATATTATTATAATTATTTTAATGATCTTTAAATAATTATATAATTTTTGAACTTTTGAACTTTAAAAGTTTAATTTTTTTTATTTTTGGTTTTCAATCCTTTTCCTTTTGTGAAATGAAATCATGATCGATTGTTGCGAAGCGAAAATATAAACGTTATTCAATTAGTACTGAAAATTTGTTGTCTTTAAATTTTTGTGCAACCGTCCTAAGAAATCATCAATATATAGATAAAAAATTATTAAATAATTGCAAGTGGGAATAGATTTATTGTATTAATAAAAAGAAATAACTAAAATAAAGTTTTTAAAAGAAAATATCGCCCACAGAATATTATATATAAATACTTTAATACGTAAGATGCTTGATAAGAATGATAGATAACACAAACATAGTTAAAATTTAAATAAATTTATTTAATTACAAAAATATTGTACTTGCAAAATGAATATAATAACAATAACTTGTTTTTATAGAATAAAAGAATCGATTAAAGGTTACCTAATATATGTACACAGAACGCTGAATGGGATATATAATAGATATATATAGGTATATACTTGGACTAACGAAAGTAAATGAGATTCCGCCACTTGCCCGAGGAATGTGTACGTTCGCTGCAGTTGAAGTTATGTGCGCAGATAGACATGCATAGAGGGAAACGAACTCTAGGTTTCAGAATAAACGGATTGCCCTTTCGATCTACCGACTGATGATGCATGCGGCACGTGTGCGCGAGTCTCGTTCGTTCGCGTGTACACCTCACCATATATACGATCGAGAGAAATTTCGAATTTAACTTTGGATTGGCTTTCGATTGATTAATATTGTAGTTGATAATTTATTGAGATTCAATTTAACTCCAAAACGTTCATGTTTGTCTTTGATGTGGTTTTATGGTCTTTCGATAAAGTAGAATGTTTTTTTTTTCTAATAACGTTGCTTAATTAATATTATGGAAATTTCGCTAAATAATTACTATCGAGGTATTCGTTTGGTTGCGTGGTTTAGATGCATTTCATGTTGACGAATGAATGTCTAGCGTACGTATTATTATGTAGTAATATTTATATGAATATTATCGGTAAGATAATTAATATGTTCGTTTAATCGAGCAATTGATACCGCGACTATAATTTTGTACAAGAAAAATATCAACGTTACTAGAACGTGTATTAAAAAAGGAAAGGGTAAATTTAATTTCGCAGTACATTATAGACTTTCGGTCGAATGTGGTAAAACATACATTATATATATTTTTATTTGCAGTTTTTACGAACAACTGCAACAGTATAAAGATTGAAAGCAACAAAGGAATATAAATCAGTTAAAAATGATGATAAGCGAATTCGCGTTTCTTTCTTGCTCAGCAGTTGATTTGATTGCAGCCTTTAATTCATGTATGGTTGAAAGGTCAATTTTAGTACCCGCATAATTGCCGCACAATCAATGATCGCGCCATTGTACGGAAGGTTATTCCCGTAGTCTATCGCTTTCATTCCAACTTCCACTGGCGGGGGTCCGTGACAGGTTCGCTCGTCGAAAGTCTAAACAAGTTTCCTCGATAGAGGGAGAAAGGGTTTAACGTTAAACCGGGTCAATGAAATTTCAGTCGGATCCCAGTTTAATTAAGCGGAAGTTTAAAGCCGAAATTCCTCTGTGAGATGATCGATTACCTTCTTATCGAACGAACTCGCATACTCCGCTGCAAACATGGTATTTTAATATTACAAACGCCGCTATACGAATAATTAAACGTCAAAACAAATTTACATATTTATATTATTAATTTAATACATTTATTTTTATCTACTGTATTTTAATAAGTTAACAGTTTTTATTTAATTCCGGGTATAATTCGAGTAGTTCAATGCAATTAAATAATTTCGCTTTTTGAATTTAGACTCTATTTGATCGTATATTTTAGCTTTTAAAGTAGCTACTTTTACTATGCTAATAAAAGCAATGAAATTAAGTTTTCTGGGCTTTGCTTCGTTATTTTCCAGAGGATAAATGAACATTTTAATTAAT
This sequence comes from Theocolax elegans, assembly GCA_026168455.1. NCBI lineage: Eukaryota > Metazoa > Arthropoda > Insecta > Hymenoptera > Cerocephalidae > Theocolax > Theocolax elegans. The sequence goes on from CM047428.1 coordinate 25,002,766, forward strand.
TTTCCTGTGTATCCTTTACATGGTAAAGTTTTAAACCGTTCAAATAGATTGCTTTATAATCAAAGTTATTTATGTTCTAGTATTCCATTTTGCATAGCTTCTATATTGCAATTACAACATACCTACCATCTTCTTAACTTTTTATCTCATCTTTAAGCCGAAGGAATATCCAATTTCTTATTAATTTCTATTTTTTATAATCAAAACATCGTAAATTGAGTTTTAAAAATTTTTTCGTAAAATTAATAATTAGCAATGATAATAGCATTAAAAAATCTTGGTACGTAATACAATCTGAAAATAAAAGCTAAGTATTATCATACCCTGCAGAGGCATAAGCAACGATAAAAATAATCATGAAAGTTTCATTAGAAACGGTTGGCAAGTAGGGACAATAATGAGAATAAGAACTTTTGGGAACTTATTTTCCTGGGCGGTGTCGTAAAAAAAAGTAGCCATTCTATTCATGCACTTGGAATCTCATAAAAACGTTTTCGTATAATAAACGCAAGGACTAAAATGAAATTCGCAACTCGGATGTAGAGAGAATCTAGGTCAGTCGCGTCTCATGAGTGTGACCCAGTTTTGTATTTATCGTTTGCGTTTGCCCATTCTTAAAACTTAGGCTTTCTTTTCACTTTCGTACATTACTCATTATAATGCCAACCACAGAGGGGTTGTATTTTCAATTCGAGTCAGTTGTCTTTCAACCGTGTAATGTATTTTAAATATTTTTCTTCCTTAGCACTGTTGCACTTTTCTTCTATAAAAATGTACTTAATTTTTAGTTGAATGCGAGTACATTTGCATAAAACTTGATTCCTTTCCTCAAACAATTTCTAACTATTGTAATATATCTTTTGAACTTTATTTTCTTTTGAGAAATTCTTTTTCATCTTCCTTATAATAATTAATCGCTTTTGTAATATATTATTGTGTTATAAATGTATATCGGATCATAAGATTCAGAAAACATATGGGTTCACTATCTTTGAAGTGAACCAAAAAACAGCTTTAAAATTGTGGTTTGTTCATAACCAGCTGGCGCGTAAGGGCAGATAGAATTTATAGTTGATTAGGCAAACATCATATTTTTATGTTTTAAAATTATTTACTTTTAATTTATTAAATCAAAACTCAATACTAATTGAAGATAACAATAATATCGAGTATTTAAAACTGCAATATTTTTTGCTTCGAATTATATTTAATAGTTAGCACTTGGTTATATAAAAAAGGTCTAACTAAAATTATTTTTATTAGTACGTATTACATATAGAAATACTGTTCATGTTAAATTATTGTTAATCTGAATTATCAATATTACTTCACTCATATAGACAACGAGTAACAGACTTCAATTATGCAGATTAGTATTTGCTCTTTGGATTTAGGGAAACTCATATAGTTCCTGTGCAGTGTTTAGAGTAAATTTTGGATTGTTTCATCAAGATGATTTTGTTAAAAAAGTTAAACGTGTTACTTAAATTTAGAACATTGATACCTTAATTAGGTTGTAGGTTCTCGTTTCAAGAATTTCTGGCATAGTTACTCTCACCACATGATGTTGAAATTTTTCTTCCCACACAATAATTAGCTAGACATTCTATTTCTTTGAGAAAAATAGATTGTCATGGTGGTAAACTGATGTCAATACCGTGATATCTAGTTTGTCAGAGAAAATCTTCCACATTGACTTATTTTACCGCAAACACGTTTTTATTGTGTTGTGTAAGGTTGCTGGATCAATTCACGAGAGAATAATAGTTATGTGCTTTATAAGAGCAACCGAGATTCTTTTGTTGTGATGCAAATTAATATAGGTAACAGTTATTGGTTATAAGACAGTGTTAGACCTCAGTGTTATTACTGCAATATTTGTTTGAAATATTATACGTTTTTGTCCTATGAGAAGCTAAGGAAATTAAGTTTTAGGCCGACAGAGCCCTACACATATGGATCTAAAGCTTCCTACTTAGAAGTTTTATCAGGTCTTATCGAGCCTCTTGTACCGGCCTTGCGAAACCACCGTGGGTCGGCAAACTGTTCAACATCGTTCCCTCGTGCAATGCAGCTTGGCACGAACTCGATCTATGGATCGTTCTAGGATTTCCCGCAAACAACCACGCCGTCTATGATATCGTATAACACCTTCGTTTGATAACAATGATAACGAGAGCTGCCAGGAGGGAGGAAATGTGTGAAAAATGCTACATAATGTTACCAAACAAAATGCCACATTGATCTTTATTGGTTTCTGGTTTTGGATTAGGTATAGGTTTTCTGTCGCATCATAGTATAACGTGACACAAAAATGAAGGTAAGCTATTCATAAGTAATATGATGTGTCTATCAATAAAGGCCTACACTGCGTTGAGGTATAAATTCAGTAGTTGTAACTCAGCTGTTCATTCAACATAGTTGTTACCGTTAGTTTAAGAGTTTTTTACAAATAATTTTGTGAAATGCGTTAATTAAATTGTAATCAACGTCAAACTTAATTAAAGGTGGGTATTATTTTCATTATTACATTGATGTTTTGTGCCAAATTGCTTATTTACTACAAAATAAGTGACAATTATGTATTTATATTATAACACGCATTGATTTAAATATAAAAAAAATATAAAAAGGAAAAGATTAGGTTGTAGGTGAGGTGTCTCCCGAGATTTCATTCATTAAGTGAAACAAGTATAAAAAATAAGACCCATCGTATACGGAATATATCGTTATAAAATTTCGTCCTTTATACCTTTGCATTATGCATTGCTAGGTACGGGTACCCTGGAGGATCCTGATGTTGCCCATTATATAAAAAGCTCGCTCACGCACGCGGGTTTTATAAAAAAGGGATAAGGCAGCCGCAGACTTCGCCTTTAATTAGTAGATATACGGGGTCGAGGGAATGTAGGAGGAAGCGGCTCTGGCTATTGTACCTGGTCGCACTGCGTTTTTGGCTTTACAGTATATACGGCTCGATCTCCCGTACAAGCAGTACCGAGCTAATTAAACCATTCCTAGCAATGTAGTTGCAAGCGGGTTTGTGTAAGTGGCTCCTGTGTATTCATTGTCACTAAGCTTTAGACCCGTAAGAGCTGAGATGTGAATACCTGGGTCTGAGAACCGACTTTTATGAAATTATTTTGCTTCGCCCTTTTGTCTTTATTGTATTACTTTGCATTTTATATGTTCCGTCTTAATGTGCATCAAAGGGAATTTTATTTCACGTGAAACGGAGGAAACAATTAACTTATCTGGATGAAAGCTGAAATAAAATATTACTTTTTTTTACATATTGCTATATTAAAATAATTGAATGTTTATTTTAAGGAATATACATTATTTTTGTATTTTAAAATCTTAAATTATGTTATTAAAGCGGATATTTTCTCCGGAAGCAATATTTTCTCCGGTTCTTCCGTCTCCCATCATAAATTATTATTATAATATATATCTTATTAATGTAGGGGGCACTGTTTTTGCCTATATAAGCTGCATCACCAGCTGTTTTTGGTACGCAATGCCGGATCCACTGAGTCAGGTGCAATACACCTGAACATACGGTTTATCCTACTTTTTTCTTTATTTTAACTTGGAAAAGTTCTGAGCATAGTGAACCCAGTATATTAAAATTTTGGACCGAGCCATTGCAGACCTCTCATTTAATATAATAACTTTTTTTAATATAAATACTTTAAATTTACAGTGTAGAAAAAAGTGTGTTTAAAACTACCTACATAAATGTTTAAATTTTATTAAATGTTGACAATGAACAAAGAGTACGAAAATTGTCTAAACTTGCATTTTGACCTTCAATATCATTAAAACTATTAACTCTTAAGTAATTGAAAATTTAAATCTTTTTTAGGGGGATACTCATAGTAAATTCATATTATAATCTGGTAAGAATTATTTAAAATTATTAACATTTACTAACTTGATTGAGATATCCAATGATCTCAGATAGTGCACGGGAATACAAACACCTGATTTGATACCTATAAAAATGCGAGAAAGAAATCTAGGTAAATTCCGCATTGTTTGGTTCCCTAAAGCTGGGAAAAGTATTTTTTGCAATTTATACATTTTATATTATATTATTTTATATTATGTTTAATATAACATTCAAATATTGAGGCCTGCGGTACTTCAGTCGGTAGAGCGGTGCACTTCGAATAATAGCAGGAAGTAGATGATTCTACTTAATGTTATTATGCTAAGGGATGCTAGTCGAATGGAATTTGCTTTTAATTTACCGTAATCTAAACTCAAGTATAAAAATTTTTTTTTGTTTTTTTATTTATTTTGAGGCTTCAAATCCTACTTAGGATTTATATGCTTTATAAAGATAATAGTTATTACATTGAATTGCTTATAACTATGATAATATAAAATATTGATAGTTTCTTTTAGTATCACATTATACGTTCATGTTACATTCTTTGAAGTAGTTAACAATTTGTGAGCACGCCGGTATACATGGTTTCGAGAGTAGAATAGAGACTTTCATCGGAAGCTGATATTTTAATTTTTCTAGGGCTTTTAGTAATTTGCTACGTTGTTGGTCAAGTAATGGGCATTTCTACAGTATGTGATCTAAGTCCTGATCCATAGTTTCACATGTACATTTGGAACTCTCGACTATATTAACTCGCGCTAAGGAGGCGGCCAAGTTATAGTGATCGGCTCGGCATCTGTTTATTGTGACTATGAGATCTCTAGGGATCTGTTTGTTGTGGAACCAGGGTCTGTTTTCAGTCGTGTAAAAATTGGCAAAATAAGTTTTACCTTTTACTAGAGCTATTTTTGATATTTGTTGTTTGGTATTATCGAATAATTGTTGTCTAAATTTTTGTTTATAGCAAGTAAACGGGATTTTTAGATCGTTGTATAAGTTACAGTTGTTTCTTGAATTTTTGGCCGCGATGTCAGCTTGTTCATTGCCTTTAATACCACTGTGGGAAGGTAGCCATAAGAATTGGATAGTAATATTTTCGCTTTTCTTATTTATAAATTCTATATACTTCTTTTTAATTTTAAGAATATATGGATCAAGCCTTATATCAATACTATAGTTTTCCAGTGCTTCTAATACACTGAGCGAGTCTGAGAGTATAAAAATATTATTACAACAATTTTCTAGAGCAATATCCATTTCATCATTTATTGCTATACATTCGGCAGTAAAGATGGTAGCTTGAAGATTTATATTTTTTTGTATAGTTTTATTTAGTGTAGGACATACACAAGAGGTACACTGAGAAAAATGTCTTAGTAAAATTTACTGCATATGTAGTAAAAATTGCTACATAATGTAGGAAAGGATATACTTGCTTTGTAAGAAAAATTACTATTTTATATAGTAAATTTTGTTTCTATCATATTTTGCTATATAAGATACTAAATTTTATTATTTATCAGAATAATTTTTATTTACATTAGTTAACAAATATTGTTGCACTCTCAACAATTTTTATTTTGAAAAATGTAGCAAATATTATTATACATATTATAATTTTTACTTTTTGAAAATAAAACGTATTTAAAAAAATTATTTGTTATATAGTTGAATCTATATAGTAGAATCTCAGCTGTTCCGCTCTGTAATTGAAAGTTCGTTATAGGAACCGAATACATATTTATTGTTTTTCGCTCGTATTTATTAACCTCACTTTCTTAACCTACACCCTAAACTATCAAAATTTTCTTATAAATCGCTCGCCTAATCGCACGCATGTTTCGCTTGCATAAAATTATAATATTCGTTCTTATATATGAAAGTTTCCATACTTTCACCATTTGCGACTTAATAAAAGAATAGTAACGCCACCTAGATTTAGAATGCACATTCATCGTAGCGGCAAATTTGAAATAAGCAATTAAAATACTTCATAACGCAAAAATTATGATTATATTTATTATACGTATATATTAATTAAACAACTCACAAATGGAAAATATATTATTTTGAATTTATAAAAAATGTATTATTTAATTTTTTTAGTTTAAAAGTCGTACAATAGGTATATAACAACATCAATGAAATAACAACAATATATATCTAAATATAAACATTTATTTTATACCCAAATCTTTGATATATAATAATAGCGTCTGGAAACAATATCATGTTTAGAATTTTACAATAATGAACTGCATCCTCTTCTATCTTGTCCCAATCAAAATCATTGCAATTAAAAACTTTATACGCTTCAAGTTTTTCATCATAAAAACAATCTTTTAGTTTTTTTACGATGAATATATACTTATTTAGACTCATCGAAAATTATTTCATGAAAATTTGAAAAAATGCACTAAATTTGTAATTATTTTATCGTTTAATCTTAAACTTTGTAAATATTCAACTATTTCATCATATAATTTTGGCATTTCAAAAAAATTTTTCAAAACAAATCTTAAATGAATAAACTGCGAATTTACTGGCTCATGTACTAATGTTCAAATCGAATTTACATTTTTATATTCTTCTCTTTCACCAATGTGATAACTGATAGGATCGATATAAGTTCCTAATTTTCTATAACATGATAATCTTTTGTGCTCACTATTTACATTATTTAAGCATTTTGTAAACTTATCTAATATTTTACTTTTGTCTGTTTTTTCTTGATCCATGCTATTACTTTGAGGTAAGAGTTCTTGCTTTAAAAGTTTAAAAATATTCTGTAAAAAATTGTTGGTTAAATTTATGACTTCATTTACATACTTTCTTGGAATTTTTAAATTTGCAATATTTGCACTGTATTTTCTCGCTGCATCTTGAAGTGGTTTAGTTATTAAATAATCCGTACTTGTATCATCGATGTTCACTTCGCTTGATGAATCATAGATCACAGATTCCTCAGAATCGCTTTTATCTGATATTATCTCTTGGTAGATTGTTAATTTCGTATATTTTTCAGAGCAGTCATCATTAATAGGTACTGATGCGACACTTTGAGTCGCATCACTCAGAAATGAACTGTGTTTTTGAACAATATGTTTTTGTAATGAATTAAAATTGTTATACGCTCTATTACACTCTTTAATAAAACATCTAAAATTATTACAATCTTTATGGAAGCATGATAAATGCTGAAGAAATGATTTATAATCATTACACGAATAATCACAATAAGTACAAACTAAACGAGTCATTGTATTTATAGTTATATATTAAGTTAAAGTTTACGAATGTGTTCTACAATTCCTTTGACTTCTAAGCTAAGTGAATCAAAAGGAAGGTCTATACTATACAAAAGTTTTTGTAAGAATACCCAAATAGCTTGGAATTTTCCGGATATTTGCAATCCAAACAAAAGAATATTTTTAAGGCTAAATCAATAGTTTCCAAAGCTGTAACCGTATTATATAATTTGTCATTAACGACAGCGTATATAATAACACTAAATAAAGTAAAACAATAATCACTGGCTGGAATGTCTCACGGTTTGTCATGTAACGTTGTTTTAAGTCCAATAATTTTGGCTGAACTTCGTTGGCTGCCTGTAAAAAATTATTAACTAATTTATTGGATCAAATAACAAAGAAATTCAATTATTTAATATTAAAAACAGACAAATGGTTTTATTAGGCACGACCGCTACACGGGAGAGCCTTATATTTTCATCATCGCAAAATGTGTGATGCATCAAAATATACTATATAATAGTTTGTAAGAGAAATTTATATGTATTAGAATTCAGTTAAGGCCCTTCCTAAAATGTATGTATGGATGTATGTATGTATGTAATCATGTATCAAAGATAACTCAGTCAATTTTTTACCGATTTAGCTGAGATTCACAGGGTAACTTCGTCATAATGTAATTAGATAATGGTCCTATTTTCAGATATATAGCACTGAAACACTTTAAGTTATGGCATTATTTTTAATTCTTTAGAAACGGTTTTGTAGCATTATCTTGAAATGTATTAATTCTACATAAAAACTTTATACGGACGAAATGTTCGTCTCAAAATAACAAAACTTTTTCCTATTATACACTTAACGCTCAAAACAATATTTTCGAAGATTAACATAGAAAAACGGTCAAAATAACGAAAAAAAGCACAAAAAAACACGTTTTTTCGCAATAAAACAAAATGTATTGTTTTTACTGAAAAACTTTTAATGAACGAAATGTTCGTCTCAAAATAACAAAACTTTTTCCTATTATACACTTAACGCTCAAAACAATATTTTCGAAGATTATCATAGAAAAACGGTCAAAATAATGAAAAAAGCACAAAAAAACACGTTTTTTCGCAATAAAACAAAATGTATTGTTTTTACTGAAAAACTTTTAATGAACGAAATGTTCGTCTCAATATAACAAAACTTTTTCGTATTGTACACTTAACGCTCAAAACAATATTTCCGAAGATAAACATAAAAAAACGGTCACAATAATGAAAAAAGCACAAAAAACACGTTTTTTCGCAATAAAACGAAATGTATTGTTTTTACTGAAAAACTTTTAATGAACGAAATGTTCGTCTCAAAATAACAAAACTTTTTCCTATTGTACACTTAACGCTCAAAACAATATTTTCGAAGATAAACATAGAAAAACGGTTAAAGTAATAAAAAAAATATGAAAAAACGTTAAAAATTTGACTTCTATTGTATAGTTATTGTTAATATAACATCATTTTCTTCTATCAGGATTTGTTATATGTAAGTCTTTAATATCTTTCTCCGGTTCATCATTTTCGTCATCAGATAAATTGCTACCATCTTGTAAATCAGGTCCAACTTTTTGAGAAATATAGTCAAGTGACGCTTTAACCGCCAATTTTTCAGTCTTTCTTGAAGTGTCAAATTTTGTACACGATTCTAAAATTAATTATATTTATGTAAAAAATGAAAAATAAAATATTGAAATTATTATTATTGTTACTAAAAATGATTCCTATCTAATATTTTTGTTTTGAAGGCGTATTTTTTTGAAATTCAGGTACCCAACTGGTATGACTTCGTCATTGAAATGCACTACACTTTCATGCTCATCTTTAAAATAAATTAATTATTTTACAATTATTTTTCAAAAAGTAAAAAATTATTTTCTTTTATGCTATATTAAAAACTTACATTACAATACTTTTGATGTACAAAGGACAATTTAAACAGATGTTTTATACTCTCCTTCTCCTTCTCCAAAAATGTTTAAGCCATACTTTTCTTTCTAAAAAAATAATATATGTATGTATAAAATAATATACCTGTTAATAGACAATTACATTCTAATTTATCTTAAGATTTGTTAATAATATATTTTAATATAACAATTTCAAAGTATAAATTTTATTTGTACCGTAAAACACAATTTCTATCTAAAAATTCTGAATAGATATCTTATGTAAATAAATGCACGTACCACTTTTATAATTTTTCACTGTTTCCACTTGAAAATCTTTATAAAGTTGTGGTCTGCATTTGTGTTCTATACCGTAATTATAAAATGAAAACAGACACTTAAACCCATTACAATATCCTTCACATACATCTTCATAAGCTATTGTCCTAAACTCTTCGTACATAGTGCAATTGAAATTCTCCTTTAAGAAAAATGACCAAAATTGGAAGAGTGTGTTCACCTCATAACTTCTCTATACCAAGTTGTTTACGCTCTGAAATAAAAAGAGATTCCATGAATTCTAAACTGAATGACTTTATCTAAATTTTATAAATAATAAATATAACAACATGATTAATATCAACATGATTTCTTTAGCTAAGAAAAGAAAACATTATAATAATCATCATCACATTAAGAATTTATAACTTATAGTTACAAAAAGTAAATTTAAGGTTTTTTAATATCTTACCTATTAAACAACGTATATATATATTTATGATACACTTGTTGAGTGAAACCGTTTACTTTTAAAAACGAATGACTAGGATGTTGGAACGTTGGCAATGATTGCGGAGCACCACCGTAACTATACTGCCTAAGAAACCTTCGTTTGAACTTGTATCAGCACTACTTCTGTAAATATAAAATAAAAAGTAAAACCTATTATTATTGTAATAGAAAATAAAGCTAAATATTCAAAAACGTAAAAAATATCATATTAAGTAATAAAAGTTGTTAGAAGATAACACATTAAACATCAGTTAATGGATTGAAAATCTTAATGATGTTCGCAAAACACTTTAATTAATATTGCATAATTACATAATTTAACAATTGTTATATATGTTAAATACAAATTATACTGTGCTTATTTTCTAAATTTTATAAGCTCATTTCAAAATTAATATCTATGTAATTTATATATTTACTCTGAATATGTTCTCGGTCTTAATAATTATAAATGCCATTCTTTTAAATTATTGTATTTATTATTACATAATAAGAACTTTAATAGTAAAATAATAAATACAACATTAAATGCAAACTTAATGTAATTTAAAATAAATTAAAAAATGTAATAATAAAATGTCACAAACCGTTAATGTATACCATATCAACCTTGAGAAAGATTAAACATCGCCAAACTATCCCAATACAAAACAAGAGGCTCGTGGTTATTGTTGAATTGAACCATTATTGTTCGACTCACTACCATTGTTACTCTTGTATTAAAATTGACTAGTAGGTGAATTACTCCTATAATTCATAATTATCGTATATAAATTATCTTTAAATTTAATTATAATGTATTCTACAATTTAAAACATAAATAAAATGTAAAAAAATAAATATTACTTAGTAATTGACAACTTACGGCAACTTAATATTTTCAAAAATAAATAAAATATAAATCTTATACAATAAATAATTAATTAACTAAATAATAAATAAAAATTATTTACCATCCAAAAATAGTTATTATTCTATTGTTTTCAAACACTGCCAACATTGGACAAATACTGGACAAGAGCTTCTGCTATTTTGTAATGCTCACTTAACTTTATATTAGAATAACTAATATCATACAGTAAAACTACATGCAAATCATATAAAAACTATGTGTACATAATGTATATACATAATTTTATATACACAATAAAATAAATAAACTAACTATCCGTTATATTAATTGTCCGTTTAAATAATGCCATCAGCGCCATCATACACACATAAGAATAATGTATATCGCATTTTATGTAACCCGCGTCCCGTATCCAAATTTGAATTTCAAATTTTTTTTATTTTTTTACAAAAATATTTATTTATAACAATTCTCTTTTTTTATTTATTTTTTAATACAAAAAATTGAATAAAAAAAGGAATTATAATAAAAAATTTCATTTATTAAAAAAAAACTAATATTTTTATAACAAAATTTGATATAAAAAAATAAAAAACAGTAAAAAATATTTACCACACATAAAAATAAAATTTTGAAAATAATCGAAACGTCAAACTCTGTAAAACATGTTTTCAATACGTCCAAATTATTCTAAAATTTTAAATTAAAATTTAATTAAAATTTTTAAATAAAATTGAACAAAACACTTTGTTCTTAAACTTGAAAAATTTGGACTTGAACGTTAAATAAACATAACGAATTTATTGTGTCCGCGAATTCCAAGAATATATTGATTTTATATTACTTAAATATATTTGTCTTTTCAAATATTATAATTACTTTCTTCTTAATTTATTTAATTAATAAAAGAAAGAAATGATTAACGTTTACATGTTATTAATAACATTGTAATTTAAAATAGAAGTTAATAATTCACTCTTCATGTACATATTTCAATTTATGACTTTGTTCACTGAGTTTTAGTTTTTCACTTGACAAATTCTTCAATTTAAACATAAAGTACATATAAGTACCATACACTACTCTAAATATACTACCAAAGAAGGCACCCGATAACACATCTTTGGGACCTAAATTAAATTTATATAATGCTCCAGTAACCATTCCACCAGCTGCATAATAAAAAAAAACAAAGCTTCATACAATTGAATTTCTTAAAAAATTAACAAATTTAAACAATATACATGAATGCTGCTGTATATCGAATAAATAAATTAATTATATTGTTTCATATGGACTAATTTAAATTGCACAATATTTTATCACATTTACTTACCGTTACTGTCCAAAATATACGTCCCATTAATAATGTTTTACCAAATATTCTTTAGAAGAAACATTAATGTACCTCTCCTAGGGGTTGTGGGACCTTGACGAAGTTCGGGTCAGGGAGGCTGGGACCCTATTAGGAGCAATCCCTTAGGGAACTTAAATCCCTGGTCCCGAGCGTGTGGAGAGGCTTACTTTCCGGGATTTTGGGGCTAAAGGCCCTGACTCTCCCGGCTGTCACGGATCGGGTATGGGTCTCGATGACTTGCCTGGATCTCCCTATTAGGAGCTCTCCTGGGCCGGCGCCGGGACTCTCCCCCTGCCCTGGAAGGATGCGGAGGATGGGGGGGCGGAGGTCCGCTGTTACCCCAGCCTGACCTTGGCCTACCTCTTCTCTGGGTCCGATGAAGGGGGGGGGGCGCCCGATGAAGGACGGACGGGGGTTCAGGGCTGACTTGTCCCCCTATTTGAGGGGTCCAAGGAAGCTCAACGATTCCGGAGAGAACCAAAGAACAACTCCCTATCTGGACGTGGTGGACCTGGATAGGTAGATACACCCCCCCAATCTGAGTTTGTTAAGCGACCCGTGCCGAGCAGACTGGTTGGCCCCTGGGGGTAACTAGGGGTCGTTAACGGAGCCTTAGGGATACCGGGCGCCCTCCCCAAGTAATTAGCCTTACCCGTCGAAAGACATAATACGGCATGAGGCTCTGCCGGGGTTGACGATATTTCCTCCATACTCGTGGAACCAAAAATGGAGAAATTTTTAAAAAAACAAAATAAAAATAACAAAAGGGAGGTGGATCCGCCCCCGAAGGAAGCCGAGGCTCACGCCAACGCGACCCAAAGGGAGGCGACCCAAACCCCCGTAACCAATCCTCTGTCTCTGTCTCTAGAGGCTGGGAACCCTGGTGCTTCGGCGCTAAGGGGTCCACAAACCCATGAGACTGGAGATACGACAGCCAAGGAGGGACCTCAAATCCCCCAGATGGACTACTCGGCTCCTGAGGCTGTGACCTCTGGCTCTACAGAGCCAGAGGGTCTACGTACCCCCGAACCTGGTAGTTCACACAGCCTTCCGGTGTTTGGCCCACATCTACCGACCAGGAAGTGTGGGGCCTACCGGAAGAAATTGAAAAAACTGAACTGGGCAACAAAAGACACTGTGGCCCGCCGAGTTCACAGAAGGGACCAGGGGCTAGTGCTGAGCCCAAAGCCCCTCACAAGGGAGGACTTACGGCCGCACAAAGGTCCAACCCTCTCATGGTGGTCCTGACCGCTGAGAACTATCCTGAGGTGCCTCTCACCCAGGAGGATCTCGGCAAAGTCAGGGCCGCCTTTAGAGAGGTCTTGAGGACCACCCCACCGGCGCAATACCCGAGATTTGAATCATCGAGCTGCGTCGGGGGAGCTCTGGTCTTCGAGGCCTCGAACCAAATATCCAGGGAATGGCTGCTCTCCAAAGCGGCCTCCCTGATGCCCGAGGGGGTAGCTTTCAAGGCAGGAGGGACTGAGCTCCTCCAGAAAATGCTGAAGGCAGTGGTCTGGCTCCCTAAGCCAATAGAGGAGTCGGCCGTAGTGCTGCGGCGCCTGGAGGAGTTCAACCCCTCCCTTAAAACATCATGCTGGAGAGCTATCAACCTCTCGGATGAATCAGGAAGGCAAGAGAGGGAGGACTCCTACCTCCGAATCTTCTTGCTGTCTGAGTTGCAAGTCAGGGCCCTTAAGGCCCTAGACTTTAGACCCTGGCTGGACCTGGGACGAGTTACATTTAAAGTGACTCAGAAAGGTCCGCCGGGGGAGGTGGTTGAGATGGAGGTGGAGAGCACATAATTGGCTCCTCCAACTCTGTCAATAACCCAAATTAACTTGCACCATAGCAAAGGCGCCTCTGCAATATTGCAGAGAAGCATGGCTATGGTGCACACAGGCCTCTCGCTAATCCAAGAGCCTTGGATTGTGAAGGGGTCCATCAAAGGACTAGGTAGCCTACAATGCTACAGAGACCCGACAGCAGACAGACCAAGGGCAGGCATTGTCTGCAAGGGACTAAATAGTGTCCCTCTTTGGGATTTCTGTACAAAAGATTTAATGGTGGTTTCCATTAACGTAAAGGAGATGGGTAGGCTTATCATTGCCTCAGCCTACTTTCCCTATGAAGACACCGATGTTCCGCCGAAGGAGGTTGTCAGGTTGATTAGCCACTGTCAGGAACATAACTGGCCAATCCTAATAGGATGTGATGCAAATGCGCATCATGAACTATGGGGTAGCTCAAATGTGAATAAGAGGGGATCCGCACTGGTGGACTATCTTGTCACCACGGAGCTGGACATTCTCAATACCGGAAGTAAACCTACTTTCCAAAATGCTGTAAGGGCGGAGGTCATTGATATTTCACTATGTTCCTCGGCCCTTTCTGACACAATTAAAAGCTGGAGGGTCACGGACGAGCCGACGCTGTCGGATCATGCTCAGATCGCCATGGAATTGGTGGGGGAGTGTGGTCCGCTGGAAGAGCTTCGGTTCCTCAGAAACCCCAGACATACCAACTGGGAGGGTTTCGGACGGGACCTGGAAAGGAACCTTGAGGACCTTCCAGGTGCCATAAGAGACATTCCCATGCTGGAGAAGGCAGCGCGGAAGCTGACTGAAGCACTCCGCCAAGCCTTCGAGAATAAATGTCCACTAAGTAGGAAGAAGCCTAAAGGCCAAATCCGCTGGTGGTCAGGTAAACTAGAACTATTGAGAGGATCCATACGGAACCTTCTCAAAAAGGCCAGACAAAAGAAAATTCCTTGGAACACTTATAAAAAGGAAAGAGATCGGTACATTCTCCGAAATCAGAAGAGCACAGAAGGAAAGCTGGGCCGCTTTCTGCGAGGAGGTTGAGGGCGGAAACGAGGCTTCAAGACTGGACAAGATTCTGTCCAAGAACCCGGAAGCTGCCCTTGGCTCGCTCAAGCTTCCAGATAATAAGTTCTCAACTTCTGACGAGGATACCCTAGTGTACCTGATCAGTATCCACTTCCCAGGCTTCTCGGAGCTAGGAACTGATAACAGGAAAATAATCGATTTCAGGAACAGATGGAAGGCGTCGCAGTGGCGCTGCCATCAAGACCTGACAAAGGTTATTATCACTGAAGATAGGGTGAAATGGGCTATACGCTCCTTTCCACCCTACAAATCCCCTGGTACGGATGAAATTTTTGTGGTTCTTCTTCAGAGGGCAGAGGATTGTATCCTAGGGCCGCTGATGAAGATCTTCAGAGCCAGCCTCGTTCTTGGTCACGTGCCTGTAGCGTGGCAGGGAGTGAGGGTGGTTTTCATCCCGAAAACGGGAAGACAAAGTTACACCACACCGAAGGATTTTCGGCCTATCAGTCTGACCTCATTCATACTAAAGAGTTTGGAAAGGCTGGTAGATAGATTCTTAAGGGACGGGGTCTTGAAAAACAAGCCTCTGAACAAGGATCAACATGCCTACAGAGCAGGACACTCAACGGAGACCGCTCTATATAGGGCTAAGCAGCTCATCCATAAACAACTTGAATGTGGAGAATTCGCAGTGGCGGTTGCAATGGACATAGAGGGGGCCTTCAACAATACGTCTCGGGGGGTCATCAAGTCAGCAATGATTGATCACGGAATTCCCGAGATGCTTGTTGAATGGACATGCCACATGCTAGGAAACCGCCTGCTGGAAACTACCAAAGGGGACACCACTATCAGAGGCAATGTTAATTCATGTTGTCCACAAGGAGGGGTGATATCACCCCTCCTATGGTGTCTTGTAGTAGATAACTTATTAGATACGCTATCAAGTAATGGTCACCAAGTAGTGGGCTATGCTGATGACATTTTAATCATCGGACGTGGACCCTTCCTGCAAACCGTCTTGGAGCGTCTTCAACAGGCCATAAACCTTGTTGCAAAATGGTGCAAAGATAAAGGGCTTAATGTCAACCCGGATAAAACTGAGGTAGTTGTCTTCACCAAGAAGTACAAATGGGCCACTAACTTTGCCCTAAAACTTAATGGTCAGTCTCTTAATATATCAAAATAGATGAAATACCTCGGAGTCATCTTTGACAGCAAACTGTCATGGAAGAGGCATCTTAAGGATAAAAGCCGAAAATTTATCAATGGACTCTGGCAGCTCAGAAGGGCCATTGGTAGAAATTGGGGACTAAAACCAGCCACAACTAAATGGTTGTACAATGCAGTTCTCAAACCCAGACTGTTGTATGCAGCTACAATATGGGGGGAGAGAATAGCACTCAGATCTACAATCTTTCAATTAGAGAGGCTGAGAGGCCTTGTGCTGAGATGCGCCCTGGGAACGGCTAAGGCTTCGCCGACGGCTGCCCTAGGGGCTCTTCTGGGCATAGAGCCCTTAGCCCTCACGATTGAAGCAGAGGCAGCCAAAGGACTCCTCAGAGTTGTAGGAGGGGCGGAGGAAAGGGGGAAGACATTGGGAGCCAATTTCTATGGAGGCCTGCAAGACATGCCCATGGACAAGGCGACTACTGTCTACCTCTTTGACAAGAAATACAGGATCAGTCTTCCTTCAAAAGAAGACTGGACATCTCAAAAGGCTCAACTTCCCGCATCTGGAGAGGTCTGGTATACAGACGGCTCAAAGAATGCGGGAGGCTCAGGAGCCGGTGTCTACAGAAGGAGGGATGGAAAAGGACAGACCATACCGCTCGGAGCGTACACGACTGTGCACCAAGCGGAGCTGCTGGCCATCATCTACTGTACACACTGGGCGGCCTCCTACAAATCCAGGGAGCATCTGTATATCTGCTCGGACAGTAGGAGTGCTTTAGAAGCCCTGGACGCACCTGTCAACAGATCCCAACTGGTGACGGAGTGCCACCATGCTCTGAATGAACTGGCTGGCTGCCGCTCTGTGACCTTACTATGGGTGCCAAGTCACATTGGCATCAGGGGAAACGAAGTGGCAGACAGACTTGCCAAACAAGCAAGCAGGGAACGGTTCATTGGACCGGAGCCAATTGTTGGCATCTGCAACTCGGAATTCGTAAAGATAACCCGAGAGTGGATAGCCAAGAAACACGAAGAGGCCTGGAAGAATGCGCCGGGCTGTCGTGTAGCAAAAAGCTTTATTAAACCCCAAATGCTAGGAGACTGGGCTTCCCAAATCTCCAAGTTAAGCAAGAGGAACGCAAGATTAGTGGCAGCTGTGATAACTGGTCACGGCGCGTTACTTAAATACAGACATATGATAGGACTAAGCGAAAGTCCAACATGTAGATTCTGTAAATTAGAGGATGAGACAACACTGCATATCGTCTGCAAGTGTCCAGCCCTCATGGAGAGAAGGAAAACCCATCTTGGGGAATTCCTTCTGCATTGTATAGACTTTACGGCAGAGGACATTCCAAGAATAATTTCCTTCTGGAATAATATCTTTGAATGAGCCCACTGCATCAGAGGGACGCCAAGGGACTACCCATGCGCCCGGAGGCCTTATAGGCCCGACTCAATCAATAATAATAATAATAACATTAATGTAAAAAAAAAACTATGTGGTTTATATAAACATATGTAAATTATGTACATATGTATTTTTTTTTAATCACGTTACCTCTTCTTTCAAAAATGTGTTTCCTATTACTTCTTTCTTGCCAAATATTTTTTTTTTAAATTTTTGAGATATTTAAGGAACAACACTTTTCTCTTCAATACATTGATATTCAGAATATTAGAATTATATCTAAAATTTAACATCTATAAATACATCTGAAATGTATTATTAGAACATATATATGTATATGATATTATTATTATTATTTTATATAATAATAAGCGAGCTATATTCGGTCGTGCCTTATAAATTTCTGTTCTCAGGCGCAGTCTGAGAACAGAAACTTGCGCGCGGCAGCGCGCAGGGGGGCTCGGCCCACCTAGTTGTACATTAAAAATATAAGCATGAACATTTAAATGTGTGTCGCCTACTTCAAGTATTTTAAAAAGTAGCGTATTTATTCATTTTTAGTAAATTTTAATATTATTTTCAAAGCACACAAAATAATAAAGCAAATGCTTATAAAGATAAGAAAAAATTTGTAATATTCACAGAAAAATTTCGATAAAGCTTATCCTTTCATTAGCAGTAGCAGTGTTAAAGTGCAATATATATATATAAGTATTGGTAGCACTAATGTAGTGCGGTAAAATGCGGTACTGAAAAACTTCGAACGTGGATCTATCCATTCATCCAGATTCAACGTACGTTGTCATTTGCAGTGCGCGTCACTACTACCAGGATAACAAATGTATAAGTTCTATCGACTTAAAAACTATTAGGTACTGTACGTGTAAAATGCGTGTTAATATTCTTGACAACAACACAGACAGAAGTAATATTTAATTTATTTGAATTGATTACCTCGACTCTCAGAATAATTGTTTCTCGTCGTTCTTGTAACGACAGTTTGCGAGGTGGCGCAGCATTCTCAGTGCGTTTCCTTTTGCCACTCCTTTTTGATTTTATAATATGGCAAAGAAGGTAAAAAATGATAAAATCTTCTTTTTCTGTAATTACATACAAAGATTAATAAGAAATTATAGAACACAATAAAAAATATTTTTTAAACATCTTTTAATAGATTTTATAAGTATATATAATAGATTTTTAATAGATATTGTAAAGGTAAGCTACATACTCTTATGCGTATGAAGCTATACCTTATAACGAGCGCGAGTGACGATCGGAAAAGCTCGTAGGTGATCGGGAAAGCCCGCGCGTAAGCCGCGTAAGGACTAATACTGGTCCGACGCGCAAGCTGACTGAGGAGAATATAGAGAGTTTATGCGAGTCATCGTAGATAGACACGTCGCCGGTAACGTCTTCCTTGATATTTCGCGGCAAGAGAACAAGAATCGTTATCGCGGATTCTTGCTCGGGTTCCGGGTTTCGCGCCGTGAAGAGTGAGTGACTCGGTGGAGTGAGCGTGCTGGTGTTAATTGCACAGCTCCAGAGACTCCCAGGAACCTGCGGAGACGGCGAAGTTGCCGCGCGCGAGAGCCCGACGGAGAGTAGGGAAACAGGCGAAGCCAAGCACATCGACGGGGAGATAAGGTACGTGGTGCACCACTCGCGAGCCGCCGAAGCCGTAAAGACTCTCTCTCTTTACGGCTATAACTTTAAGTTAGGGATCGACGGATCTCGTCCGCGCGCGACGGCGAGGAAGCTAACGGGCGACCGCGTACGCGTGCTAGAAAGAGAGAAAGCACGAGTAACCCCGGTGGTTACACCTCGTCGCGAGACCTCACGCGGCCTAGATACGGCTTTTGTTAAATCCTTATTCTTTGTTAGACTGTATTTATATTTCTTTAACTTGAATAAAATTCATATGTAATCAATATCCGAGTACGAGTTTGATTATTGATTACCGGCGTATGTTATTCCCGTTATCCCGAATACCGCCCTCTCCGTTTCAGGAGCGGCCGAGGTAAACTTACCGCGAATTTATCCCTTTTATTCGCGGTCCTTTTCAGCTCACGACGTTTTAGCTGTACAAAGACGCGAGATCGGCAAGTGATCTCGCGGTTGTTAACGGACATCGCAACGGTAGGTCGTGCGCGGGGTTCACCGATTTGAATCCGCCGCGCACTCTCGGAGCACCGCCTAGGGAGTATAACTAGGCAGTGCCGTAGCAACCGATCCCTTTACCCCTACCGACGCGAAAGATTGTACCCCGTTACAACTGGCGCCCAAATACGTGTGGATTAGGGATTACGCCGGATTAATTATCACAGAGAAGTGATAATTAATCTTACGAATTATTTATTTATTTAATAATAAGAAATTTTTTTAACAAGAATAAAGCTTTTATTTCCAAGTGGGTAGTAAAAGCCGAAAAGCCGCCGTGGTATTTGCGGACAAATACCACAACGTGAGGTCGACCCTGCGACTCAATTGGATTAATTTCCATTTCTCTCTCTCTCTCTCTCTCGAATCGTCTCGTTTTCGGCGGATTGAGACAATTATTCGTAAATAATTGACTCAAAATTCAACAAGCGAATTGTAAAGCCTGCGCAAGGTTACAAACTTGAACCTGGTATAATTGAAGCTTTTCGGACGGACATAACCTGGCCCGACGTCCTAACATTTATAGGTTAGGATAACAAATCCATGTTTATGCGATTGTAAGTGAGGTCATGCGTGCGGTTTAAATAATTTTTAGATAACGATAAGATATTAATTTGTCTGTGATTAAGTTACTTAAATTATTTAAATTCACTAGTTTAAGAAGATTTAGTTGCGATAGACCTCGAGCCAGGTTAACAATTTAAATTAACGAGTAGATAAGAAAAATCTTGTATATTATTAATTTTTAAATTCAAATTGTTCTCGGTTTTCTTGGATAGTTCTCTAGTGTGTGATAATAGAGTTCAAGAGAACCTGTCCGAAAAGCTAGAAGTGTATTTGCGGATAGCAGATTCAAGTGAGTGGCTATATATCTTAGGGAAAAGATAATTCCTTCAACTTTTGGCCCAATAATTTTAATTTTTCTTTGCTGCCACGCAAATTAAAATAGAATAACCTTGCGCACGCCAGGCCACAGTGCACCAAAAATAGAGATTTTTGTTTGTTTGAAGTTATCCGCGAGCGATAATTAAATAAGCGCAATGGCCGACCGAAACGCCGACAGTTTGGTCCAACGAGACGAGGACATTATAGTGCAGGTGGACGAGTGGATCCACACCCAAAACGCAGCACAAATCGAGGCTCACCTAGAACAGATGGAGCTTCGACTTGATGGTTCCCGCTATCAAAAGGCGGAACGCCTACAGCAATGGCTGCTAGGAAATTATTCGGCCGACGAGTTCAGTCAAGAAACTGACACCGTCAATGACCGGATAAGGCGAGTGGAGAAGCGGACAGAAGTGATCCGCCGAGTCGGGGAGAAAACGCCAGGAGCGTTACCTGATGAGAGAGGTACGCACCTGATTGAGGAAAATCTCAATCGTACGACCCGACTACCTAGCGAGGACCTGCCAACAGCCCCAGAGGAGGGCCAATCTAGCAGCCAATCCAGTCGGAGGGGTAGTCAATCTGACTGGATAACGCTAATAGCGACCGATGGGACGCCATTTGATGTGCCGCGGCTGTTCTCCACATGTCTGGCAGAACAAATTGCCAAAACAAAAGCTCTACAAGAGCAAATGGAAAGTATGGCGGCACAGATAACGAGGCTAACCGATGCCGTAAACCACATGACGTCCCAAAGAGCATCAAGTACGCGATTGGATCCACTAGGCCCAAGTCCACGTGTCCAATTTCAGGACACGTATACCTGCTACCGGCCAGAGGAATCACCGGTTCAGCAAGAGGACGCACGACTACAGCCCCAAACGCCAGGACCAGCTCCTAGCGCCACCCTGGGCGGAGCTTGGGAGGGGGGAGACACCTGGGTACCAGGAAGGCCCCCAGGTGAAGAAAGTTCACCCTTGAGGCCCCAAGCGTCGTGCGTCCAAGAACAACCGTCCTGGGCTTCGCGCTCATTTAACCCCACACGCGACCGAGGCGAGATCGTGAGAAAGTGGGGAATAAAGTTCTCAGGGGACGGAAGCGAGAGCATTAACAGCTTCTTAGAGCGCGTGGACGACTGCAGAGTCCTAGCAAACATGACGCAGGATGAAGTCCTTCCTTCTCTTTCGCAGTTGCTGGTGGAAGACGCCGCAAGGTGGTACCGCAATAACAAAGGAAAGTGGAGGAAATGGGACGAATTCACGTGCTCAATTAAACGCTGGTACGGAGCCAGCGAAACTTACCAAGAGAAGCTGATCCTTGAATGCACCTCACGTACTCAGGGCGAAGACGAACCGGTACGTGAGTACATGAATTGCATGATAGGCATGCTACAAGAGCTCGTCCCCAAGCCTAGCGAGAGGAATTAGGTAGATCACCTCTACCGAAACATGCTGCCGAGAATCCAGCGTCGGTTCAAGCGAATCGAGGCGCAGACGATCGACCAGCTGTTTGACTTGGCCCGCGAAGCGGAGCGGCTGCAAGAGCGCGAAAAGCTCTACAAACCACCTCCAATGGAAGGGGAGCTGGTGCGGCCGGAGTTCGCGTATAAGGCCAAGAAGAAGTCAGAGAAGGCTCCTCTGAAGGCAAAGGTAGCAGCGGTGGAATCCGATAAATCCACCACCGGCAAGAATCTGGTGGAGCTGGACGCGATTCTCAACCAGCTGAAGAAGTTGCTACCAAGTGAGAACGGGAGCGCAGCCGGGAGTAGCAAACCAGGAAGTCCCAAGAGTGGACGGCGGTTTGCTCAGAAAAAGAAACCGCCGAACCGGCCCGGAGAGCAGAGGGGCCCGTACGAGAAGCCCCGCGGCGGAAAGAGCGCGGAAGGAGGGCCAAGCAGGACGCCCTTCGATCCGAGCAAACCGATTTCCTGTAATGGGTGCGGTAAGCTTGCATATTTCCGCCGCCATTGCCCTGACTGCAATAAGGGAAACGCCTCCGGGAGCGGCTAAACGGGACTCAGGCCGAACCCAAGGGCCAGAGAGTCCCAGAGATGCCCAGAAGCTCGGGCCCACGGAATGAACGAGACCGCGCGGAGCTCATCCGCGGCGGGATAGACTCGATGAAGCCAGAGGAGCACAGGAAGGGAATCGATTCCCAAGATTCTAGTCCTCAAGGTCAGCAGGAGCCACACCGGAGCTACCGTCCAGAGGACGAGACGCGCTGGTGGCTCCAAGCGGAAATAGGCGATTTCCGGATCAGAGCCCTGTACGATCCAGGAGCTTCGACGACGGTAATGGGGCCTAATGGCCTCACAATCGCTACCGCCCTGGGAAAATCGCTCTCTACCGAAAACGCGGGGAGAGTGAAATTGGCTGATGGACATGCACAACCACTGAGTGGGCACGTAATGTTGCCTTTCACCATCGGTGGTGAGACCAAGGAGCTCAGGGTTGCCATTATGCCAAATCTGGACGCCGAATGTTACGTAGGAGTCAATTTCGTACGTGCATTCCGTGCAGTTCTAGACCCAGACGCTGATCAGCTGTTCCTCAAAAACAGCAAAGCCCACGTCCAGTTAGAGGTAGCTAGCTTGGACGGAGGTACGGCTTCTTTGTCGTCAGCAGGTGTGGCTGACGCAACCGACAGTCAACGCGAGGAATTGCGTCAGCTGTTGGACCGAGTTCTATCCAATACCATGCCAAAGATCGGTCGATCTCACGATGTCGAGCACACAATCGACGTCGGATCAGCCAAACCGATCAAGCAGCGGTACTACCCGGTCTCGGACAAAATTCAAGAAGAAATGCACCGCCAAGTGAAGGAGATGCTTGACTCCGGGGTCATTGAGCCCTCGACCAGCGGATGGTCCAACCCGGTGGTGATGGCGAGAAAGGATGACAATTCTAGACGGTTTTGTATCGACTTCAGGAAAGTCAACGCTCTAACAAAACCAGATGCATATCCTTTGCCTTTCATGCATGATATACTGCGCAAACTAAGAAAGGCTCGCTATATCTCCACTCTCGACATGAATTGCGCCTATCATCAGATACCGTTGCAAGTCGAGTCGCGCCCTATTACTGCTTTCACAGTTCCTGGATTGGGACTGTTCCAGTTCACTAGGATGCCGTACGGATTGGCATACGCGGGAGCGACCTTTCAACGGATGATAGACCAAGTCGTAGGACCAGACCTGGCGCCGCACGCTTATGCTTACCTTGATGATATTATCGTCGTGTCGGAGACATTCGAGGATCATAAGCGTTACCTAGAGGAAGTCCTTAAAAGACTGGCAGAAGCTGGACTTTCAATAAACCGGGATAAGTGCGTTTTTTGTAAGTCAGAGGTTAAGTATCTTGGCGTACTGGTAAACCGGGACGGAGTACGTCCCGATCCCGCCAAGATAGAGCCGATAAAAGAGTATCCGGCTCCGAAGAATATTAAACAGCTTCGCCGTTTCCTCGGTATGGCTTCTTGGCATAGGCGATTTATGCCGGATTACGCGACAATCGCAGAACCCTTGACGCGTTTAACCAAGAAGAACCAGCGGTATGAGTGGCTTGATGAGCAAGAGCAAGCCTTCCAACAGCTCAAGGCCGTCTTAATGACAGCACCGATTCTGCAGCGTCCTGTCCCAAATGGGCAGTACATACTGCAGACAGACGCCAGTGACACCGGTATAGGGGCTGTGCTACTCCAACTCGTGGATGGAGACGAAAGAGTTTTGGAGTACGCAAGTCGGATCTTGTCCCCAGCCGAGAGGAATTACAGTGTCACCGAACGAGAATGTTTAGCCGTTGTCTGGGCAATAAAGAAGTTCAGGCAGTATATAGAAGGTTACGAGTTTCGAGTCGTAACCGACCACAACAGTTTGCGTTGGCTCTGCAATATGCGCAACCCAACGAGTCGTCTCGCAAGATGGGCTCTCGAACTCCAAGCGCACACCTTCACGATTGAACACAAGAAAGGTGCGCTTAATCATGTTCCAGACGCGCTCTCCAGAATGTATGAAGAAGGAGAGCCGACGATAGCCTCGGTCTCTTGGAGCGACACTACTGTTGACCCGTGGTACCTCGCATGGGTAAAGGATGTATCAGAGAGACCACGGGAATTCCCCGAATGGAAAGTAGTAGGGGGAAATCTATATACTTACCGGCCTGACCCCACCTTAGAGGACGTCATGGAAGACCCCGAGGCATGGAAGATGGTAGTGCCTCAAGAGAATCGCCCGTCGATTCTAAGAGAATGTCACGACGATCCAACTGCTGGCCACTTAGGTCGCGAAAAGACTTTCGCACGGGTTACCAGATTATACTATTGGCCCCGATACTACGCAGAGGTAGGTGACTACGTGCGGAAATGTCAAATCTGCCAGCAGTGTAAGGTAGAGCAGCAACCGCCTAGAGGCCTAATGGGCCGTAGAGTAGTCGAAAGACCTTGGCAGGTAGTCGCAGGTGATGTGACTGGACCATTACCTCGCTCTACCCACGGATTCGAGTACATTCTAGTCTTCCAGGACTTATTTACGCGCTGGATTGAAGCGGTCCCAATTAGAAAAGCAAACGCAAAGACCATAGTAAAGGAGTTACACGAGCGTGTCCTCATGCGTTTCGGCACGCCGGAAGTATTTCACTCCGATAATGGGACCGAGTTCAAAAACAAGATGGTCGACGACTATCTCAAAGAGAAGGGAGTGTACCATTCGACGACACCTCCTTACCACCCTCGAGCAAACCCCGTAGAAAGGTCGAACCGCACGCTTAAGACAATGGTAGCTTCGTACATCAAGGAAAAGCATACCAGCTGGGACGAAAAGCTACCGGAATTAGTGTTTGCAATAAACACAGCGGTTCAAAGCTCGACAGGGTGGAGCCCGGCAATGTTGAACTACGGTCGACAGCCAGAGCCACCTAGTACGGACCGGCGAGAGCAAGAAGAGCTCGCACAAGAACGGTTTGATCAGCAGCGGCTTCAGGACTGGTCTGAGAGACTGTCCAGGCTAACCGAGTTGCACAGAGTGGCCTCCGAGAATGCCGCCGCGGCTCAAGCGAGACAAGCCGTATATTTCAACGCCGGGCGTCGAGACGAAAACTTTGAGATAGGCGATCTTGTTTGGAAAAAGAACAGAGTCCAGTCTTCCAGCGCTGACAAGACAACCTCTAAGTTGGCACCAAAGTATGTAGGCCCATACGTGGTTGTCCAGACAAAAGGCTCAAACACGTACCTTATTCAGGACGGGCAAGGCGACGAGGAGATGATACACGCCGAACATCTCAAGCCCTACGTGCCCGACAACGGAATGCCTCTGGCCGAAGTAGACGACGTCGCCCAACCAACGATGGACGAAGAGGCGACGAGCGACCCGCCTCCTGCGAGCGAAGACACCCCGAGCAAAAAAATGTACTCTCCGGCCGCTCCCAGCGGGGAGCCGAGGCCCACAGCGAGCGTTCCGATGAAAAAGGGAAGGGGCCGTCCGCGGAAAACCGCTAGGGTGGTCGTCCGTCCGACAAACAGGGCCATAGAACCGCGCACTAGCGTTAGTGAATCAGAACGGAAGCGCGGTAGGGGTCGTCCGAGGAAGAACCAGAAATAAGGGAATACCCGGACAGTACCAAGGCTAGCAGCCGACACCCATCTCTGAAGGCTCCTTTTGGATTAAACTCTCCTCTGCCACGGAACGAGCAAATTGAGAGTCCCTAGCTCGTTCTGGACGACTAGATCTCAGAAGTTCCGTGGCCAAAGATTGGGCATCCGAGCCCTATCCCGATCCTGCACCCGCGAATCTCAGATACACACGTCCAGTGTACGTGGAATCTGGGAGGGGGGTGTAAAGGTAAGCTACATACTCTTATGCGTATGAAGCTATACCTTATAACGAGCGCGAGTGACGATCGGAAAAGCTCGTAGGTGATCGGGAAAGCCCGCGCGTAAGCCGCGTAAGGACTAATACTGGTCCGACGCGCAAGCTGACTGAGGAGAATATAGAGAGTTTATGCGAGTCATCGTAGATAGACACGTCGCCGGTAACGCCTTCCTTGATATGTCGCGGCAAGAGAACAAGAATCGTTATCGCGGATTCTTGCTCGGGTTCCGGGTTTCGCGCCGTGAAGAGTGAGTGACTCGGTGGAGTGAGCGTGCTGGTGTTAATTGCACAGCTCCAGAGACTCCCAGGAACCTGCGGAGACGGCGAAGTTGCCGCGCGCGAGAGCCCGACGGAGAGTAGGGAAACAGGCGAAGCCAAGCACATCGACGGGGAGATAAGGTACGTGGTGCACCACTCGCGAGCCGCCGAAGCCGTAAAGACTCTCTCTCTTTACGGCTATAACTTTAAGTTAGGGATCGACGGATCTCGTCCGCGCGCGACGGCGAGGAAGCTAACGGGCGACCGCGTACGCGTGCTAGAAAGAGAGAAAGCACGAGTAACCCCGGTGGTTACACCTCGTCGCGAGACCTCACGCGGCCTAGATACGGCTTTTGTTAAATCCTTATTCTTTGTTAGACTGTATTTATATTTCTTTAACTTGAATAAAATTCATATGTAATCAATATCCGAGTACGAGTTTGATTATTGATTACCGGCGTATGTTATTCCCGTTATCCCGAATACCGCCCTCTCCGTTTCAGGAGCGGCCGAGGTAAACTTACCGCGAATTTATCCCTTTTATTCGCGGTCCTTTTCAGCTCACGACGTTTTAGCTGTACAAAGACGCGAGATCGGCAAGTGATCTCGCGGTTGTTAACGGACATCGCAACGGTAGGTCGTGCGCGGGGTTCACCGATTTGAATCCGCCGCGCACTCTCGGAGCACCGCCTAGGGAGTATAACTAGGCAGTGCCGTAGCAACCGATCCCTTTACCCCTACCGACGCGAAAGATTGTACCCCGTTACAATATGAATACATTTAAACTATGTGTTATTTAAAAAAAATAAGTGTTTATGTACATATTTAATTAATTTATATACTATTAAAAAAAAATTTTATTTAAAATTTTTCAAAAAAAGAATAACGTAAACAATAAGCTAAATAATTTTAGTTTTTTACTTTTTGACTATCTTATCAACCTGAGTTTAAATCTCCAGTTTTTAAAAGTTGAACGAGAACTGAATCTTCCACAGTTTGAATATTCGCAGCTGACAAACAAGATATCAAGTAGATTTTAACTTTTCTCCACTTATTCTCAATAATGAAGCTTTTATCAGGATATAACTTCTTGAAATCAATAGAAAACTAAAAAATATGTACAAAATATTTTATTGTAATTAATTTCTTAAATATAAATATGACATAAGAATATTACCAATTCTTTCGCTGTTTGGACTTTTAGACAAGGGAATTTCTGTACATAGTCGTAAACAGAAATATCTGCAATTAGCAAGACTCTTCTATTGACATGCGATCTTTTCCACCTTAACACCACTTCATCCCAAGGTTCTAGATGGTTGGAAAGCCACTCAATATCTTCATTTTCTTAAAACAGACAAAAATTTGTTAAAAACACATTTAAAATAAGTTCTCCTACATCGTAAAGTAAAAATTAATCTCTAAGAAAAATGTGATTATATATCATTTCAAAACAATCAAATAAAAAATTATAATGATACTTAAAATTTAAAACTACAGTACATCTTTCTTGGTTAACAATATAAAATGTTTTAGCATGCTTGTAACTTTATGTTTTCTGGCATTAATTGTAGAAAAATGATTTAAAAAAAATAAAATTTTGGATATACAGAGTCTTGTAGAATGTGAAAAACATGGGGTGTCCTTTATAAAAATCAAAATACACAATCTATTGTAGATTTATATAGGAAATAATGTTCCATTTGATGATACAGGTTTGCATTGCCCACATGTCAAGAAATTCTTTCCATCGTAAATGCATTACATAAACTTACAATACGTTAACAGATAATTTTAACAGATTGTTTACTTAAATCCATCTCTTTGTAAATTTAATTGAATTTATAATGTGATGGGGAACTAATCTTATTAAAAACCTTTCTTTTTATAATAGCTTTTTTTAATGAATCAATATAACCTTTATTATTTATTAGTTATATTATTTATTAATTAAAATACACTTTAAAAGTTAGCGGATGAAACTAAAATATAAACTTTCAGTTGTTGATGCAATAAAGCATTATATATTAAAAAAAATCTCACCATTTAATGACTGAAGCTCCTCAGGATTGAAAGGAAGTACGCTTGGCTCCTTTGGTTTTAACAATTTTGCCTCTCGCAAACAGTCTTTAACATAATTAAAATGATCCCACAACTTTCCACTGGGTGGTAAAATCTGCTTTCCTTCCCTAAGAGATGCTGAGTAGTATACGGCTGGATGCTCAAGTTTGAAAATTGAGCTAATTTTATTTACTAATGTTTCAAACCTCTCCTTATTTATTCTTAAAAAATATTTACGAACATAGAGAAATAAATACTTTATAGGGTTGTGTTCATATTATAGAAAAAAATTTTTACTTACACAAATTTTTCTAGTATTCCATCTTCAGGAAGATTTTGTAATATATAATTTTTTTCTCTACCTATAACTTCTCTTGTAAGTAGAGATTTGATTTTGTTTGGCAACGGTAAATTTTTAACTACCGTTTCTTTATAAGATTTAAAAATAATTTTGCCATTAGCACTTTTTTGTAGGTATTCTTTCAGACCCTGAAATAGTAATATTATAGAATTTGAAACAAAATTAATATCATAATACATAAAGATTATATAAGAATAATTTAAAGGAAACAAATAAACTTACATACGTAACATGTAATAAAAATGAAACTTACTGTCCGGATTTGTATATCAATAACTTCATCTGCAGGTTGATTATTGCCACTTGCTCGTAAGATATTTTCAGGGATCCTTTCTTTTACATCTCTTTCGCACTGATCAATTTCCACTCCCAAAATACTGATGTCTACCTGCAATGAATATTAATGTACTAAACATTTATTCTTATATTCAAATTGAAAAAAATCACCTTAAACCAATGTGAGCAAGAATGTTTACCTGGTCATCATCTTGGTATTCCATGATTCAAATAAACATAAGTATTGAAAGCAAAAAAACTGAATCGCACCTTATTCAGAAAATGTGAAAAGGAAAGTGACTTTAGGAAATTTGTTAATAAGAAATATATCGATATTAAAAGAAAAGCAATGATATCACATAAAGTCACACACGTACAAATAAATCATGCAAAAACTTGGGATAATAGAACTATTAACTTTATACTCACTTTTTGTTTAAATGTTTATAATAAGTAGGAGAAAAATGATGAGTCCCAATATTTCGACGGTCACTCTGTGCGGTATCGACTTGTAATTCTTATGTAGTCTGTAGTGAAATTAAGAAAAATTATATATAGATATATAGAAGTTACAAATAAAATAAATAATTTATACTTACTGATCTATTGTTGCAGTTTAATTTCAATAAAAATTGATACACATGTCTGCAATTAATGCTCTACATAAATAGTATTTTTACTACATTTTTTTAGTAAAATTTAAATCAACTATATGGCACTTTTATAAAATTCTAATGTTTGCTACACTGATAGTAAATTTTGCTATACTTTCTTGAAATTATTGCTACATCTTGTAGTAAAAATTTCATCTTACTATAGTAAATTTTAAAATCGTTAATTTTTATATTACGAATTACGGGAGAAATGGAAGAAACAGGTTTTTATTTATATACCGCTAACATATTATAAATAATTCTTTAAAACTAATACAAAAATTAATTTAATTAAGAAGAAAGTTTTATTACTCTAAAAGTACAAAATATTAATGACATATAGAACTCTTGGCGATGACTTCAATAAATTAATTTTAGGAGGTAAAGTTCTATTTAGATCCGTTTAAAATAATCTAAAATTTTAATAGGTTTTTACTAAATACTACAATTAAGTATATACACTTTACTATTTTTGGTAAGTTAATTGTTCATTACCATACATATGGGGTATTCCACGTGAAGTGGTCCGATCAAAATTTTAAAATGCACCAAATTTTGGGTACACATTGCAAATGTTTTTCAGAATACAGAAAAAAATTTTTAGGTACTGGTATTTATTAGCTCAAAAGTTATTCTAACCTCGAGAAGTGAACTTTTTCCAGTTTTTTTCAACAACAGCTGGGTTCATCGCTATTTAACCCAAAATCTATCAACTTTTACTATACAACATTATATGTAACATTCGTTGCTAATTATGTGTAGAATTTATTCTTCTGGATTAGAATTTCTAATCTCAAGGTCAATGTTACATAAACTACATGTCAATATTCAACTTGAAAAAAGTGTAAGTGCGCCACAATTGATTTTTTTATCCAAAAGTCTAAAAGAAAGCTTGGAGCAATACCTTTCAAATGGTCTGTAGCATTTTTATGGCCTTCAATTCTGTAAAAAGTTATGATAATTTAAAGAAAGACAAAAAATTCACAAAAATTAACATGGTATTTCCCATTTAAATTTTTAAAAAAATATGGTGTTTCTTTAAATTATCATAACTTTCTACAGAATTGAAGGCCATAAAAATGCTACAGACCATTTGAAATGTATTGCTCCAAGCTTTCTTTTAGACTTTTGGATAAAAAAATCAATTGTGGCAAACTTACACTTTTTTCAAGTTGAATATTGACATGTAGTTTATGTAACATTGACCTTGAGATTAGAAATTCTAATCCAGAAGAATAATTTCTACACATAATTAGCAACGAATGTTACATATAATGTTGTATAGTAAAAGTTGATAGATTTTGGGTTAAATAGCGATGAACCCAGCTGTTGTTGAAAAAAACTGGAAAAAGTTCACTTCTCGAGGTTAGAATAACTTTTGAGCTAATAAATACCAGTACCTAAAAATTTTTTTCTGTATTCTGAAAAACATTTGCAATGTGTACCCAAAATTTGGTGCATTTTAAAATTAAAAATGCACCAAATTTTGCACCAAAAAGCTCGCGAAAAATGTGAACTTTTGAGAGGTATTAGATTAAAATCGATTATGGTGTGGTAGCCTTTTTTTTTGATATTCAATATGTCCGGGTGTTCTATCTCTTCGAGATTTTAAAATTAAGAAATGTAACCATGGTAGATAAGTTCTAAAGATTAATTTAAACAAAAGTTGTTTGTAATGTTTTTTCAAAAAAATCAACAGATTTTGAGATAATGGCTTAAAAAATAGAAATTTTTCTAAAAAATTGAAAAATTTCCACTTTTCATGGTCGAATAACTCTTAAGCAAATTATTTTTAACACTTAAATTTTTTTTGTATGTTCTGGAAGATGTTTCCAGCCTGTTCTCAAATTTTGGAGTGATTTAAAATTTTCATCGTACCACTTGACGTGAAATAGACCATATATATGTATATATATGTATGTATGTATGTGGGTGTGTGTGCGTGCGGCGGAATATTTATATAATATATATATATTTTAAAATTGTTTTTTCAAGATTTCATAATATATGTATTTTTTCCTTGCGCAAAAAAAAATTTTTGAACATAACTTGAAAGAATGTGTATTAGCTTACTCATTCTTGATGAAACTCATAAAATGTTTAAACGTATACTCAATAATATAATAACGGATCTAAAATGCAATGTAATGCTTGAAATACAGATGCAAAATTGTTTGAAGATTAAATAAATATTAATCAAGTATAACATACACTTTTCCAAATATCTATATGTGAAATATACAATAAGTTAAAAATTAAATATATTAATTATTGCATTTTTAAGATAATTCTATTATAAACAGTATAGGCAAAAGAAAATTCAAATTTTAACAGTGGCAATATAAAATACTAATTATATTTCAATAGATTTTCAAAAACTATTAATTTAGGAGCATTTAATTTAAATATTTTTTTATTAATATTTCAAAATTGAATGGATATATAAATGAGTAGATTATGTATATTTATAGAAAACAATATTTTAAATAAACAAGTATGTATTTATTAGAAACAGAAGGTTTTCTAAGGAATGAATTTGATTATAATAATGAAGATAAATATATGGGCTCTGTAAGTAAAGGAAAAAATAAATTGGATAAAATTATGGATTAAAACACAAATTTTGAAAGAGGGTGCAAATTACGAATTACGGAAGAAATGGAAGAAACAGGTTTTTATTTATATGCCACTAAAATTATATAAATAGTTCTATAAAATTAATAAAAGATAATAAAAAAATTTATTTATTTAAGAAGAAAGTCTTATTACTCTAAAAGTACTAAATATTAATGCCATAGAACTTTTGGCGATGATCCTTTGTCATTAAAGAAATTAATTTAAGGAGGTGAAGTTCTATTTAGATCCGTTTAAAATATTCCAAAATTTTCATAAGTAGTTACTAAATACTACAATTTAGTAAGTACATGCACTTTACTATTTTTGGTAAGTTAATTTTTTATTAACATTTATAATTATTAAAATAAAATTTAAGCTTTATAAGAATTCATATAGTTTAAAATTTACAGTTAACATTTAATGTCTTTATTTTTTTTATTACTATTATTCTGATTTCATTATACTAAATTTTGGTAAAAACTTTTATTTATAAATTATAATCGTATTTAAAAAAAAATTAAATTTTTGGTATAAAATCCAATGCATTATAACAGTACCTCCAAGGTGTTGTGTGAATCGGTTTAATTTCTAAGGTGTCCATGGTAGTGAAAAAGTAATATAATTTAAAACATTATTTAAAATAAATTTATTACGAAAAACCTTTTTCGAAATTAAAAATAGGGGGTTGGCGCGCGAAGCGCGCAGGGGGGCGAAGCCCCCCTAGTATATATATATATATATCAATCATTAATGTTTTTATAGTAAAATTTCATATAAATCGAGTATATCCAATGGTTTCTACAAAATATAGTAACTTTTATTAAATGTGTAATAAATTTTACTAAGACATTTTTCTCAGTGTACCTACTTGTTTAGTTTTTTCACATTTACTACCATCTGTATAAATTTCAATACTATTAGGTTTGTCCAGGTATTTCTTTAATTTTTCATTCGGGTTTTTAGAATTTTGTAAATAAATTCCTAAATATTTTTCTATTGGAATTGAGGTTGTTATTACTTTATAGTCGTAATTATATATACTATACCCATGCATTTTTAAATAAGAAATGTTTTGATTTTTTATTTTAATATGCTATTTTCAAATAATCTTTTACATTTGGTTAGAACTCTAGAAAAATAGTTGTTTACATTTTGATTTACAAGTAGGTTTTCGTTAGTCAGGATTTTTATAAGATACATGTTACATAAATATTTGACTCTCTCACTTATTAAGGAAAGTTTAGACTCCGCTAAAAGTACGCTTGTAGGGGTAGTTTTACGATAGCCTAGAGCCGATCGTATTGCAGCATACTGTATTTGTTCTAATTTGCAGATGTTTTTTTATTAGTCGGAAAATATACATAACTGCCGTATTGAACAATTGATCTGACGTAGCTCTTATAAAATGTTAGCAGCGTGCTAGGGTCGGCTCTCCACCAAGTGCCACATAAATACTTAATGATATTGAGGGCTCTGTGACATCTACTTATAATCTTATTTAGTTGTAATTTGAATGCTAACTTCCGGTCAAAAATTAGTCCCAGGAATCGGACAGATTCGCAGGATTTAATATAGCACTCATCATTAATTTTAATTTCAGCTTCAGCTGACAAAATATTACTATTATTAAAATTAACATAAACAGTTTTCTGAGGTTCAAGTTCAAGGCCTATATATGTCAATTCTTTGTGTAGTTGAATTAATGCCTTTTGTAGCGAGTTTTTGTTTCTTTTTTTTTTTTTTTTTATTGAGCGTTACAAATCTTATTTAAGATTTATTTTGCTTCGTAGAGCAATACTTATAAGTTAAATTTTATAAGAGTGTAATACATTTTTTCTTATTATCTATTACATTAAATGTTTGTACGGAGTTAATTATAGTTGTAATTTACAATCATTGAGATATGATAATATAAAGGTACAAGCGTTAACGTTAGGTTCGGAAATGAACATTTCGATACATAGTGGTAGTCTAAAACCGAGTGTTCTTAGAGACTTGAGAAGGTTAATCCTTTGAATGTCATATAAATTACATTGCCATAAAATATGATTCGCATTTTCTGTATACATTTCGCGTTTACACATTGGATCATTAACGATATTAACATGGGAGAGCGATTCGGCTAGATTGTAGTGGTTGGATCTCAATCTATTTATCAATACAATTATATCCCTGGGGAGATTTTTTCTCGCAAACCAAGGATTCGTGCTTGGTTTGAAAAACGCATTGAAAAAGTTTTTGCCCTTGTGTAAGCTTTCCTCTATTATTGAGTTTAAAGTATTTGTTGCAGTTGGTTTTTTGTAAAATTCTATGAGATCACAATAAGGAATTTTGTTAACATTAAGGATATCTTTTTTAGTAGCATTTTTCGCAAGAGCGTCAACTACCTCATTACCTCGAATTCCAGTGTGCGCCGGTATCCAGAAAAATTTAATTTTTGTATTTATCTTATTGTCTTTCAAAAACTCAACATATTTACGTTTAATTTGGTATATATACTGGTTTTGAGCGGGTACTATTTTACAAGACTGTAAAGCTTTGAGGGCGCTCAAGGAATCAGAGAAAATGAAGATGTTTCTGTCGCGATGTAGAAGAACATAGTCTAGAGCTACATTTATTGCCATGCATTCAGCGGTAAAGATAGAGCATTCCTTGATAATCGATTTATTAGTACGAATATCTAATTTAGGGCAGTAACATGCGTAACCAACGTGAGGGGATTCATAGGACTTACTACCATCAGTATAAAAGTCGTATGCAAGCTGTGAGTCTATTAATTGGTCCATTATTTTGTTAGGATTTTCTGTCCCCAATAAAGAATAACCAAATTCATAATTCACAGGAATAAACGCAGTGAGGGTATTAAAAACAACATTATAGTGATTAAAGTTATTTAAAGAATTTATGATGTTGGAGTGTCCATTTTTTAAGATTTCGAAAATGCAATTATGAAGAATTCTTTTAGGGGAAGTTTTACTTTTGGTAAAGATATTAAAGAAAGATAGCATGAAGTGACGAGTTGGAAGGTTTATGTTAGAAAGCGTTTTCAAAAGGAATCGGTAGCACAAGTACTCTGCTCTATCTTTTAACAATGACAATTTAGATTCGCCTATAATAACATTGTTTGGCGTGGTCATTCTGTATCCAAGGGCCAATCTTACAGCCATACGTTGAATTTTTTCTAGTTCTACTATTTTTGTTTGATTTTTTGTAATATAAATGTAACTACCATAATCGAATTTATTCTTCTGGGTTAGAATTTCTAATCTCAAAGTCAATGTTACATAAACTACATGTCAATATTCAACTTGAAAAAAGTGTAAGTGCGCCACAATTGATTTTTTTATCCAAAAGTCTAAAAGAAGTTATGATAATTTAAAGAAAGACAAAAAATTCACAAAAATTAACATGGGAATTCCCATTTAAATTTTAAAAAAAATTTCGAGTTTTTTAAAATTATCATAATTTTTTACAGAATTGAAGGCCATAAAAATGCTAAAGACCATTTGAAAGGTATTGCTCCAAGCTTTCTTTTAGACTTTTGGATAAAAAAATCAATTGTGGCGCACTTACACTTTTTTACGTTAAATATTGACATGTAGTTTATGTAACATTGACCTTGAGATTAGAAATTCTAACCCAGAAGAATAAATTCTAGACATAATTAGCAACGAATGTTACATATAATGTTCTATAGTAAAAGTTGATAGATTTTGAGTTAAATAGCAATGAACCCATAATCGAGAATTGAGCGAATAAAACTTTTATATAATATGATAAGAGTTTCAGGGTGAGCCCCCCCATGAGGTACCGCAGAGATATTTTATTATGTTTAGAGATTTAAAGCATCTTTTATATACATTATCAATTTGAGTCTTGAATGACATACTGTAGTCAAAGAAGATACCTAAGAAGCGGACTGATTCACTGGATTTTATTGTATAGTTATCTATCTGGATTTCAGTGGATCCGGGGAGAATTTTTTTATTGTTAAAATGCATAAAGGTAGTTTTACTAGGTGTTAAAACTAGGCCGAGGTCACTTAAATTTGTTTTGATTTTATTTATGACCTTTACTAAGGTTTGTTTCCCCTTTTTAATCGATTTACATTTAACATACACCGAAATATCGTCGGCAAATTGAGAGGTAAAGATGTTTTTACACCCCACCTTGTGGAACATCTTTGTGGACTGTTCTGGAAGAATCACCAGTTTGTTCAGTATATATAATCCTTTCATGGGTTAAAAACTTAATAAATTGAAGAAGCTTCAATGGACATCCGAAGTTTGCTAGTTTGACAAGTAAAATGTCAATATTGACATTATCAAAGGCTCCTTGTACATCGAGGAAAGCAGCAAGGACGCTTTTGTTTTCCAAAAAGGCTTCGTCAATTTTTAAAGTTAAGTTTGACAAATTGTCAGCGCAGGATCTCCCACTACGAAATCCATTCTGCTCAGGTGGTAATAAGTAATTTGTTTCCACCCACCACTGCATTCTATTTTTTATGATTGTTTCGAACAATTTACAAAGGCATGAAGTGAGAGATATAGGGCGAAAATTGCCATCGGGTTTACGAATAAAATGTAAAAAAGTTTTTTTCCATGGAAGAGGATAGCTATTGTACAAGTAAATTTCATTAAATATGTCGAGTAGAATGAGCTTAATTTTTAATGGTAGTTTTTGTAATATTTAAAAGTCAATACCATCAATGCCTGGAGCGGAATTAATTTGTTTTGAATCTAAAGCGGTATTAAATTCAATAAAATCAAAATATATTTCAAAAAAAAGGATTAGAGACGCATTTGGGAAATATAGATGGGTTAGTCTGTACCCATGAAGGATTATTCAAGGCTAATTCTAATTTTTCGTCTATTTGAGTGTCATGAGAGATATTTGTGTGCGTAGTTTTTAGCCATTGATTCTTAAAAATTTTGGTTTTACTCCAGAGATAGGAGGGATCGGTGTAAAAATGTATGCTTTGTACAAATTTTTTATATCCTTCTCTCTTTTATTTTTAAATATTTTTTTTCGCAAGAGCTACAGATTTTTTATATAATATAAGATCGTGCAGTTCCTTGGAGAATTCCCATTTTTTGTAGGCCGCGCGCCGTTGCCTTTTAATTTTATCGCACTCTTGATCCCACCATGGAGCTGGATTTCTTTGTCTATGATTAGAGTGTCGAGATTTAGTGGGAGTACTTAGCTTAATGGATTCGGTAATTTTATTAACAAAAAATTTATATTTTTTACATGGATTTAATTGATCATACCTGCGTAAAAATTGGAACCATTGGCAATACATTGCGGAGAAATTAGCAAAAGTTATGGCCAATATATTGCAATTACGTTGCTGCTGCAATTGCTCAACTGGTGGCAATACGTCGCCAAAAAGCATCCTACCCAATATCGCAGATATATTGGCAATAGTTACCAAGTTTTATAAAAATTTACGTATATTAAGTTAGCGGGCCCACTTGCGAATTTTGCAACTTTTTTCTACCAATTAATTGCCGCAAAATAGCCGCAATTTAGCCGTTAAATTATTATTTTTGCCGCTTCTTTATTTTAAAAAAAACCGAGGGGTCTGCTAACTTAATATGAAAGTTAGCGGGCCCCACATCAGAAAACCGGTTACCAATAGCAGTGGAGTAATCGTATTAGGACCAAAAATTGCCGCTTTATTAGCCGTTGAAGATTACCTAAAAATGTATAAGTTTTATCACGTTTTGACAGATATTTTAGAGTATTAAAGTTTTAACGCAGTGGGCCCGCTAACTTGAAATGGCTGCTGTACTT
Organism: Theocolax elegans; assembly: GCA_026168455.1. Lineage (NCBI taxonomy): Eukaryota > Metazoa > Arthropoda > Insecta > Hymenoptera > Cerocephalidae > Theocolax > Theocolax elegans. The sequence goes on from CM047428.1 coordinate 25,041,212, forward strand.
CGTTCAAGTTGGTAGTGTAATTTTTATAAAATAAAAAAATAAGCCATGAAAATTTGCCGTAAATTATCCGTAAATTAATTATGTAATATATAACGGGTACGGATTTCGAGTGTCGGCGCAGCTCAGGTCCCTGAATTATCGGCGACGTTCGTCGATAGGACCAAGTCGACTAGTCGGGATAATTGCGAATGGTAGCGCAGTGGTGAGGCTTCTGCCTCGCGCTCCCGGGATCGTGGGTTCGCGCCCCGATACCTTCGTTGATTTTTTATTCCTTATATTCAATCCGTACCCCGTTACAAATAATAAAAACAGTTGTGTTCTGTTATTTAATTCATATTTGAATCAAGGTTTACTCGTTCCATATTTTAATTTGTTTTTCAGCAAGTTACAACGCATTAAAAACTGTCAAAAACTTACGTCAAAATTCAAAATCTCTGCTAAGTGAACGTCTTTCGACGTTTTTTTAAAAAAACCGGTATGGTCTGCCAAAATTATATCTAGTTAGCAGGACCAGCTGTAAATGACCATGAAGGAGCAGCAATAAGATAGCGTAACTAGGCTCAAAATTTGTCGCCTCTGGCCATAAACAAATGTCATTGTTATAAATATGAAAATATAATATTTATTATCTTTTTTAAGATAAATAAAAAATTTGGAAACACGAAACCCGAGTAAATGCATGTGGACGTTTAGTAGCACAAAAAAATTACATTTAGTGAATAATGAATAAGTAATAGGGTCCATTAACTTGTACGGGTCTTTATAGCAGAATTAAAAAAAAGCATGATAGGATTTTTACTACCTTTTTACTAATTACTACTGATGCATTTTAATACCTAGTTTGGCCAGCTTAATGCTTAAGCTAGCCTCTTTTTTTATAACTCGGGTTCTAATAGGGTTAGAAAAGCCTATGGGGTCAGTCAGCGCAGGAGAATGAGGGGTAACGAGAATCGGCATAACCAAGGTTCAAATCATCTGACTCAAGAAAATATTTTTGTTTCCTAGTATATTATAAAATATAATATTTAAAAATCTAAATTAATAATTAAATAAAAATATAAACAGTTGATATTAAAATAAATAAATCCTTAACCTAAAGCCCCCCCTCCAGAAAGAACAGCTAAAATATAAGTTCCGACATTTAAACAGAGTATAGTTACGGTACCCAAAGGGTCTCGGGTTCAAAACTGGAGAGCTTCAATTTTTTTTATGTTATTTAATTTATTTAAATATTCGATACATTTTTATTATACAAATTTACTCATTAATAACTATTTTAATAATTAATTATATAATATAGGTTTTAAATTAAAAACTATCGAATTATTATATGCAGTAATCTAATCATATAGATTTGAATAGGGTTATTATATTTTAGGTTATTTGATAGAATAACGCCCACAAAACCAATAACCCTATATCCAATATTCCAATATCCGCGCTAACCTTTCTACGGGAATAAATTCACTCTTACGTTATAATAATTATGAGGGATGATCATTATAAGTTTATCAGAAGGACCGGAGGTATGATTCATCCCTCATTAATATTATAACCTAAAAGTATGATTTACAATTCTTGGCCAATAACCATTTTTTCATGTGTCAGCATAAGTACCTAATAAATAATAAATAAAATAATCAAAATTTTAAATTAATAATTAATAATTAATAAAAATTAAAACGGTACACAGTAAAATAAATAATTCCTTAACCCTAAGCCGACCCCTTCACCTCACCAGGAGGTACAACTTAAATATAAGTACCAATACTTAAATACCGTATAGATATAGTAGCCGTGAGCGCTAAGGCGCGCATATACAGAAGGTTACCCAAGGAGGCTCGGGTTCAAAACTCGTAAGCTTTATTTTTTTTAAGTTATTTAATTTATTTAATTATCCGATACATTGGCAAGGGTCTGTTTCTACACACAGGAATTAAAAACATAATTTTGATACACATAAAAATTGTCATTTAATTTTGAGCACAGGGTAAAGACATTTTACACAATAATTAAAATTTAATAATAATCGATATCATACATATAAATACATATAGTTATTGAACACTTGAATTTTTTGCACATAAAATTTGTTTACAAAAAGCGTTTTTATATAAAAAAATATGTGTACAATATTAAAGTGTAGAATATTCATGTGCATAATAATTATGTGTATAATATCGATTATTATTAAATTTTAATTATTGTATAAAATGTCTTTATACTTTACTCAAAATTAACTAACAATTTTTGTGTGTATTAACATTATATTTTCAATTCTCGTGTGTAAGAAAAAATCCTTGCCGATACATTCTACTGAAATGTGTTTTTGGAATTTCATGATATATTTGGAGGTAGAGTTTAACAAACAAGAGTTTTTAATTCAATAAGTTTAACTAGGGGGGCCGAGCCCCTCTGCGTTTCTGTTTTCAGTCATTCGATTCCTCTCGCCAAATGCTTGAAATTTACTGTTCATTGAAATGTTTTTAATGAACGCAATAAATTTGACGGAACAAAAACAAATAAAAATTAAAGAGTTGCATTATTTCTTAAACAATTTTCCTACTTTTTTTTAAATATTGTCGGTGCTTTTGACTTAAACAATGTGAGAAAAGAAGCGTTTTAGTATGTACATGCTTTAAATAACTTATATAATCCTTGTTTACTTTGATATTTAATAAAAAATAACGCATCAGTGTAGATATTACAGAATGACACAAAAATTCGAAGTTTGTGAGAATTGTCTGTATATCATCATACACTGCAGATGAGATACTCTGTATATTCTTGCTTGCAATCCAATCATATCACTGTAGGATGTCATTTATCATTAAGATTATTTAAAAAATTAATAGTAGTAATTAGTATTAATTGCTAGCTAATGACATTTTTGATACTATGTATAAATATTTAATTTAAATTATTGCCAATGCTACTACAGATGCACCTACATATGAAACGTTGAAGAGTGAGCGAGATAAATTCTTATTTTTTAGTTGTATCCATTTATTACGCAGTCATAATAATATTTATTAAATGTCAATTTGCAAATTTTTGATTTAATAAAAATACACTTGCATATAAGGTAAAAGTACCTATAGCGGAACGTGACCTATTGTGGAAAATACAGTTAAATTATTATAATCCAACAAACCTTTAAGTCTTTCTTAATTGAAAAAAATAAATCAAATTTCAAATAAGTTAAAAAATGTAGATTTATAAATATAAGCAGGTAAAAAATAATTAATCAGCAGAAAAAAAAATAATAAAAGATCAACAGATAACTAATTTTTAAGGCTATGATAACAAATAGTACTAATTTCCAAAGCCTTGTTTCAAGCTATATTTAAACATATTTCATTATGCTTTATAAACATATAATAGGTACAAATGCTACTTTTTTATATATAATTTTCATTAAAAATCAAATTTCTATCTAATTTATTTATAACTTATACTGTTCCGGAATACGTACATCATTTTCACATGTCTCTAAAAATCGGAACATCAAGAAACAATGTTTCACCATTGGTACATATTTCTATATTTTGTTCGTTTCGTGGAACGCAATTTATAACATATTTTACATTTACTTACATTTTTTAATTGCCTTTTGGCGGGTTACTATAATAAACTAAGAACTATTTTAAGATTTTATTGCATGTTTTGTGACATGGCAGTTCTAACTGCATGTCACATACTTGATTTATATTTATATTATATATTTAATATTCCAAAGCCCCGTAGCTTATAGGAATTAATTATAAAACTCACTCGGAATCCAGATAGGCTAGACCGTGAGGAAGGAGTACGCACTCCAGCAAGATACGCATAAGCACACAAGCACACAATCACTGTCCTTGTAACATTCCTGTAAATAATTATCCGGTAGTTGAAGTTGAATCCTGAAGTAGTTGAGTGAGGTCCTGCTATAAATCCTGTTCCTTATTCTCCTGGAGAAGGTGATCGTAGAAGGTAGCAGTAGAGGTAGAACATATAATATTGGACAGCGTCGACAACCAGTAAACATCCAGCCTCCTCCAAGAAGTAATGATCCTTCGTTGGTACAAAACCTCCTTCGAGTACCTGCAACAGTATTAAATAAATCATACTGAATATAAAATTAGAATCGAGGAAAGCAGTAGGTTGTCAAAACCTAGTTGCAGGTAAGGAGAAGGAGAGGTGAGTTGAGGTTAGGATCTTACTTCCACAAGAGATTAAGTTTAAAGGAAGAAACAACGCTATTTATACATTACCTCGGACAATCTAGCTAGATATTGACTTGAAAATAGAACAGGCATCTCCGGAACCTGGTGAAGAAGAAGTAGCTGAGGAAGTTTGGGATATAGTGTTGATGTCGTCGTTCCCGCATGCCGCACCTGAAACAAATAAACAAACTCGGACGAACTAACATTAATACAGGTTATTGTATGGAACGAGAGTATTTTACCGTTTATTGACGTTGTTCCTGTAGAAGCGACTCCGGGTTGTTAGTATCCAGCAGTTGAGACGGTGCACGGGGACGGAGGTGTTCACCGTACATAAACAAGACACGCACGTCGGATCGGCCGAGTCAAGCGAACGAGAGCCAACTGTTGCGCGTGGCGCATGCGCGCGGACTCGCTGATCGGTACATCGAGACGAACTCGGTGATTCCGAGTCGGGCCGTCGAACGTGACGTTTCATTAAAACCCTTTGTTATAGTTATTACGAGAGTGATAATATTTTATTAATTGTTTAAATTCGAGCATCTGCAGGTGAGAGTTCCTGCCTACACTCCCTGTTTCCAGCTTCCCGTCAAGCTGTGATTGTGCGTGTGTGTGCGGTAATCGCGTGTAGTACAAAATATAAATTTTGCCGCGTGAACGCGGCTGGCGACCGTGACTAGTTGTTCGTTTAACTTGTGTATTATCATTATTTGATTAATATTAAATCTCTAGCTAAAATAAAAGTGTTGTTATTTTATGATATGGGAGCCGTTCACCCTGATCCCCAGTGAACGTGTTTTAGTTTGAAGAATCAACTGTGTTGTAAATAAATTATTTAAAAAACAAGATTATAACCTAAAAAATTATTTTCAATGTTCCAGTTTACGTACAAATTACATTATCAGTTTTTTATCTCATATTTAATATTAAGAGTCAAAATAGGCATAAAAAAATACAATTAATAAGAACAAATAATAATTTATCATAAAAGAAACAAAAACTAATACTATAATCCTTTATTTCGCGCTAAAATAAATAAAATACGTATACCTACCCAAAAACTGTTCCAGTACTGGTACTTTTACCTTAGTTTAAACCTATCATAGAGTATTAAAGGGATATTATTTTTCATGTACATGCGATATCACCTAAATGTTAAATGCTATGTAAATAGTTGAAAATTGCTGCCAATTACTTGGATCTTTCAATTTACAACGGTAATTATGAAATACTAAAAAGATCATTCAATTATTTTTCATCCTAATCAATGGGTCTGAAGTTTGTACCATTGCACCGCAACGATTTTTTCAAATTCTTCAAAATGGCGTTTTAACTACACGGAGAGAAATATTTAGTAAATATTACAAAGCAGTTTGGTAAAAATTCCTAAACTCCCAAGTAATGTGGTCACAGACCGAAAAAACCGAAAAAATTACCAAACTGCTAAGTAAAATTTACAGTAATTGTAGTAAAATTTACTCTAAATGTAGTAAAATTTGTGGAGTTAACGTACTAAATTTTACAATTAAGCTTGTAAATTTTATTAACTCTGATTTTTTCCTATACTGTTTACGAAATTCTATAAACAACAGTACATTTCGCAACGGGTGCGGAAAGACTTTATGCATTAAATGAGAGGTTTACAATACGAACTGAAGGCTGTAAAGAGTTTCGTAAAAAAGCCTTTTCGAACCAGTTGCGGAGAGTATTTTACAGCACGAGATACCGAAAAGAAGCGATAAAGTTGCGATCTTTAGGTTAAAATTTTTATTGGAATCGCGTCGTTCGTTTGTTTACTTTAAAAGGACGATTCGATGAAACACATGCAAGTGACGCGGTAGCGCAATGGTAAGGACTTGGATTCTCAACCCAAACTTCGCAGGTTCGATCCCGATGACATCCAGAATTTTTTTCACTAATTAAATTTCATTTAAATATTTAAAATATCCATAACACTCGAATAATATACATAAACTCAAAAATAAATAATATGGGAGGAATAAAATTTGTTTCTGATGTTAAAAAAAAAATTAAAATTACAATTTAGTCTAGTAAAACTTACGAGATTCGCAGTTTGTTACCACATTACTTGAGAGTTTAGGAATTTTTACCAAACTGCTTTGTAATATTTACTAATTATTTCTCTCCGTGTATCCAAAAAGCTAAAATATGCTTAAAAACATTAATGTTTATTAAAAAACAACATATTTTAAGATAAAAAAGTAGGGGAGGTGTTTCTAGGAAAACTCATCCAAGAAATAGCGAAATTATGGCTTTCTCGACATACTTTTTTGTATATCTCAAAAAGCCGTTTTTTAAAACGCAGTGCAACGGTTCAATTTTCATCCTAATCATACATGAAGTCTACTTTAATGATCTCTATAAAAGTGCATTCCCCTAATTACTTTATTCTCCGTAGACTTACTCTTTTTCTTTCGACACTTAGTTTAGTCTTTTCTTACGAATACAAAATTAAATTGAATATATTAAATTAAATATGATGAACAATCTTACAATCTCAACAAATTTTGAAAATAAATAAATTTTTGTGGAATAATGTGATCATTCAAGTGATCAGTGAAACATTTTATTTACATTTCGAGAGTAAACAGTTTACAGTATTTCTTTCGATAAATTATAGCCCTTGCAGAAGCTTTCAACCTACGACTAAACGTCTATTTTACTTCCTAAATGCAGAAATAACTATTATGGTTGTATTCATTTTATTAAATACGTAAGCTACAACGCTTTTATTAATAACAGTTCAATAAAATACTTATTATGGCTATTTTTCAGATTCTAAATTCGTACACAATATTGTCAAGTTTATTTTGCCAGAATATTATAATTGTATTTATTAACTAACAAGGAGACCCTCAGATGTTTTGGAAACGGATCTTGTTCTAGCTCTATAATATGTTTTCTAATATGAAAATATGAAGAAAACCAAAGCCACAGACTCTAACGCTCTATTTTACGATAAATATAAGCAAGATAGTAAAATTTCGCCAAAAATACTCTTAACTTTGATTGCTCATAACTTGGAAAGAAGTAAAGATATATATTCAAACTAAAGTTCAAAAGAAAGCTGAGATTGAGTAGATATATTTAAAAAATAGAAGCTCAAATATTTTTATTTGGTCGAAAGTTATCGAAAATATAAGATTTAGACGACATTTTATCGAAAATTAGGTATTAAAATTTGATGATTTTTTTAGACCAAAATTTCGTCTAATTCTAATTTCTTCCATAACTTTTGACCAAATAAAAATATTTGAGCTTCTTTTTTTTAAATATATCTACTCAATCTCAGCTTTCTTTTCAACTTTAGTTTGAATGTACATCTTTACTTCTTTCCAAGTTATATTTTTCTATTTTTATCGTAAAATACAGCGTTAGAGTCTGTGACTTTGGCTTTCTTCATATTTTTATATCAAAAAACATATCTTAGAGTTAGAACATGATCCGTTTCCCAAACATCTGAGGGTCTCCTTGTAAGTGTTATTTACATATCATTTTCAAACAAAATATAGTTTTCATTTAACTAATAAATATTCAAATTATTGCAAAATAATCTTAAATATAAAATTGTAGTAATAGAAGTATATAAGTATGATATATTGGTTCGGGTTATAGTGGAAATAAATGATTTAGGTACAACTTGATTAGAAGGAATTATGTTTATTAATATAATTTTAATGTTAATAATAGCACTGTCTATAAATCGCACTTTAAAAATACAAAGGAAAGAGAACAGCGGTACAATGTATCTGACACAGTCGGTAAAGGCTTTCTATCGTGCCGAGATCTTATCGCCTCAGCTTCTCAAGTTAGTCTGGTGTCCGTAAGTTGAACTGAACCCTTCCAAACGGCCTTGACCCTCCCACGTAGCGAACAGAATAGGGAGGCCGCTTGGGGGCGGGCCTTACCTACGCTTCTCACATCCATGATCGGTCAACGCATAGAGCTCCTTTTGGGTCCGACTTGTTCAACGGTCCTCCCGCTCTTACGCCTCTCGCCCCTCCAGGGTAAGCCTCATGAGGCTCATACAACCATTGTATTTAGGCCGTTGTTTGGTTCTTTTTTCATCTGCCATTTGGGAAAGCCCTACGAGTCTATTTTATTTTAACTTTTCTTCATAAAGGACTATATAATAAAATAAACAACGTACGTGACGAACCACGTATTTTTTTTTAAACCGTCGTGTCTAACAAGCATATGCTAACCGGAACAATATTAGATTATTGTTGTTAAAATAATTCAATTCATTTGTATTCGATGTAAAAATATTAAGAGAAACAATGCTTAGATTCTAAGTTATTTAGATTCTTTTAATTGATAAAAGTGGACAAAAAAGGATTTTATTATATTAGTTTTGGTTGAGATTTGTACAAAACTAAATCTATAATATTAAAAAAATTTAATACAATGTAATATAATTTTAAAAAATATAATATAATTTTTGTTATTTTCTTTTTAAATAGAACAATATTTTTGTCTTAGATTTAAAGGTGCTGTTCTTGTAAATCTCTCTGTCTGACAAATCGTCGTATTCTATCCAGCTATTTCCCCTATAACATATAGCAGTGTAGTGTCCTACATAATCTTTGCTAGTAGGTGTTTCATTGCCATAATAGTTAATTAACCCGTAAAACGAATATGTTTCGCTGTCATCCTCACCATTAAAAACTTTCGGAATCTGACTTAAATTAATTTGTAGCTTTTCCACATTTCGCCCATATATTTCAAAACAGACTAACGTGTCTGAAAAATAAAAAAAGGTTTTAATCTTGTGCGAAATTCTTATTTTCTATTTTTATCATAAGTTGCAATTTGCAATTTTTAATTTTTTAATTTAAGTTTTTTTAATTTTTTATAGTTTTAAAAAATAACACTTTTCCATTTAATAACGAATAAATATATATTAATAATTTAATAAATATATTATATTTATATTAATATATTTAATAAATAAATAAGTATATGTAAATGAAAAGAGTGAAGATTTAAAACATGAAAAAAATAGAAAATGAAGCAAAATGTAATAAAAAAAAGAATTTTTTTACTCTTGATAAATTTTATCAGTTTTAATAAAAAAAGTTAATTACATCTAACTTGGAATGGACCAACTCTGCGATAAACGAACCTTTTCCAAACTCTAGGATATGATTTCTACTATATAAATATGAAGGAAACCGGGTTGTAATTCAAACACCTTGTTTTATGACAGACATCGTCGTGCTTTACAAAGACTAGTGCGTTTACATTTAATAAAACATTGATATGTGCTAATCTTTGTAAGGATCGACGATATAAGCAAATAACCAAAAATTTTGCAAAAAATAGTATTGATATCGTTAAATTTTTTATATAGTATGCGTAAAATGCAATTTTACGCACTGCTCAACTTTCAAAAATCGCATTGACGCCTACGATATCAAAAATTATTGTTCGATACACGTGCGAATATTACCCTCGCTTCGCTCGGGCGATAAACACGCACTCGTTCGAAAATCAATACTTTCGCACTTGTATCGAAAAGTACTATTTTAATGCAGCCGGCTTTTAAAAAATCGCATTTACGCTCACGGTATTAAAAAATATTGTTCGATACACGTGCGAAAGATGATTTTTGACTCGGGCGATAAACTCGCACTCGTTCAAATCTGCATTTCGCATTTGTATCGAAAAGTATTATATTTCTTCCGTAACTTTTGACCAAATTAATATGTTTAAGTTTTTTTAAATCCTATATACTCGCTATCAGTTTTCTTCTAGATTTGAGTCTGAGAGCATATCTCTATTTGTTTCCGAGTTATAAGCGATCAGTCAAGAATTTTTCGTTTTCTGCATATATCTATCGTAAAAAAGGGCATTGGAAACTATAACTCCGGCTTTTTTAAGATTTTTATAGTAGAAATCAGATTCTAGAGTTGGGTAAAGATCCGTTTCCCGCAGGGCTGGTCCTGTCCTGATAAGTTGATTGATCGATCAAAATTGTATTTTGTACGAGACAACAAATTTATTTTATTAATACACGCAGAACCATGTTGTGTGTTTATTCTTCTGAACAACATAATTTAATTTTTATAAATATCTGTGTAAATCTTAACAAATACGATATTATTGATTAAATTTATTACAGTATTAATTAGCAGTTTTGTAAACGAAGATTTAGAAAAAGCAGTAAGATTTTCTAAAGCAATATCTAAAAAATTGTAACAATTTTTTTCTTCATCCTTTACCCACACTTTTTTAACATACTATAACTTTACATACAATAAAAATGTACTTACTGCACTTTATATGAATGTCGAATGTTTCATGACAAATATAACATTGTTTTCTTTTTCCAAAGCGATTCTTCACAATATTATTAAAAGTTTTCTTATTTCTCAAATCGTCTATCTCTAAAAGAGCAGTCGTTATTACATTATGCATTGTTATGCATCTGCTAGTGCATTGTCCAGTCATAGTTTAGCTGGGTCGATATTGCAAAGCAGAATTTACAAAATCGTGGATGCCAGTTTCACATTTTATGGTTTTCACTTCTCCAGGTGTTAATGTAATTTTTTTGTAAGCTACCATTGCTCGAGCCCGTATAGCATACGAGGTCGAATTAATATTATGTTTTAAAGCTTTTAAGATTAATTCAATAATTATGTTTACGTCACAGTGAGGATTTTCTTCCAAAACACTAACTAACTCGTCTTTAAATGACATGTGATCGTGCGCCATACCAATGATAATTTGAAAAAAGCTGTCGAATGCACAAGTATTTACTAAGAATAATCTACACTTATGAATTTTGATAAATTTCAAACTTGAAATATTTCCATTTTTTAAAAATGGCAGATGTGAAGCTCTACCATTTTCGTCATTATAAAGTAGTACGTCTTTTATTTTTTCTTTGCTATCTCCTAAATATCTGTTTTTTTTTCTTATTTTTGTTTTTATTTTCTTCGACGATTTGTTTACTGCTGTACAAATCTTTTAATGGTAATCCTTTCTGGTTTTCTATTTCACTTAAAGCTAGTTTTGATTCAAAATTTTTAGACCTAAAACATTTTTTGCAGATTCGCCATTGCCCGTATCCCCCATGTTCCTACTAATTGGCATTGAGCACTTATCTAGGGCATGCACGTTTCTATAACATATTTTACATTTGTGTGACCCATTTGCTTCACCATCTCGTAAGCATGCTTCACAATCAGTCAGGTTTTCTATTGATTGTAACGGGAGTTTTTCGTCTACAACGTGGTTATTTATAATATTCGATTCACACTGAACTTTATCATCGAAATATTCGTGTCCATTCAAATGCTCTTCAATTTGACTTTCCTTTTCTTTTTGTTTCATTTTGATCTTCTACTTGCCTTTTTTCTTTTTTTTCATTTACATTTTCCTCCCCTAAAACTTTCAAACGTCCATCATAATATTTTATTATTTTCTCAGTTGCTGCATCGATTCGTAGAGTTTTTCCACTTTTTTTAAAAATATTAGTTTTTATGCGTTTTATTTCGCATTCCACTGAAGCGCCTGAGCTTGGTCGAACATTCGTGCTCTCAAATTTTCTATTATAAATATTGAACCACATAGGCAAGTGTTTTATTTCTTTAGTGAGTCTATCGCCACTTTATCATTTACATACGCGTTAATACGATCACCATTTTCTACCTGTACAATAGTCTCTACTTCGGATTTAATAGGTAGACCCCAGGTCTCCTATTTGGTTTGTCTTTTCTGGTTATTATTTACAATTTTTTTTTCTTTATTTGTTTACTGTTTTTACTTCTTTTTGCCTTTCATTTGTTACTTCTTTGTTTTCTTAACGAATTATCGCTACCAGTTTCGCTCTCGTTACTGGAGTCATTTTCGGATAAGCTTGACTCATAATTGGGCGATGGATTGTCAAACTCTTCCGGTAAATAATTGCAAATATCTATATCTTCTGTAATTAAAGCAATCAAATCTTTCCTGTACTTTTCACAAGTAATAATTGTATTTGTATTCATTATATTTCCATCCGTCGGACTTAGTGCTACAAGTAGCAATTTTTTTTATTGTGATACGAGCTTTTTGCACCGTTGAGCACAAAATCAGTTGACCTATAGAAGCCATGTAAAAAGTCTTCACTGCCTTTATTACTTTATATTTATTGAGAAATATCGACCAATCTTTTATGTAATGATTAACATCAATGGAAATAAGCGGCACATTATTAATGCATGATAAATCAGTTACAAAACCGTCGCAATAATCTTCAATGGTTAAAAAATTGGTGATCGCTGATGTACTGGCAGTTAATAAAGCCCTAGAAGAATCTGAAACCTGCAAAAAAATTTATTTTCGTTGTATCAAAAATATTTATTTTTTAATTAAGGGAGTAAAATAGGCGTTTATTCTCGAAAATAAAAGTTGCTGTCTAGTCTTAGCGAATAAGTAATTTATCAATGGGAATAACCACCTGTTATTCATGAAATGTATATAAAATTTTTCAACCAAATCATCTTGGATAAGGTCACTTTACATTTTACAGCAGCGACAATTTCACGGTTTTTTATTTCTGTGTAAATAAATTTAAATTTTCCTTTTTATTATTATTTTTTTGGCGCCATGTGCTCATTGCATATGACAATTGCACGTCTTAACTAAAAATGTGTTGTTTACTATTTTTAAATGAACGTGAATGTAAAAGTGGAGACTAAAAAGTCAGCTCTTAGGGAATAAGATTCAACTTTACTCTCGCATTTGAAGTCAATAAAGTAGACTTTTCAAGATGATTTAAATAAAGATAGTTTTTTTCTTTACAAACACACGAAAAAAAGTGTTTGATTAAATCTTGTCTGACTTAAGTAATACGATATACGAATGCTTTAAAAAATACTAAACTTTTGAGTTTAGTACTCTTACAAGGAGATCCTCATATGTTTGGGAAACGGATCGTGCCCAGCTTGTAGTATATGTTTTCTAATATAAAATATGAAAAAAGCCAGAGCCGCAGACTCTGACAATCGTTTTTTCAAAAGTTATACGATATTAAAGCAAAATTTCCAAATAAAAGAGACTTCACTTTAAACGCTTATAACTTCTGACCTATCAAATATTGACATTTAAACCAAAGTTTAATGAAAAGCTGAGATAAAATAGATACATTTTTGAAAAAATTAATAAAATTTGTACTGCCCAATTTTTGTTTAAAATTGCTTCTAATTCTTAATTTGGTTATAATTCTGCTTCATTTTAACGGATTTGAACGTACATTTTTTTTAAAAATGTATCTATTTTATCTCAACTTTTCAGTAAACTATAGTTTGAATGTCAATATTTGATAGGTCAGAAGTTATAAGCGTTTAAAGTGAAGTCTCTTTTTTTTGGAAATTTTGCTTTAATAGCGTATAACTTTTGAAAAAACGATTGTTAGAGTCTGCGGCTCTGGCTTTTTTCATATTTTATATTAGAAAACATATACTACAAGCTGGGCACGATCCGTTTCCCAAACATATAAGGGTCTCCTTGTTAGTCAAATTTACCATAAAATTCAATTAAATTTGTCAAAATGTTAGGTAATTTTGTAGGTTTGTTACCGTTTTACTCGGTAATTCAGTAAAATTAATTTTTAAACGTATTGGTATTCTTTGACAAATTTTTGGTATATTTAGTGTGGGCAAATCTACAAAACTTTTAAATTTGATCTAAGTGAGTAAAAAAATGATTTATGAATCTGTAACTTGAAAAAATCATGCAAAATAAAAGTAAATTCATGTGCCGATAAAGTATAAACATTATAGATAATAATTTACACCGATTCTCACTAGCAAAGTATACAAAAAATTATAACTTTTGCGTGTAAGTTAAGCAGTTTTTCTTACTCTTAAGGGTTTTATTTTGACGCCGTGTTAATTATCGATTCGATTCCATATGGATTAGCTAAATATTATTATAATACAACTTTGTGCATTAGGAAATCTATATGCTATTATTTTTAAAAGATTTCAGACCACGTGAGAATGTGTAAGGACTTTTTTCAATTTTTTCTAATTATATGATTGATAATAATGTAAACAGAGCGCCGTGTTTCTAAATGAAATAATAATTTACAAACTAATAGTTGATATTAAAATAAATATTAGGTGCTACGAATATTATTAACGTGGGGTTTTTTTAAAAATTGAAACGTAACTGAGCAAAAAAATATAGTTATTATTATTAATTTAATATTATTAATTTTAAATATGTCAAAGTGCTTGTAATCGGTTTTTAAAAAGTTATAATTTGTAAAAATGACAAACGTGTTCACAGTATGCACATACTTAATAGTTTACATCCTTAAATAGTTCATTTCCAGCCGAATTCAACAAACAAGATGCATGAGTAGGAGCCCCAATTTTGCCCCTGATGTTTTTTATCTTTTTTTTTTTTTTTTTTTTTTTTTTTTTTTTTTTTTTTTTTTTCGTGGGAAACTGGAGAAATCTTACATAAGACGACGACGAGGGTCCGCACTCGTCGCCAGTGCCGGATTCTTACCGGCTAAAACTCCAAACCCAACGCTTTCACCTGCCCAGCCCGGAACTGTTTTTCACATTACTTCAAGCTGGGAGGCGTGTCTTGTGACATGCGTCAATTCGGTCGGTCCTGTTTCTTCTTTCCTCCCTCGATGAGACTGCCACTTATCGTGAAGCGGCCTTTCTGGCGGTATCGAGCGCGCGCCTAAAGGTGGCACAGGCTCCGGACCCCGCCACGTGAGACACTCCCTCAGCATCCTTTGATGGACAAAGAAAGCATTTGGGAGCGCTCTTGCAATTCTTAAGGTTGTGTCCAGGCTCGCCGCACTTGTAGCACGACGAGGACCTGTCCACTCCCTTACAATTCCGTTTCGTGTGGCCGAAGTCTAGGCACCGATAGCACCTCTCGACCAAGACTCGATCCCGAACGCGACAGCTTACGAAGCCGACGCAGAGATGCCGCATCGACTTCAGCTTGTCAGCGCTCTCGTGATCCAGCTTCACGATGGCTGTCTTCTGTTGACTGCGGTTTAGGCCCAAAAGCGTCACCTCTCGGCCCTCAGGCGAAGAAGTAAGCACTTTATTTAGGGCTGCCACCACTTCGTCCCTCGTTGTGAGAGCGTCCAGGTCTCTGATCTCAAGGGTAACCCTTCGATCTCGGACTCGAACTTCTCCCATTCCTTGGGTAGCAGTACGCACTTTCTCCGCGAATACTGCCGCATCGGTTTTTTTGCCTAGCCGAAGCAGGACGTCCCCCCGCCCTGTGGGCCGCACACTTAGAACCTGCGCGCCACTGTCGTCCGGATTCACTTCCTTTCGGAGCTTCCCCAGAACTTCAGCAAACGTTCGGTTCCTCGCGATTGTGACCACCAGGGTGGATACCGGCGCCTTCTGGCGCTTTCTCCTGTCAAGAGGCGCCTGTCCCGACTTAACCGTCGGCTTCTTCTTTTCCACCACAGGCTTGGACTTGGATTGCTCCTTGTCCTTACCAGGTGGTGGCACCTCCTTGCAAGGTTTCTTCTTCTTACGGGTTTTAGAGGCCTCGGGTGGGCTTTGAGGGCCCTCCCTACTCCTCTTTTGAGCCTGTATCTTGGCTGTAGCCGCGATGACGGCTTTAGCAATGATGCCTCTTCTCTTAGGCCGCCGACGATTCTCGTGGCCAACTCGATAATCCTCGACTTGGCACTTGTAATCATCGACTGCTAAAGACATCTTCTTCGTTTTCCCGTAGAGCTCTTGTACAAGAGCGTCTACGGTTTTCAACCCTGTTTTGACGACCATGAAAATGTTCGGCTGCTTTGCACAAGCTGCCAACATTGCCTGAAGTTCTTTTTTCAGATGGTCGTAAGTGGAGTCGATCTCCTCCTGCGCCTTCTCCACCTTCTCGTATTCCTTACGGAACACTTCTATCTCCTCTTGAGATTCTCTGCTATAGGCAGAGATGCCGCTGATGGCGCTACCAATGCTGGTAACGCTGCCGCTTCGTAACCTGCTTGCAGAAGGAAGACTCAGCATCTGGGATAGCGGCTGCTGTTGGGGGTTTTCTTTCGAGGACCCCGCCTCTGACGTGATGTTAGAACTAAGCGGTTTGTGGCCTCCCCCAAAATCCATGAGGCCAGCGCCGGCCACCGGGGCTTTCACCCGATCGGAACCGACGACGGGATTCACTCCTAGTTTGGAGTTGCCCGCTTGGGGTAGTATGTTTTCATCTCGCTTGCTCATACTTCTGGTTGTACTGTTTGGTCCACGGAGATTATTTTATTTCACCTCTACCCTTCACGCTAGGGTGACGAGCATTCCCCCATCCGCCACCCGGGGGACGCGCCGCATACGGGGACAGGACACCCCGCGCGGGATGTTTTTTATCTTAGTAAGGTAAAAGTCCCTATTAATAAACAATTTTTCACATTTTTTTTTTGTTCCGATCTCAATAAAAATTGAAATAAACATAAATGTTAGAAATTTGTATACCATTCGATACGCGTATTCTTTCTGAACAATTACCTGGTTTAACATTTTAATTTAAACGCTTTTAATTAATTATATTATTAAATAACGAAGATCCTTATGTGTGTACGTATTATTCAACACCTTGAAAATACGTCTCCCGACTGTTTGACAATCCTGTCTTTATTTATTAAACACTTTTAAAAACTCAAAATTTAACTATTTTTTAACAATTTAGCTTAGTAATTCGATTGATACTACGAGCATTGATCATTCAGATGGTATAGATTGAATCCAAAATGATTCGAAAGTGCACTGTTTGAGGCGTGGAGCTCGTATCAATCAATCAAAGACAAAACAGCCGGAAACCACGTCAATGATATAAACCGCACATACAAGATTAAGATTATCACAAATTGATCAATCACGAAAAGCATGAGGATAACCATGCATATAAATATTGTAAATATGTAGATAGTAGGAAACGGAAAAGTCTTAGTTCATAAGTAAGTCTTCTCCCGTCGAAATAGTCGATGTGTATATCTCTCTTGTAGGTTCTCTCTCCAAGTTACTCCGTTTATTTAACTTCATCTGTTTTGCGTTTTTCTTGCAATAAAAATTTTTACACTTTTATATACATAAACTTGCTCTAGGTCGAATACGCCAAAAGCACTTCCTATACAAGACAATGCCCCCTTCCACTAAGGTGAAGAAGGTGAGGGCCATGAATCGAAAGAGACGAGGCATAGCCGAAGGTTCACGCATCGAACGCGCCAACGCGGAACCGGCCGGCCAGTCCTCTCACGGTACCAATGGAGTATTCAAAACTAACAGAAGCGCCCAAGAGCCACCAAATTCGAAGGCGGGACTGAAGGTGAGAATACTCCAACTGAACATGGGTAGATCGAGGGCCGTCACAGACGAAACTCGAATTCGAATGGCCAGAACAGGGATCGACCTCGCTGTAGTCCAGGAACCCTATGCGCCGAAAGGCACGCTAACAGGGATTGGACTTAGCTTTGGTACAATTACAGGTGCCAGGCCCGACCAAACAACAGCGGCAGCTGTGATTCACAGCTGTGGCACCTTAACGTACACAAGGGTCTCCCAGTTCTGTTCTACTTATTGCGTCTGCTCCATGGTGACCGGCGCATTCGGACATTTCTACGTGGTCAGCTTATACTGCCAATTCAGGGACTCGATAGAGAGACATCTGGTGCAGTTACGACACATTCTGTCCTCGCTAAAGGATCAAAAGATCCTAATAGCGATGGACGCGAATGCTAAGTCGTCCTGGTGGGGCTCGCCAGTAAATGATGGCATGGTTCGAGTTCTGGAGGACTTTATTCTTGAGCATGACCTGACTGTGATGAATCGAGAGGGGCAACCGGCCACCTGCGTAAGTTCGAGAGGTAAAACCTTCATCGACGTAACGCTGGCGACCAAGAGCTTCAAACCCTTCATCACGGGATGGTCAGTCGAAGATTGGTCAACGAGCGATCATAGACCAATCCACATCGTTGTCGACTTCGAAAGGCAGCCCGTACGCCTACAAATGGTACTAGAACCACGGTTCGATGCCCGAAAGGCAGATTGGGAAGCCTTTCAAGAAGCCCTCAAGGTCGAAAAGTCGCGCCTCTCGGACATACCGATCAACTCTGAAGACGACGTCGACAAATACGTTGATGCGTTACAAGAGGCGATCATAAAGGCATGTAAGAAGGCGCTCCCCATGAAGAGGAGATTTTCCAAATCATCCCCATGGTGGAGTCCGAGGCTGACATATTTCAGAGGTAAAGTCAAGCGTTTAGAACGCAGATGGCTAACCCAGAGCACAGGAAGCGGGACGACTGAGGTCATGAAACAACGAAAGCTCAAAAACACGCTTTCCCTCATGCGGAAAACAAAGATCGAATACAAGTCCGAAATTACGAGATCCAAGAAGGAGAGCTGGAAACAGTTCCTCAGCCGGGAAAGCGAGAAAGATGTATGGAGTCTTCCATACAGGCTCGCTTCAGGCAAAGTACGAATGATGAAGGCTCTCAACACTGTAACAGGAGCTAAAGGATCCACAACGACTTGGAAAGAGACCTGTGACGCTCTACTAAACACTCTAG
The DNA here is from genome assembly GCA_026168455.1 of Theocolax elegans. Lineage (NCBI taxonomy): Eukaryota > Metazoa > Arthropoda > Insecta > Hymenoptera > Cerocephalidae > Theocolax > Theocolax elegans. Next base: position 25,059,989 of record CM047428.1, read on the forward strand.
TGCCAGACGATTACACATCGAAGGAGACGGACTTTCATGTTGAAAAACGAAGAGCCTGTCTCGGAGGGCTAGACTCCCAGGAGACACCTCCCTTTACCCGGCTTCAAATAGTTCAAGCAATCTATGAGAACAAGAACGGGAAGAGTCCAGGCACGGACAGAGTGGAAGTAGAAGTGCTCAAAAAGTCAACTCCATTGCTAGACGAGATCGACAAACTGTTCAATGCCTGTTTGAGGTACGGTGTCTTTCCCAAGAGATGGAAGGAAGGAATGCTGATCACTATACTTAAATCGCCTGACAGAGATGAGCAGGAAATGAAGTCTTATAGACCGATTTGCCTACTCAGCGTCATGGGTAAAACCCTTGAACGCCTCATTATAAAAAGGCTTAAAGAACAGCAACAAGACGAGCCAGGGCTTACAGGTATCCAAACATCCGGAGATCAGTTCGGATTCAAATCCGGACTGTCGACGGAGGATGCCATTATGAGGCTCAGGCAACTAGTCGAATGCAGCGAAAGTTCTTATGTGATGGCGTTCCCCCTAGACATCTCAGGGGCATTCGACAACTTGTGGTGGCCGAGTCTCCTTAGTGAGCTCAAGAGTCGAAAGTGCCCAGCAAGTTTGTTCAATTTGTTGTCAAACTATTTTAAGGACAGGGAGGTTTGCATCAAAGCAAACTTCGAAGAGTCCAGAAAGAAAGTGACCAAAGGATGCCCCCAGGGATCGATTTTCGGCCCAATCGGATGAAATCTCGACTATGACACCTTACTCAGGGAGCTTCATAATAACGGGTTTAACGCTATAGCGTACGCCGACGACATAATCACCTTAGTCGAAGGCGAAACCCGAACGAAGCTCCAAGAACATGGACAAAGAATGATGAATATTGTCGAAACCTGGTGCGAACAACATAAACTGGACATATCGATCCCGAAATCGGGAATGATACTATTGAAAGGACGACTCGATGCTCGTAAGCCCCCAAAGGTTCAACTAAAAGGGCAGACGATCAAAATGCTTAAGGATGTGAAGTACCTTGGTGTAACCTTTCAGGAAAGGTTCGGAGTGACGAAGCACATCCAAATCATCGAATCTAAGTGGTACGACCTTCTTGGTCGACTATCACAGATCTCTGGCGCGAATTGGGGGATGAGAAATAGATCCCTCAGCCTGGTGTACAAGTGCCTATTTACCCCCATAGTTGCGTATGCAGCTGCTGGGTGGTGGAGCGGTGTGGATACTGCCGGTAAGAAGAAGCTTGCATCTTTGCAAAGACGGACTCTAATCTGGCTTTCGAAAGCGTACAACACCGTATCCCATGAGGCACTTCAGGTGATCTCTGCTGCACTGCCCATCGACCTAGTGTTGAAGGAAATAGTAGCTCATTACCACATCAGGCGGAGCAGATCCGTCCTCGTGAACGATGTGCGTATCGAAATTGACCCCGAGAGTAGAACTTTGAAAAGCGACATCTCTAAAGCCAAAAGAAAAGTTCATGATGAACTTTTGAACGAGTGGCAGAAGAGATGGGATTCTACAGAAAAGGGGTCGAACACGCACAAGTTCATCCGCTCTGTACATGACAGGACTAAAAAGAGTTGGTTACGGCCGAACCACTACACATCACAGTTCCTCACGGGACGCGGGTCTTTTAAGTCTTACCTGTACCGTTTCGGGAAAAGCGAAGATCCGAGATGTAACTGTGGTCTCGAGCAAACCTCTAACCATATACTCTTTGATTGTCCCCGTGTTGCTAAGAGCAGACAACCACTCATCGATGTGGTTCACAGTTATGGCCATCCGTGGCCATGTGACCCTTCGGTGTTGGTTGACCGCATAGAGATCTATCGGGCGTTTAACGAATTCGCCCGAGAATTCGTTATCCCCTCAGATCGGAACTCCGAGGACGGTGACAGCGATGATTGCGTCGTTACTCCACTAACACCAAATTGGAATGAAAGGGAAAGTATAAGTGTTTCTAGAAAGAGGCCACTTCCCTGGCAATCCAGTGTGAAGCCGTGTACAGTGAAGCTGGTTAGACTGTCTCACCAGGATCTCCAGTCCGTACATCGAGCTTGAAAGGCATCCCCAAAGCCGGGATCGCCTGTTTGAACCCGATAAGGGAATCGTCAGAACCCTCGACTTTGAACGGCCTCGTCTGAACAATGAGAACAGAGGGTTCAGACACATCACGGGATGCAAAGGAATTTCTCCTACAAATTGCATTCATTCGAACGTTAGGCCACCTACCGCAAAACCTCCTCGGGGATCCGGGGAGTAATAGGGAGATTCGCTTCGGCACGTCGATAGTTGGACCAGGATGACTTTACTCTGGTACGCAGGGACTGGGATCCGAGCCCCACGTTGGCGTACCTCTGAGTTGAAAGTGAAACGCCAGCGTATCCCCAGTATTGGGTTGGACTCTGCGGGGCACGTGGTTGCAAGTAGGCTTGACGGGTGAAGCGAAGAGTAACCCGGATGCCGCTTATGTTCGAAAGCGGAAGACGGCGGTGAGCTAAACACCGCCGCATCCCTACCGAGGATTACGGCTTATGCAAACCGTCGTAAGGCGGCGTGCTATCGTAAAGAGCTTTGGTACACTTTTTAAGTGGCCTCCCATCGGGGTTAATCGATGCCATAGGAGGCTCTCAGAGAGTTTCACTTTTCGAACGCATCGGGGAAGCTTTACCCACCATCGCCGACAAGGGAAACCGACTAACTGTGAAGCTTAGATGACGAGGGCCTCCAGGGCAGCAAATACTGCGGATCGATGCGATGATATTGCCCTAAGGAAAGACTCTAGAACAGTCATAGACTACTGTTAACATCGACTACTTCAAGTTCGTCGTAGATTTTGATGATTAGAAGATAAATTAGAATTAGAACCAAACCACTTCGAAAGGTAATGATTTAAGATTCAATGTAGTTCTCATTCCACAATATACATTTAAATTACATAATACTTTGCCTAAATTTTATTTGTTAACGAGCGTACTAATTCTGTAAGTAATATAAATCTGAAAAAATTTAGATTAACATTGTATAAAAATATCGTTAATGCCCATATACTATTTAAGAGAAAATGATTATGAACAATTGTTGGTTCTGAAAATTTTGATTACTACTAGGATAACCAAAAATCGAAGTTTTACTATTACTAAACTAGCTTGTTTAAATTAAAATTTACGCGTGAATTGTTTTTGAATATTTTTTGTTTTACAGTTCGAAATAAATCTGTTTCTTTGATATATAAGATATTACTTTTTACTAAAATTAGTTACATCAAATAAAAAATAGATTCTCTACATTATTTTCTAATTATTCTAATAATTAGTATAAATATAATGTGTATACACACACACACACACACACACACACACACACACACACACACACACACACACACACACACACACACACAAACATACTGTATTTTACTAATTATAAGAATAATTACAAAATAATATAGAGAATCTATTTTTTCTTGATGCCCTGGTCGAAAGTACGTAGTTTCGCCACTGTTTTCGATGGCGAAAGAATGACATTTAGCCACTGGTATTTCTTTCGCTACGCGTGCTATTAGCTGGTAACTAAGCAACTGCACACACATTTAATACACTTGACATCTCATTCGAATGTAATACCCTCAATTTCCGAAATAAATAAAATATTATTCAATAAACTTAACCTATCCTAATCTCATGAATCTGAAGATAAGTATTAAATATATATAAATGTAAGTTTACGCACTCAAAAAACACTAATGACAATTTATAAAAAGCGTCTATACTGTACGTCAAAGTGAAAATTTACCATGCGAGCAAATTACCGACTGAGATTTATTAGTTCTTATCATTTATATCTGAATATTCGTTTAATTTGTAATTAAAAATGCAAGAGCGATATGTACCAATGATAGAATCTTCATTTCTATAAACTTTCAATGTGATTTATATTATCATTTAAAAATAAAAAAAAAACTTTTCTCGATATAATAAATGAATTTTACTGAAATAACGCAACTGAAAAAATCATGATCATGATTTTGATTAAAACTACACATAGCATAACAAGTCACTTTGACAGTCTTATACTTGTTTTTTTTTTATATTTTACTTTGACATTTAAAATAATGCTCGTGATATTTTCGATGCCCGCCACCACGACCAGCAACACTCGCTTCGCTCGTGCCGCAAATGTGGCAGGTATCGAAACCAACCACTCGAGATCACCGTACAAATCGAGATTAGGATATTTTAAATGTCGGGATAATGTGCGAGAAACTTAGCGCAATTTTTATGTACTTATCATTATTGGTCCAAACTAAAAACGTTCTTTCGACCGGACATCAAGAAAAATAGTATACGGTACACGGGACGAATGTTGAAGGCCCGCCATTGCGTGATATGTCACCCTCGGCTTCGACTCGGGTGCCAACTTCACACCGTGACGCAACTTCAACTTTCCTCACTTGTACCGTAATGCACTATTTATTCGCGTGAGTATCACATATATAAATATATATATGAAGAGTTCTACGAAAAAAGGACGCTTTTTCATTTAAAATACATTATATAAAAACGCCTTTTTTCCTTAGAAGTCTTCATATATATATTTGTATATGGGAGATTCCATGTGAAGTGATCCATTTAAAAAATAGAATTTTGTTTTAATGTATGGAATCAGTAAAAAACTACTCAAATAGAGTGTAGCTAAATTTTTAGACCTAAATTTCAATTAGTACCAGAGCTGTAGCCAATCAAAAAATCGAATTTTTTGAAAAAAATGACTTTATGGCCATTTTTATCACTTAATAACTCAAAATCTAACAATTTTTTCTTATATACATTAAATTTGAAAAAGTTTATAAATTTCAAGAAGAATCTGTTGAAATATTTCATTTACATTAGTTTAACACATTGAATATAGTTATAATTAATAAAAACCTTTATAGTAAAAAAAAGGGTTGTACGATCAAAAATATTTTATCCATCCAAGAATCTAATTCATCGATGATTAATTACCTTCAAAATGATGCAAAGTTTGAGTGCGGCAGAGCATTTCAGACAAAGTTATGGTGATTTTAGGCAAATTTCTTAAAAAAAGAGAGCGAATGCATTTTATGAAAAAAACAGAGTAACCGTATACTTGCATTCAAACAACATGACACTAATATTCTTCAATAATACTAAAATATACTATTTAATGTTAGTTACTGATACTTTTCAATCTCTAAGCTGCTTACAAACACAAAGCAGTAGGTGTAAGCAGTTATACCTGTTATATAATTATATATAATTATATAATATTAATATGTTATATAATTATATAACAGGTATAACTGCTTACACCTACTGCTTTGTGTTTGTAAGCAGCTTAGAGATTGAAAAGTATCAGTAACTAACATTAAATAGTATATTTTAGTATTATTGAAGAATATTAGTGCCATGTTGTTTGAATGCAAGTATACGGTTACTCTGTTTTTTTCATAAAATGCATTTGCTCTCTTTTTTTAAGAAATTTGCCTAAAATCACCATAACTTTGTAACGTAATTATTGATTAAAATTCAATTTAATTACCCAATGGAAAAGTATTTATAAATTAGTGGGCAATTCAGTCGAAAAATAATGAAACATTTATACAACCTTAATTTTAATTAGCGACATAGATAAAAATTAAGTAATCCACTAAATAACCATACGTATGAGGCCTGCGATGGCTCGGTCGGTAGGCCGATTGATACAAGCACCACTGGCGAATGTATTTTTAACAAGTACTTTCTTCACCAAGACATCGTATGACCTCCGTCGCTGATTAGCACCGGTTTGGGAGCATAAAAAGAGCGACGTTAAAAAAAAAAAAAAAAAAAAAACCATTTGTATCATTTACCCGCATTTATCAGTCTTTTTTCCAAATAATAAAGAGTTGCGAGATAAATAAACACTTTTATTACATTTACATTTACTAATCCTAGTAGAAATGCAGACGTTAAAACTGTTTAGCTTCGTAATTTGTGCTCAAACCCATGGGAAGTAAAATTGGATAAAAAATTGGAATTACTTAGAATGGAAAGAAAAAAGTGCGAATGAGACTTTGTGTTTGTCTACACGGCGTGTTTTAACGATTCGCGGAAAGTTGTATTATTGTTAAAACTAAAATATAATTATGTTTCACATCGATGTTGATACATTTCTATCCATAATTTAACATTCATAATTGGAGGTCATATTCGAGTTTGCAATACTTCTACTCTACTCAGTCAAAGACATTTTCTCTGTTGATTTTATATGTAAAAAATGAGTTTGGCACTTTCGACCATTTCATTATCAGTATAAATTGGATATTTTTAATCGATAGTTTTTGCTATGTATTAAAAATTTTCGATTTCTACCAGGGAACTAGAGAAATAGAAATAAATAATAAATATATTAATTACCTAAATAAATGCAACAAAAAAGTCACAAGTCTCTATTTTTTTTAATTTCATATTAGGAAGTTTTGAACTGACGAATGCAAGCGGTAAAACTAATAGTCCAATAGTAGTTTGTGCTGCAAAATAATGTATAAAAATAATTTTTGAATTTTGTGTTCCAGTAGAAAATAAACAATTTTAATGGCTTAACGTATTGATATATTCATAACGATTTTGACATTGATATTAAGGCTATTTGAAAATATCATTAATTATAATTTTTAATTATTTATAATTGAGTATGTTAATTTAGAAAAATAATAATTTTTATTATTCACAGCCTAATAATGATAGTGCAAAAGGTGTGCAATGACAAAAATTTGCTAAAAAATATTTAAAAAATGATTTTTCATCAATTTATTTCGTGTATATGGTAGTAGAGGAAAGAAAGGACGATGCCTATACGGAGAGCATTTGAAGTATATCTATATATATATTAAAGGATTCTCATAATTTTTATCTCAGGATATACTATCTAATAATAAATAAAAGGTTTTTATTAAAGAAATAATTAAATATTTGTTCTAAATAATCGTGAATAAAATACACCATTTCGAAATTAATTTATATAATATATTTTTTTTTAAATCAGACTATTCATTTTGTTGCTATTCCGTATTTGTTAGGATTACAACATTTCGTTTGAATATTACGTTTCTTCGATCTGTTCTAAACTATGTACACAGGAGTACATAATAATTATCGGATTCAACGATATCGGGCGGAATGGGAGAATGATCCCGATTTTCATTCTTGGTTGCGAAGAGTTCCAGGCGACGAAACGTGCGCTCGATGTACGTTTTGCAATTCGCAGTTTAACGCAAGATGACAATTCGAATTCGAATTTCACTCGTTTCATTTTTTATGACAAGACTAGCGTCAATAAGAGACCATTCGAATACTATTATTCATAGACGAAATGCAAATAGATTGATAGATGATGGGACTGATAATAATAATTTGCCTGGAGCTGTACATGATCGCGAGGAAGAAAGTAGACGTAAGGTACAAATAGCAAGCTTAAAGTGAAGCGCAGTATTTGCCGAGCATACTTTAGCAACCTTTCTGCTTGCTAATCACTTAATTCCCGTTTTAAAAGAGATTAGTATGTGATCAAGACTGTTACCAAATTTGGGATCGTCTGCAACTGGATAGAATCTCTGTTGCGAACCTAATCAAAAATTGCATTGCGCCGAGTTATAAGGCAGAATTGATTGAAAAATTATTGGCATTAAAATTTTCCATTCAATTCGACGAAACAACAGATATTGCTCGAATACAAAACGCCTGCATATTTGTGAAATATTTAGATTTTAATTTAAGGAAGGTTGCAACGAGATTGTGGGAAATTATCCCGGTTTTAGATGAATTTGACGACAATCATCAAATTAATGCAGGTCAATTATACGCAAAAATTATAGATTCTTTTACCAGCACAAATGTACCTATAAATAATATTGCAGCCTTTGGTTCTGATGGTTGCAGTGTTATGATGGGTGTCAATAATTCTGTGGCTTAACATTTTAGAGTAGAAAATCCCCACATTGTTATTGTCAAATGTCCCAGTCATTCACTGCATTTGTGCGCAGAAAAAGCTATTAAGTATCTGCCCAATAATATCGTTAAAAGTTGCTCGGGATTGCACAATTATTTCAGTCGATCACCTAAAAGGCAGCACACTTTAATTAAATTTCAGGTCTTCTTATGCTGAAATAAATAAAATTTTACAACCGTCGAATACCCGCTGGTTATCGCTAGAAGCATGTATTTTTAGAATAGTTAATCAATGGGAGCCCTTACAATTGTATTTTACGCATGCTGTCCTGGTTGAGAACATAGAAAGTGCAATGCCTTTATTAAACTTTTTAAATTCAAAAATTGAAAAATGTTATGTGCTTTTTTTGAACTTTGTCCTCCCCATCGTTAATACAGCGAATAAATTCTTTCAAAGAAAAGATATTATCATCCACAAAATTAAAAAAGTTTTAAACAATTTATATAAACGAATAGCCGGCTTGTACTTGCAGCAAAATTACGTTCTAACTAATGAACCTAGGAATATAGATCCACGTAACGAAATTCAATTTTTAGATATAAAATTAATTAATTTAGGACACGCGGCTAACACTTTGATCGATACTCCCGATACACCCGATTTCAATGCAGATGATAAACGAAATATTAAAATAGCTTGCCGCGATTATTTACAAAATTTATGTCTACAGTTGCTTCGACGATTTAACAATTTGCAAAATAATTTTTTTGAAAACCTAGAATTTTTATCACCTGCAAATGCGCAATCACCTGAATTCCATCAAAATAATAGACAATGTGTACATAGTCTAGTTCGTGAATTCAGAGGTCTTATAAATTTTGAAAATGAAATTAATTTAATAATTAACGAATGGAATTCTTTAATTTTTTTTTAATGATTTTCCAGATAACCTTGTGCAACTTAATATAGAAATTACGGAATTTTGGTTTGAATTATACAGATTTTTAAACGATGCAGCAGAATATCCATTTCGTAATTTAGCTAATTTTTGTTTGCACATTCTTATTCTACTTCACAGTAATGCCGAACCAGAAAGAATCTGGAGTAAAGTTAAATTAGAAAAAACTTCAATCAGAAACAAATTGAGTCTGGAAACAATCAATGCTTTGTTATTAGCTAGTGACGGAATGAACAAAATGGGGATTGTATAAATTTTGAGCCAACAGACGAGATGCTCTAATTAATTAATTAATTTGCGTTACATCAAATTATTGTTGTTAAAATATAAGTTTATTATTTATTAAATACCTGGAAATAAATTAAACTATATTTATACAAATTTGTTATTTATTGAAAAATTTTACGATCAATTATTAATGTCAAATAATACTACCCTTTTAGCTTCTGAAAATTTATAGCGAATAAAAAAATAAAATACACTTAAACTTAAATATGATTTTCAAAATAAGTTGTGATTCTATAATAGCGCAATAATTTTGTGGCTAATTTGTAATAGATTATTCGGATAATTAATTAATTAATTTGCGTTATATCAAATTATTGTTATTTTAACTATTCTGATTTAAACAATGTTATAAATGAAATAAATTAAACTATATTTATACAAATTTGCTATTTATAGAAAAATTTTACAATCAATAATTAATTTACAAAATTACAAAATTAAGGTAGTGAAGGTAAACATGTATTTGAAGATTGACTAAAATTATATTAATTATTTAACATTATTATTCTATTAATGTAATAAAACAATTTATCAACTCCTTTTTTGTTCATTCTTCTTTCGAATTTTGATGATGGAATTGAATCGCTCTTTAGTTCAAACAGTCGATATTCATTGGTGGCGCTAGCCACCATCAGTCATAGACTGTGAGCGTAGTCGGCTACTGAAATCAACCCTGGACATCCATCCCCCCTCTAAAAGATGAAAGTAACCAATTAAAATATTTTTCTCCGGAAGATAAAGCCAACTGTTTAGCTCAAAACTTCGCGAAAACTTTCACTGCACATAATAATCTCAGCTCCCCAGCATTTACTCAAGAAACAACAAATTTAATTAATCAATATCTAGCCTCCGATTGTTCAGATGAAATTCCACAAATAAACATTTTAGAACTTTACCAATACCTAAAAAGACTTAAAAATAATAAAGCTCCAGGCCCAGACGAAATCACGAACTTTGTTCTTAAAAAACTTCCATTAGAATACCTAACAGTTCTTGAAAAAATATTTAATACATGCTTTTCATTACAATATTATCCACAAAACTGGAAACACCCAATAATCTTAGTATTTCAAAAACCCGGTAGAGACTGAAGACTAGTTACTAGCTATAGACCCATCAGTCTTCTTAATACATTGAGCAAAGCTCTAGAAGCAATGTTTCTTAACCGACTTAATAAATTCATTAAATCTAATAATTTAATCACATCAGAACAGTTCGGATTTCGCGGAGGTCATTCAACTGTACACCAAATACTTAGACTAACTGAACACATAACAAAATATATAAAATGGAAGCAAAACACCGGGACAGTCCTGTTGAATGTTGAAAAGGCATTCGACAGCGTGTGGACCGATGGTTTGCTAAGAAAACTAATTAATCTTAACGTACCTAAATGGATGATATTTTTCTTAAATTCATACTTGAAAAATCGCTCCTTCTCGGTAAAACTAGACAATAACACTCACTCAAATAGCTTTCCCATTCAAGCAGGAGTCCCGCAAGGCAGCCTAATAGGCCCAACCATTTTTAATCTATATATTAATGATATTCCAACAACTCCTTCGGTAAATATAGGAATTTATGCGGACGACACCGTCCTCTATAGCTCCTCAATGCCAGACACAAAAATAGTTGACCAATTAAATCAATCACTAAACAAAATTAATGACTGGTGCACTAATTGGAGAATTAAAATCAATGCGAGTAAATCGGAAGCCATTCTTTTCGGGAATAAACGAGTAAATTTAAATAACTTAAAACCTCCTACCTTTGATCAAACTAAAATAGAGTGGAAACCAAGCGTTAAATACCTTGGCGTTACACTCGACAAAAGACTAAAATATCACCTTCATACTACCAACGCGCGTAACAAAGCAACAATAGCAATAGCGCGACTGTTGTCTCTGCTAAAAAATCACTCTAATATAATTTACGACAACGGTTTAATAATTTATAAACTCATTATCCGACCAATCCTAACCTACGCGTCAACAATTTGGGGTGGCACAGCTCCCACAAATTTATTAAAAATCCAAAGGATACAAAATCGCGTTTTAAAAACCATAACAAACTCGTCGCAATACACTTGCATGTCTAGACTTTACTCTGAACTAGACATTGAATACATTAAAGATTATATAATAAAAGCCGGTAATAACTTTTATAGTAAAGCAAAAACCTCCGATTTCGAATTAATTTAAAACCTCTGTAATTATGACTATAACCCACGTGATAAACACAAAAAACCTAAAGACTTTTTAACATTAAAATAAGCACAAGAGACATCCTAACAAGCTACGCTAATTAACAAATATAACTTAATGACTCACGACTATACTTACTTCACTATTCTGTTATAGTACATTACGATACGAATGCGCAAAGTAGGTTGTTCCCGCACGAGCGAAGCGAGTGCGAGATAACCTACGAGCGCACGAGTATCGTATACTATTTTTCCTACTGAGTGCGCAAAGTTCGACACATTTGAGCAGAACCGCGTGGGCGGAGGGAAAGTAGGGGGGATGGGGGGGTTCGGGGGGGCGGAGCCCCCCCGCTTAAAAAAAATGAAAAACCGTTAATTTAACATTTAAATTTAAATTTTGTTGATATTTCGTTTAAATACAGTAATAAAACGGACTCTGCAAATGATTTCGTATTTCTTGTACTACGCCACTTTTTGAACTCATTGTAAACTTTTGTATATTTTTGTTTAGAAATATTTGGCAACGTATTCAAAGCTATTTCTTTTGCTGCTTCAAGCTATTCCGGTGGCACATCATCGAACACATCGTCACTATCACTGTCGACCCCACTTACTGATGTCATCCTTATTCAGAACATATAAATACGTATATATAGAGCCGCAAGTGAGACGTCAAAATTAAGATTGAAACTTTTAACATAAATATAAGATGTTGCTAAGTAACAAGACGTAAACAAATCGGCGTTCGAGTTACGTGCCCATATTCATACATATTGTATTGCGCCCAACTTCTTATACTTTCCTACGTGTTCAACCACTTTTCCGCACGCTTAACTACTTTCCCGCACGCTCAACTACTTTCCCGCACGCTCAATTGTAGAAATTATAGCGTGTGGGAAAGTGGAACTTTGCGCACGCAAATGAGTGCGCAAACTCGAACTTTGCGCACGATAGTAGGAAAAAGATATTATCTTCGATTAGCCCATAATACCACCCATTTCATTATATTTGTTACTAATATATTTTCTTTCAAGTACATCTTCGTATCGTCCGCAAGGACACTTTTCAACAGCCAATCAGAACCACCAGGTTCCCATATCCCCCATGACTATGTGATCATGCTTTAGCAATGCACCACACTTCCTAACCATGATAATCCTACTTCCTTTCCTTGGAGAGGTAGGCTCGGGACTCCGCTTTCCACTGTGAAATTTCATTCGCAGGTGAGGGTGGAGCCGCGAGCCATTGCATCACTGCAAGGTAGAATCTCACGTGGGTGGGGCGCAGGAGGGGCCCCCATCCCCCCTTCCTTTCCCATTCGTTCTCCGACGGCCGCGCTCGCCTAACTATACTGACGGTATTTGCCGCCGCGGCCGCTCCCGTCGTCCGCACTCTACTAATATAATTGACTCGCGTATTCACGTGCAAACATTCTTTAATTCGCATTCATTGGATCAACATCAACATCAACAATGACAACCGAACTCAGCGATCGGTAATTTAAAATAAAATAAATAAAAACGGTAACGCGCGGGGATTGTGTGGCTCTCGACGCTACAAATAGAATGGGGAAAAAGGTAAATTAGAAATGTTTAATTTTTAAAATAAATATTTAATTATCATTAACGTTATATTTATATACATGTATACATAGAGTTGTAATTAAACGCAATTAATTATACATAACCGAACGGTAGAGACAAACTACTTAAAACAAATCTTGGTTTTTTCAAAACGACGATAAGAGTTTTTGTTTCTTCGCGAGTAATAACCTCGTGGAATCGGGTCCTTGCAATCGAATTGAACTGCAAATGTATTTTATTTTTATTGTCATCGTTTCTATTATTAATGAGACTTATGATATTTTCAAAATTAGTCTTTTTCGAATTTTCATAATTTAATTTTATACCTTTAATTTATAAATTTCAAATGTTTCATTTTTACTATTTCTTACCTTAACAGCATAAACTTTTGGACCGCCTGAAACAAATTTTTCAATATAAGAATCTTTACCGTAAATTTCCAATTCGCAGGTTAATTCGCCTAACCGGACATGAGATGAATATACCGGACATGAGTTCGTTAACTAATTGGGTACTGTAATTTAATTGTTCGATTAATTTTTCGAAGAATTTTTCGTTATTGTGGTTGGACGAGTATTTTTTTTTTATGATGTTTGTCTTTTAATGTTTGGCTATATAGTAGTGTCTGTTTATTTGTTAGAGTTGGATTTGGCATTGGTTTTTTATACGTTGAATTAGTTTTATGCGTTAGTTGTGGAAAATCGTGAGTTGAGCTGACATTAAGTTTCGGTTTGTTATTTTTGACCGGAGGGGAATTATTTTTAGATTTAGTTATCTTTTTATTGTAGTCGGCGCGAGCTTATTTATAAGCCATGCAATCTCTGTAATTTGCAGTGTGTTTGCCGCCGCAATTTGCGCAAGTGCCGGTCTCATCCCTTAACTTCTTACAATAAGAAGTCAAGTGAGAACCCATCACTGAATTTGCTTGAGACCCAAGCAATATCTACCGTGGTCACTCCGGTAAATGAGACAAAGTTGTTATTCCTTTAGAAGCCAAGCAGTTTCTACTTGGGCCTATCAAGCAATACATACTCGACATTAAGAAAGAGATAGACCTAGAATATATATGTATTTTAAAATTGTTAAAAAAGAAAAAGAGGGTAAACATTTTAAGATAGTTGAAAGTAAAGGCAATTGTTATATGTTTAATTATTGAAATTAACTTTTACAAGTATACAGTCAATAATATATACGAAAAACGTACAGTTAAAAAGTAAGGTTATGTCTTACTCGGAAGCAAAATGCGAATATACCGGAGACCCAAGCAGAAACTGCTTTGTAGCCTAGCATAAATTACTTTTGTTATCAAAAGTAGAAGTCTCTTCGCTGTTTACGGCGGATTCTGCTTTATTTTTTTTCAGTGCACGTACTTTACGCACCTTGGCTCGACTCGACAGTTGCTCGCTACATGGTTGAATTTTTGGCACTTAAAACATTTAGCGGGAACTTTAGGTTTGATATAGTCATCGATTGTTATTTTAATCATGAATAATGAGTTGACCGATTTAATGTTTGCTGATGGGGTGGGGTGTTTGTAAGGGTTACTACATAAAGTGGCAAAGTTGGTTGGATTTGTTGCCGTTTTTGTGCATTTGTGCAACAATGATAATTTCATAATTTAATGATTCTAATTCTGTTTTAATGTCTTCAATTGGAATGTTATTTGGTAAGTGTTTAATGACTGTTTTTAATGGAGGAGTATCAAGTGGGTTTTTATAAGCGTAGAAAGAAAATTTATCTGATTCTAGGACACTTTGTAGTGCTCTGTAATCATCCAACGTTGCCACGTTTACGGCCATTTCTTGGCTTTTTGGTTTATTAATTATTACGGGGGCTAATTTGCACGCGTTTTTAATGGTTGATTTTAATTTGTTAAAAGTGTTATCATCTTTGATTAGCACATTAAACGGAGGGATGGTTGTAGATTTAGTTGTAGTTGAGTTTTTATTTGTTGGCTCGATGTTTGTCAGTAATGAAACTTTATTTTGTAGTTTAATAGATTTTGACTTATTCATGTCCTCTGGAGTCCTGGGGGTAGAAAAGCCGTCGGGTTGGATGAGGGTGTCCTCGGCTGAGGATAAACCCATCTCCGCGACCATGACAGATTTGTCGCTGTCTGGGAGTTCACTTCCAGTGTATATGGATGAGTCCTCCGAGGAGTACTCGTCCATGATGTTTCGCTGAGGTGGCTCCTAATTGGTTGAATTTGGCTTCCGTGCGGTGGCGGCTTTGTGCAGCGGTCCGTACTGCTCGGCGTCCAAGACACAAATCCATTTTCTCCGAGTTATAATTAAACGCAAAATAATTATACATAATCGAACGGTAGAGACATACTACTTGAAACAAATCTTGGTTTTTTCAAAACGACGATATAAGTTTTTGTTTCTTCGCGAGTAATAACCTCGTGGAATCGGGTCCTTGCAATCAAATTGAACTGTAAATGTATTTTATTCTTATCGTCATCGTTTCTATTATTAATGAGACTTAAGATATTGTCAAAATTAATCTTTTTCGAATTTTCATAATTTAATTTTATACCTTTAATTTATAAATTTCAAACGTTTCATTTTTACTATTTCTTACCTTAAAAGCATAAACTTTTGGACCGCCTGAAACAAATTTTTCAATATAAGAACCTTTACCGTAAATTTCCAATTCGCAGGTTAATTCGTCTAGCATGGGCCCTACCTTTGGTTCGTACACATCACTCGGTTCACTTGTAAAAATAATTGAGACGGTGTCGTAGTAAAGTACGCGTCTATCTAGTTTTTCTAAATACGAGTACAATAACAAACGAGCCTGTGCTGTAGTGTAAGCAGCGATCGCTACGTTACTACACCCCGACCCGGTTTCTGTTTCTTTAATGTATTCTATGGAGACATATAGTACCTCCGTCGTTCGCTATAACGATTTGCTTCACATTTATCTCAGAGTCTGAAAAAAGTTTGAGCAAGTCTTGATAGTCTTTGAAGATTTCCGTTCTCGTCAGATTATCGCGTTGCCAAACTTTCCCCAGAATGAATTTAAACATAATTTAGCTACCGAACGTAAACCAGGGTTTTTAATTAATTTCGGATCTAAATTTATTTCTTCTTTATTTTTATATTCTTCTATAAATTGTTTTTCTTTTGTGCCATTTATACATTCACAGGGATACCCACTGGCCTCTTGTTTAAATACAAAATAGTATTAATATATTCGTTAAATAGACCGTCCGTATTGGCTGTATATTGACAAACACTATACTGCCAAATCGCGTGAATTTTTATTAATTTATAACCGCATTCTAAAGTTTTTTTTATTTCATCAGACACCCATGTACCGGTAAAAATACGTTCTTCTTCCAGGTCGTGCGTGCACTCTTGCTCATTTAGCACTTCTTTGCAGGTACGACACAATGGAAAAAGTAATCTTTCGTGCATTTTTAGCAGTAACACGGGATGAAATAAATTTTGCGGAAGTAAAATGTCGCATTTTATTAAACCTTCGACATTATTAAAGTTTTCAAAATCGATACCAACTAAATCGTTACATTGTTGACCAATATAAATTTTTGGATGGCCTAATGGGTATTTTCCGTACTTGTTAATGTACGGATACAGCGAACATACATCTAAATATTTAATTTTTTCGCTATCTTTCGTATTTTCGTTATAAAAATATAATATTATTATTACTATATAATTCGATACTAATTTAACTTTAATTAAGAAAAACTTTATTGAATAAATTTTTAAATTTTATGAAAATTTAAAAGTTAATATTTTAATTATTTTTCAACGCGATGCCTTAACGAATCGAACGCGTGTAAAATTGAATCGGCTGTTGGCGGATATAAGTGAGGGGACATCTCATACTCCTCGCTTATCCATACCCCGACTCGCAAAGCCGTCGACAGATATTCTCGATTGTCGAAAAACAATCGTCTTCGAGCTTAAATATATATTCTTAAATTAATATTACTTTTAAACCTATATATGTTTACAATTATAGAATTACTTTAACACGTTTTATTATTTTCATTATTTTTTTTCAATTTTTAATACAGATTATTATACTGTTGTATTGAACAAAAAGTGTTAAAATATTTCTATAACTATTGTAAAAAGTAATAAAAATGTTACTCATCGATTTGTGATATCTGTCCTAATGCGTAATCATTCAACGCATATTCTGACACTTTAGGATATTTTACACTTATTCAACCACTTTCCTTCTCGTCGCGACCCGGTATCCTTTTTTTATGACTGCAATTTGGGGCTGATTGTACAACATCGTCGTTATCTTCATCGTCCGAGAGATTTTTATTCCGGCTGGACATTTGAATTTACATCCTCTCGATAGCTTCTTCAGAATTTCGTGCAAGGGTTTTATCGATGCGAGCAGCCTTGTGCTCGAGGCCACTTAGCGAACTTTGCCCTCGACGACGTACCTCCGCGATACGTTCCGCTTGACGAATTGTTGGTTCGGGTATTTCTCTCTGAACCGCTATGTCGCCTAACTTACGACGTAATCGAGGAAAACAGCTTTCCTCCGTTATTGTTACGTTATTTTACGTACTGAGAAAAGGAGGAAAAAAAAAAATTTGTTTATTCCCCTTTTCTCTTAAATTATTATTTTTTTTTATTTATTTTTTTATCTCCCTCAACCCAATACAGGGTCCAAATTAAAATATTTAATTTATTAAATTTCAAATTCTGCCACATTCAATACTTCTAATTTATTGTTTATTTAAGAATGTAATATATAGATAGATTTTGTCTCTTACCTTTTGAATCTGGATGATTTTATTAAAAATAATTAAATTTCACTCCTTGATTAGTGCTATTTTCTCCCTTTCGAAATATTTGGAGTTTGGTTTAATAAAGATATGCTGTGAAAATATCGATATATGGCCCTTTTTGTAATTAAATTATTTATTTTCTTTGTGAATAAATGATTGATTTTCCTTGTGTGAATGAATGATTTTTTCTTTTTTTTTTCTTTATTTGTATAATTGCTATACAGTTATATACTATACAATTCGCTATTTAGAGATTTGTAGTTAAAATATATTTAAGTTTGAACTCGACGCTTGGTACGAGAAAAGAAAATACTGAAAGAGGCTGGACGCTACACGTTCAATCGTTTTCAAAGCTAGGTACAGACTGACCACGCCGAGTCAAATTTTCGCCAAGAGCGTGGGCAGGAATGCACCTCTCCCCTAATTAGTTTGACATCACTAATGGGGGAGAGTGTATTGTTTGCACTTTTCGATGCTTGGCCTTGCTCTTGAATGCATTTCAGGTATACCGTTATTCTTTGCTACAAGCGTTTGGCTAGTTTCAAACTCTCTTATAATACTCAACTTCTGAAATTGAATATTAATGTTATTATAATTTTCCTTTTCTTTTATTTATTGTAATAACTTTTTTTCTTTTGATTATTAACGTTTTTGTTCATGTTAATTTAATTTTTTTTTGTAATAAAATTTTACTTAACAAATCAGAAGTTGAGTTGAACAGAAAAATAGTTTTTAGTTACATGCATATATATATGGGTGGTTCTCTGTGACATCGAAGATGAAAAAAATAAATATTGCTATAACTGTGGGAATATGTTTTAGAGGTATCCAGTAGTTCTCGTGAATTTTTTCAGATTTTTTCTGGGCCATTATTTTAAGTTACAGAGAGTCAAAGTTGACATTTTAGCACTTTTTTGCATTATATGCCCATTTTCATGAATTTTTAGCTCCCAGGGGATGCATTTTTCACTAAAAACAGAAGTATGACTTTTTTTGTAAAATTTTCCGAACTTTTCATTAAAAATACTTTTAAGGACATAAATGTATGCTGTCACACTCTTGTAAGCCATTTAAACCTTAAATAGTGAAAATCAGCAATTCTGCTCCGGACTCTGGTAACCTAATACAGTCTAAAAGATGTCTTTTTATAGACAGAAACTGCCTAAAAATTTCCAGAGTGGGTCTAAATCATTAAGATCACTTATGGTCAAAATATCCGGGAAAAGTGCCCGAAATATTAATAGAAATGTATATTTGTTGCCTTATAACGATGAATCTAGTAGCATGATCATTGCAAAAAAATTGGTGCACTTACCTTGGAGTGGTAAAAAAGTATCTCCACTTGTTTCAGTATCCATCTAATCCCCTGTAAGCTGCCAAAAATACAAATATTATTAAATAAATGTAATAAATTAATTTTTAAACATTTATAATGCTGAATTTTTAGTTTTACATCCCTTACAAGAATTATAATACTAATCTGAAGGATTACTATAAAAGTATCAACATTATTATTATTATTATTCAGCAATACATTGTTTAGATTTCACAAACTTGTCACTGTCACGTTATCATATTATTCATTATAATTATATATCCGATTTATTTATATATCTTTTGTATTAAATACGTATATTCAGTTATTGTAATAATGATGTTTATATATTCATAGTAATCCTTCAGATTAGTATTATAATTCTTGTAAGGGATGTAAAACTAAAAATTCAGCATTATAAATGTTTAAAAAATAATTTTTTACATTTGTATAATAATATTTGTATTTTTAGCAGCTTACAGGGGATTAGATGGATACTGAAACAAGTGAAGATACTTTTCTACCACTCCAAGGTAAGTGCACAAATTTTTTTGCAATGATCATGATACTAGATTCATCGTTATAAGGCAACAAATATACATTTCTATTAATATTTCGGGCACTTTTCCCGGATATTTTGACCATAAGTGATCTTAATGATTTAGACCCACTCTGGAAATTTTTAGGCAGTTTCTGACTATAAAAAGACATCTTTTAGACAGTATTAGGTTACCAGAGTCCGGAGCAGAATTGCTGATTTTCACTATTTAAGGTTTAAATGGCTTACAAGAGTGTGACAGCATACATTTATGTCTTTAAAAGTATTTTTAATGAAAAGTTCGGAAAATTTTACAAAAAAAGTCATACCTATGTTTTTAGTGAAAAATGCATCCCCTGGGAGCTAAAAATTCATGAAAATGGGCATATAATGCAAAAAAGTGCTAAAATGTCAACTTTGACTCTCTGTAACTTAAAATAATGGCCCAGAAAAAATCTGAAAAAATTCAGGAGAACTACTGGATACCTCTAAAACATATTCTCACAGTTATAGCAATATTTATTTTTTTCATCTTCGATGTCACAGAGAACCACCCATATATATACGCATATATATAAGTATGCATTGTGACGGGCATAACCATATATATATATATGTATGGTTAGGCTCCAGTCACATAGCGTATTAGCTCAAGCGATAGAGTATAAGCGCGCCACGCAAGAGGTCCGGGTTCAAGCCCGACTCTCGGAAGATTTTTTTAATTATTTAAATTAATTTATTTAAATAATTAATAAATCAAAATTAATAAAATTTATAATTTTATTTAAAGATTTTTTTATTTTGCAAAATATACATATTCTGAAATTGAAATACGACTAAAATTAACTAAGTTGCAAATTTATATTGTTTATAGTTAATAATAATAAAATTTGAAATTATACAGTATATTATAATATTATAATATATAATTATACATGATATATATATAAAAAATATATGAGAGAAAAGTGATAAAAAATAAATAAGTATTTGATCAATAAATTAAAGTAAAATGAATTCAAATTAAAATTAAGATTGTTTTTCACGTTTGTTAATTATTATATTAGTATAAGATTCAGATTTTGAAAACTAATGTAAATTAATATAAAGACAGAGAGTTTGACGACCCTGTGCCAAAATTATATGAAACAACAAAGAAGATAATGAGAAGAGAGGGAAACCGAAAACTCCAGCTGTAGGTGTGAAGAAGGTGGGAGAGCAGTCCCCACCTCTAACCAAAGGTACAAAACCGGCCGTCTCGCTGTCGAATTGAGCATTCGCCTCGAGCTGTAAGGCGAGGAAGGAAGCACCCTCCTCGCTAATTCTAGAAATAAATAAATTTTGTAAGTTTAATCAAACAGCTAGAGGTGTGATGTTCATTTAAAAGGTACTTGGACAAGATGGAATGCTGGAATCATTCCAATCTTTACCCAAGTCCTTTTATCTTTTAAAGCCAATTCCTTAGAATATATTCGGACGAAAAGGAGCGCTAGATTCGCTTTTTATTCTATCCGAATTATTTTTCCTTTTTTCCATAGAAAATTAATCAGATGATGTGGAATACTGGATTTATTCCAACATCTACCTGATTTTTTCACATAATATATTCACCAAAGAGTTTATTGGGCGAGGCCGAACGCTGGATTCGTTCGAACCTCTACCCAACCTCTTATTCCATTAAAATATCCAGAAATCGTTCTGGGATGAGAAGAAACACTGGATTTGTTTCTAATCTACCCCAGACGTTTTCACTCCATACATTTATTTCGGTCCTGATAAAAATAAATGTATTTTTATGTAAAGGGATAAAAATAAGCCCGTTACAGCATGTAACATCATCCCCCTTTTAGAGAAATTATCGTCCCCGATAATCTTATAACTCTACAGCAAAATATGATTAGGCTATTGAGAACCGTGATACGTTGCTCTTTTTTTTTTTTTTTTTTTTTGTAAAGGGAATATTAAGTTTAGGAATGTTAGATTGTAACAACCATTCTTGTTACTGATCTCTAGATCTTTGTGTGCGACCAAATTTTATTTCTGTTAGTGGATAAAATGTAGGATTGAACAGATATAACATATGTAACTTGTTACGAATAATCATATTTAAACAGTTAGGTTAATTCGGTTAACAGTATATAACAGCTCTCAACTACCCATCCCTATATCGCTTCCGAAAATTTTGACATAACATTTCCTTTTTAATCTTAGATTCATAAAAATCTAGAATTAACCTAAATAATAAAATCTTAACTATTAATCAGTGTTCGATTGCTGGATACTCGTTGATGTCCGCTGCTGATGTGCCTTGTTACGATGCTTCATAAAAGGTTTTTGTATGTTACAATAGTTGTAAATCTATTGTATTTTGGTACTCCATATACAATGTACTTATATATATGGTTTGGTATCCCATTGTTTGGGTATGAGTAGATGTTTTGAAAATGGATGAGATATGATCCCGATGAATTATATGATTACCCTGATTTAACTACCAGTTAGCGATAAATTTGAAATTAACCAATTTTATTACCTTGCAAAAACTATTGTATTTCCTTAAGAATTGATTGTCACGAGCTGGTAATTTTATTTATTTGTTTAGTAATTTTCATGCATTATACTATGTTAGTTATTTGAATTAAATATTTAAGGTTATATTTATAAGCAGGAGAAAAGAGAAGAGAGAAGGAGAGAAAGAAATATTGGGACAAATAATTGTTTAACAACCCTTTATTATTATTATTAATTTGTTTATTTATATATCTCTATTTTTTTTTATTTCGTTTCCTTGTCTCCTTTTTCCTCGGAAAATACACTCCTTAATTCGTCCATATATGAGGGCGTGTTTAATGTTATCAACTCTAGGGTGTCCTCGGGGGCCATTGACAAAAAGTTATAAAGGGCTTCTATTCCTCTTTCTTCGTTGCTCATATTTTCCTCCAATATCTGGCCATCATCCTCTGAATTTATTAGCTTTGGTGTATAATAATCGAATTTGGCCATATTGCATATTTGCAAGTGGTCCGTCCATTCTGCTTCTCTGATTATTTTTCCGCAGAACCAATGATATTTTGTTTTGTATCGCCTTTATTCGTTGCATATATCCACGTGTGTTTCGTAGTGTTTTTTATTGACCCATGTTTTACATGGGATATGATATTTTTTTAATTCATGGGATGGGGTGTCGTGCGGTCGATTTTTTTTGTAGGACCAAGTAGGCTTATATGAGATGGCCATTTCCATTGCCCTTTGGGCATCTTCCTCGTTTACATACGTAACGAACCCGTGATAGGATGGGTGTTGATTTTCGTATTTGGGTTCTTTTATTTTTACCCAATAAATTACATCAATTTGGCCATATTCTGCGAAAGTTCTTTTGAATTGCTCTTCTGATGTCCCCCAGGGAATCAGAACATGTAACCGATGGGAGCTTAAATCTCTATTGGCTTCAAATTGGCCAGTCTCCTCTGCTTCTTGAATTGGCCCCGCTGCTTCACTCAATCTTGATTCTTCTAAAGCGTCCTCCTCTTCTTGGTCTTGCCGCAATTGGCTAATTGGATTGATTGTCTGATTTATTAGTGGGCCAAGACTTATTATTGTACGCGTTAAAGCTGAAATGGTATCAAAGATAATTTCTAGCGTGAAATTTGGACCGACCGTTCGGATCTCGTGCGAGATTATCTCGCCTGTCCTTCTAATGAAATTTATAAGCATAGGCCCTATATCTTCACGTTCATATAATGTGGCCAGTCCACTTGGCTCGTTTGAAATAGGGTGAAGGCCAATTAATGACACTCCTTGTAATGTGTCCCTCTCAAATAGAGGTTGTGCCCGGTTGTGTGCAATGATTTGTGCATACATTTCTTCTCTCGTATGCCTTCTCATTCTTATCAAATTAATTTCCCTGGCCATTTTATTTCGTGTTCCTTCCGTTTTGAAATCAACTATTATTTGGCCATTTCCATCATCTAGGAGTGTGTTAGTGTACTGTACTAGGTCGGGGCAAGAAAAAAACTCCCGAACTGCTCCCGCGCTCAATTCCATTGGATTTTGATAATAAATTGTCAATGTATACGGCCCTTCCTTTTTAATCGAGATTACCTTCATCGTTTCGATATTTTCGGCCATTTTCCTGTAAAAAAAAAAATTTGATTAGTTAAAATATATTTGAGTGCGTTTTTTTTTTCCAAGTTTCTGCGAAAGAAAATAATTGTTATTATTTTAAAATATAAAACACTTTTAATTGTTAATAACCCATAACCTTTCCCTTTTGTTAAATTTTAGCACGACACAAGGACAAAACAATATAGCACATATATAATATTAATGTATTTGCGTACTATACGTGAATTTAATCTGTTTTTGATCTTTTTATTTTCTTGATTTTTAGTACACCACTTGTGGTGTACTTCCCATTGATGGGGAGATATGTTTACGCCACATAATTCATGTATTGGCCAGTGTTGTTCTTTTCCTTCTCCTGCAAGAATATTTGTTTTTGCAACCTACATGTTTTTGTATGCATTTCGAATATATCAATGTTTATTTGTCTTAAACAGGCTAAATGCAGTTTTTGTGGTAATTTGCCATTTATCATCCATTTCTTGGACAGGATTTTCTTGTCTGAATATTTTGGTTTATATATGGGATCTGCTTCCTTCAATGCTTTGGCTGCTTCTTCTTCGGTAGAGTACAGTATGTATGCATGAGTTGGCGTTCCTTCGGCAATATATAGTATTTGGTGATAGTCCAATTGGCCAAATTGTACAAAATGTTGGAAAAACTTTTCCTCACATTCCATGTTGTTGTCTGCATATGGTAATTGACAGAATAGTCTTCTGAGATCCTTCTCTGTGTTCCCTGTCTTAGCAATTTCTCTTTTGTGTTGTCCTTTATTGTTATTTTTGTAATATGTCAATGCTCTATTGAAAGAGGATTTGTCCATATAGTTTATGATGATGATTTTATGTCTGGTTTCTAGGTTGTTTAAAACACGTAAGTTTATTATTTGTCCAAATTGTTCGTATTCGGTTATAGTTTTGCCAAGTGCTTGTCCCTGGTCAAATGACATTCTCAATTCTGGAAATCTTGTGTTTGATTCCATTCTGTAACTTTAAATGTGATTGTCAAGATTAGACTAATGCGTTGGTTGTATAAATTTTTTTTTTTTTTTTTTTTTTTTCAGTAAGGCATTGTTGAGGTGGCAAGTACGAGGATTTGGTTGGGGTCTTTTGGATAAGATTATCAGAAGTTGTGTTGTGTTCTACGTCTTCGTTACGTTGGTCTGTTCTACTTGTAAGGTTTTGTCGTGTAATTTTGTAATGTTGTATATTTCTTCAAATCCTGTTGTAATTATATGTGTCTTTTCTTCCGTTAATTGTACCAGTGTTTTCTGATCCTCGAAAAGCTTATCAATGTTTTTGTTTAGCATGTTCAGGTCATCCTTCGTTATTAGGCCAAATAAACTTTTACTTAAGGATCCTACAATTCCTAATGGTGCTAATCTCTTTACTTTTATGCTTCTTGGTTGTCTAATTTTGGTGTGGTCTTCGAGTCCAATACTTAAAATTGTTTCTTTAATTTCTCGATGTACATTTTCCAGTTGTTGATGTCTTAGTTCTATCAGATCCTTTACTAGTATGTCCTTACATTCATCTGCACTAAATCTTTGTGCACATCGGAGATAAGTAACTATATACGATCCCAGGGTTTGAGAATACATGGCTTATTTCAAAGTTTGTATGTCCGAATGTCGTGTTTAGGTGTCCCAGTAGGTTAAGTAAATTTATAATTAGGTACATGTTAAGCAAATTATTTTTTCTTTTTTTTGGTGTCAAAACAATACAAATTTAATGATGTCTGCAATTTAAATTAAAATTAGTAGTTATATACAAACGTTTGTATTTACCCAATCATCTAAGAGAATTTTTTCTAATGCAAAATTGTAGTTATTTCAATTTGAATATAATTTTAATATATATATATATATATATATCTATATGTGTATACATTTAATTCATTTATCAATTCAATCTGAAGTAACACGTTGAGGGGCGAGTTTGATTTTGTTTTTGTGTTTGCATATTAGTTTTCCGTTAGGTTTTTCTAAAATAACATTTTCGCGGCCTCTAATCTCGACTACCTTGTAAGGGGTATTATAATAAGGGCTTGCTTTATTATCACGTTTTTCATTGATTACATTAACTAAATCTCCTATCTTCAGGTCAAGGTGTTGTCGCGTCCCGACGAAAATTATATTATTATTTTTCGTAAAAAGTACTGCGTAGTTTAGAATAAAATTACGGCGTGGGAGAAAAACGAAATAAGGTTGATAAAGAATAGTTCTAAGTAAATGCAGTAATATAAAATATAATTTATAGAGCTAAGGGACCGATTAATTTACGAGTGTTTCAAACGAAAAAGAGACGGATAAGTAGAGTTGAAGATATTATTCGAAGCCTGTACGCATATAAGCGGGATCACCGATAGTGAGATCGAAATGAAGGGTTGCGCAAGAGTTTTTTTTTTGTACTGCACTATAAAATCAATGCTCGGAGAAGAACCGGCGATGGGAAACATGGACTAGAAAATTCGAGCAGTAGAAGGAAGTAATAAATTAAGCCGTTCTCTGGATAATGTCGCAGTAATAAAAGAGGGGACAGCAAATTCTCCGAATTAACTACGAAGCGATACAGAAAATGCACGGGATTCGATAATTTTTAATTACGCACATCTAACGGTCCAATCGGGTGCAAGCACAGAAAAATCGAGAACTACTTACACATCTCCATATAAGGCAAAGTGTAAGACAAGGAAAAATGTACGACAAAGACAGATGCATAGATTTTTAGGGTATATAAAGAGGACCCAGAACAGACACAGCCACTCCTAAATTTTCATCTAAAGCTTTCGCAAGGCGAAGCTCTGCTGGACAACTCTTTGATTTTTATCCGAGGGCGTGGCTCTGCTACTTGAACTTAAAGTAATACGTATTAAAAATCACAAGAGGAATCGAGACGTACCATTGACATCTACAAGCCATAGTCGAGGAACTACGACTTCGACATCTGGAAATCGTCGAGCTCCAACAGCATACACATCTAACGTCGACGCCCGCAGGTCTAGCAGGACATTATACGGCAATCTGACACCGCTACCCACGTTCAAGGCGGACCTTCGTTCCTCACCGAATATACACACATATATATATATATATATACATATATATATCTATATATTTGGGTACTTAAGGTATATTCTTTTCGGCTATCTATACGCTTGTATTATTCGTAAAGGCAAACCTGATATTTTATGTTATTTCGATTGCTGAACCAACCGTTTTCTTTTAAAACAATTATTATTACATATTACAATTTATTTATAATAATTATTCGTTACATTGTATTTGAATTGAAATATTCACGGTTTGAATTACAATTTATTAACTATAATTCATGTTTTAAACGACAACCATTTTTTTATTTTATCTGCATTTACTTATAATGATTCCTATTTCAATTATTGATTATTAATGTTTATAATAAAATAACCTTGTGTATTTTTTTATTCTATAATGTGTTAATATGTTCGCCGTACATTTGTTTATTTAATCAAAATTAATCGTTATTCGACTTAAATAATTTTATACAATTGTTAATAAAATAGTGTAAATTTATGTGTTTTTGCCCATTAAAAAGCTGTAATAATTTAGTTTCACGTGTTCATTTAAAGAAAAACAGCATATTATATTTAAATAAATAATGCATAATTAATACGAAATAAAACATATATTATTTTATTTATCCCACATTATATCCTGCATCTCTACTCTCAAAATAACTTCGCTCGCTACTCCCGGAGACGTAAGGCTAGCCCTAGTCAAACAAGAGCGAAAGGAACGCGAATGGTTTATTAACCATTTGCCTTCTTGTAATATTTTTTATGGTAATTGGTGCAAGTCTGGACGTGACAGATTGTATTAATTATTATAATAAATTTGGTGCATCGGCCGGGAAACTCACATTTTTGAGAGAAAAAAAAGAGATTAAAGGAATAATGTGTTTAGAAGTAAAATGTCAGGTTCGCCTAAAAATACTGATTGTTATGTAAATAAACAAAGAAACACGAGTTTAGAATTTTCTATGAATGATACGTTATTAAATTTATACAAAGAAAAAGTTCAGACTCTCGATACTCTCGATTTAACTAAAACTCCTAGGGAAACAGTGCAAAATTTGACAAAAGAAATAAATTATTTAAAGGATAGACTAGAAAAAAGTGCAGCAAATATTTCATTATCTATAAAAATACCTCGCGATTTTGAATATAGAGAACCTTTTTTTTCAACTGATCTTTCTATTTCCGAAGTTATTAGTGAAGACGAACAAGAAGACACAATAATTACTCCCACGCGTGTAAAACATTTTAGTTTAAAACCCGCAGTTTTGAATTACGAGGAACAAAAAGAACTTATCGCGAATAATCCTGTAAATTTTAGTACGCCAGCCCCAATTTATCGTCCATATGAACCATTGATTTTAACACCGGATAACGTTATAAGCTCGGTAAGAAAACGGCTCGCGACTGAAGTAAAAAAAGAGTTGTTAGATTCTTATCTCGAGGAACCTAAAATCATAGAAAGTTTACAAGAAAGTGTAAAAAAAGGGACAACTTTTCAAGGTATCATAAATAAGATTAAAGGCGCGTTAAATATTTTTTCCGCACCGATCGAAAAAGAGACTGAGGAAGCAAAGGCACTAGTGACAGACACGGCGAAAGTACTCGACGAAAAACTAATTCAAGGCGCGACAGATTTTACAGTTCCCTTCGATAATCAATTAATTAAAAAATCACCCGAACAAGTAAACTCTTCTAAGATTAAAGACGAATTATTTAATAAAATTAATTTAGACGAATTAAGAACAAGCACCGGAACAAAACCAAAAAAACTAGATAGGAGTGAAGTTAAAAAACAAATTAACAATAAAACAATGACGTCTCAAATTCGAGGTTTATCGCTAAAGGACGCTCTAGATTTAATACCGCGATTTAACGGTCATAATATAAATTTATCGCAATTTTTGGACGGATGCAACGAAGCAAAAGAAATTTTACCGTCGGAGTATGAAAAAGAATTAACAAAACTTATTCGAATGCGTTTATATGGGGAAGCTTTAACTTGTGCGCGCGGAGAAAATTTTAATTCTATCAAAGAGATATCCGATTTTTTCGAAAACACCTTCGGATCGATAAAAACATATTACGAGTGGACGGGAGAACTAGCTAAATTAAAACAAAAAAACAATGAGACAGTCGTTGCTTATTTTAATCGGTTACAAGAAATAAAAAATGAAATAGTCAAAGCGGCCGACAGAGAGGGACGAGTCGCGATAGCAGAGCATTTCATGCTTGAACTAAGGCGAGATTGTTTAAAATTCTTTTTAAAAGGGCTTCGTTGGGAAATTCGTGCGCGTTTAGGGACTCCAAGTTCTATAAAACAAGCTCGTGAACAAGCGCTCGAGGTGGAGCGCGAGTTCGCTTGTAGCGTCTTGGACGAGGAGACGCCGAGCCGAGAAGAGACTCGTTTTCGTTCAGCTCGAGAAACGCGTAAAGTAAACTATATTTCTAATAACTCTCCGATTGTATGTCAATATTGTTCTAAGACTGGTCATGGAGCCATAAATTGTTTCAAATTAGCACGAAGTTTTGCGGAAAGATTTTCCGATAATAACAACCGACGCAATCCCATAAACAGTTCATATAGTCCACAAAATCGCTCGGATAACAGTCGTAATTATAATAGACCAAATTTACAATTTGGTGGTTGGAATGAGTATCAAAATCAGACGGAATTTTTACCAAATAGAGACAGAGATAAAAATGATTCCTTTGTTCGTTATAATAATAATAAATACTCGTCGCAGCAATTTAACAAAGAAGATCGGGGAAATAATTCCGGGACTCGCGGTGTGCGCGAGCCGGTTAATCCAACTTCCCAAGAATCAAGATATATTAATAACGAATCGAATAATAATATAAGATCACCAGTTACTTGTTTTCATTGCGGAAAACCCGGTCACATAAAGCGCGATTGTTATAAGTTGCAAAGAGAAATAAGAGAAGGAAATCAAAATCAGGGAAACACCGATACTCTCTCTCCGAGGAGGGTCGAGAGAGAGGCTACGAATCAAATTCCCTCTACTTCGAGCGCGGAAACCCGCTCAAACGTCCCCTCCGCACCGCGAAAATAAATTTAAGCCAACAGAGTTCAGCCCCGGTCGTAATCTTCGATACCGGTCAGTTAAGACGTCCGTTAAAATTCTTGCTAGATACAGGAGCATCGGTAAGTCTAATTAAAGAGTCAGAGGTAGACTCTCGCGTAAAAATTGACGAAAATGATATTATATTGTTAAAAGGCATAACTGACCACTCATTAACTACTCGTGGTAAAATTAGAATAGATTTCGAAGGATCTCCCGTGGAACTCAATTTAGTACATGATTCGTTCCCTATACAACAAGACGGAATCTTAGGCACCGATTTTTTCCGTAGAAACGATGCAAAAATCAATTATTTGGAACAATATTTAGAATTTAACGGATTAATCCTCCCCTTTGAAAATGCAAATAATATGCAAACGGATGAATCGATATATATAATGGAGAATATCGAAAATTATGACCGAAAATCAATACGATATATGCCAAAACCAAGGGAAAACAATAGTTATACGAACATGAAAAATTCAAGATTTTATAATTATACCGATAGTGACTCAGAAACGTCAAGTGATTTTCAATTACACGAAAATGAAGAAACGTTTATAAAATTTGACACAAACGAATCGTATGAAATCTACGAACAAGAACAAAAAAATGAAAGAAATCAAAATGGCAACGACAAAAACCTATACAATTACAGTGAAAAAGAACAAGAGTTATATGACGATTATAAAAATGACGAAATACAAGTACATCAGATCGACGAAGAGTCGGATCTAAGGAATAATACATGTAAAGCAAGTGAAAATTGTTATGGATTAATGAAGGAAGAACAATTACAAATAAATAATGGAAAAGCGCAGTCACGGGTATGTGATGTGACTGAGCTACGTATTAAAGAAAAATTTGATGAAATTACTGAAAATTATGGTATTATTGAAGCACCATTGTTCGATAGGATGGCTGAGAGTCCCTCCTGTACTAATTATGAAAACGAAGTTGACCTGAAGTATGATATTGAAAATGAAATAAAAAATGAAGAAAATTTATTGAATAAGACAGTCAATAATTGTCGAGTACAAATGGTTAATGAAATCGAGGAGGGCGATAAATGCGGACCTCGTGAAAATAAGGAAAATTTTGTTGATAAAAAGATGAATTGTCGAATACAAATGGATTATGAAATCGAGGAGGGCGATATATGCGGACCTCGTGAAAATAAGGAAAATTTTGTTGATAAAAAGATGAATTGTCGAGTACAAATGGATTATGAAATCGAGGAGGGCGATAAGTGCGGACCTCGTGAAAATAAGCAAGATTTTGTTGATAAAAAGATGAATTGTCCAGTACGAATGGATTACGAAATCGAGGAGGGCGATAAATGCGGACCTCGTGATAAAAATGTTAGTAAATTGAATAACAAAGAATTGGTTATGTCGGGGGAAGAGTTAGATACTATCCCGAGAACCGAAATATTATGGATAAACAAACAAGGAACTGAAGAAACTGAAAATGAGATAAATAATGAGAATTTAATAAACATACAGGAAGAAAATGAACAGGATGAGGACCCTAGCGATTTTTTATTGAATGAACGAGTTATAAACGAAAATTTACGAAGCGAATTTGTCGAAGCCATATACGAAAACGAAATGAATAACAGTTATTTGGTTTATTCAAATAAACCTTATATTAATAATTTTTATAGTTATGAAAGTGAAGAGGTCGACATACACGACATTTCTGACGATCGATCTGAAGCGAGGATACTTAACATAACGGAGGATACGAGTACACTTAATCGTAATGAACGATTAAAAGAAGCATTGCATTTTGATAAAATGGACGAGGAACAAAGACAATCTATAGAGAATTTAATTGATAAATATTCGGATTGTTTCTGTCTAAAAGGAGAAAAATTAGGCGTTACCAATGCTATAGAACATAAGATACCGACTGTCGACGACATACCAATCACAGCTAAGCCATATAGATTTCCTCATGCTCTCAAAAGCGAACTTGATAAACAATTAAAAGAAATGATTGAAGGAGACATAATTGAACCGTCAAGTTCCAATTATACATCACCTGTTTTTCTAGTAACGAAAAAGCCTGATAGTCAGGGTAATAAACGATACCGATTAGTTGTCGATTTTCGACAATTAAACGATAAAACCGTAAAAGATCGATACCCATTACCTAATATACTAGATATTATCGATCAAATCGGACCAGGGAATCGTGTATTCACCGTCTTGGATTTATGTCAAGGATTTTTACAAGTTCCGTTAGCTCAAGAAGATCGACATAAAACAGCTTTTGCATCTTCATTCGGTTTATTTCAGTAAATTTTGTACACCCTCCATTGTAGGTTAAAAAAAGGAAGAAAATGTCGATCTTTGAGGGTCAATCCAAGTTAAACAAGGAATAAAAAATTTTTTATTCTCAATTTGAAAAATCGTGCAACGTTTCGTCCACTGGTTTGCGGACCTCTTCAGACACTGTTTATTAACAAAAAAACAACAACCAAATATACAACAAAATATATAAAAGAACAAAATTTCAACCACACACTTTACAACACAAAATAAAATTAAATACCTTCGAAAAAACAAAATATACGTTTCAAATTTTACTCCATTGTAAGGTAACGTCCAAGTGAATAATAAATCAGTCAACTCGACTATATATAAATACATGTGAACATTATCAAATAATTAATTATGAGAAATAGAATTTATTTCAATTTAAAACAATGCCTATGGGATTATGCAATTCTCCAGCCACTTTTCAAAGAATGATTGATTGTGTTTTCGAAGGCATGCAAGGCAGAGAAATATTTTTATTCCTTGACGACGCAGTTATATACGCTAAAAATATTCAGGAGCATAACCAAAAGTTTGAAAAATTTTTGCAAAGAGTACGCGCCGCAAATCTGAAATTACAGCCAGACAAATGTGAATTTTTGAAGAGAGAAGTAGTGTATCTGGGACACGTACTATCACCAGAAGGTGTTTTGCCGGATCCAAAAAAACTAGAAGCAGTAAAAAAATTTCCAATCCCGAAAACGGTGAAAAACATACGTCAATTTTTAGGATTAGCAGGTTATTATAGACGATTCATTGCGAATTTTTCGGGTATTGCTAGACCATTAAGTAATTTATTAAAGAAAGACGCACCTTTCCTATGGTCCAGCGAGGTTCAAAAGGCATTCGATGATTTAAGAGAAAAATTGTGTAAACAACCAATACTACAAATTGCAGATTTTAATAAACCATTTATAGTGACTTGTGACGCTAGCGGTACAGCAATAGGAGCAATATTATCACAAGGAGAGGTGGGAACCGACCTACCAGTTGCTTATGTTTCGCGGGTATTAAACAAAGCCGAGCAAAAATATGATACTTATTCAAGGGAAGCATTAGCCATACTGTATGCCGTTACTCAGTTCGATTGCTATCTAAGAGGCCGTCGTTTCCTCATTATAACAGATCATAAACCACTTGTTTGGTTCAAAAACTCAGTAGATCCGACATCCAGAGTTAGTAGATGGAGAATAAAACTGAATGCATACGACTTTGACATCGTATACAAAGCCGGTAAAAGTAACGTTAATGCTGACGCGTTATCAAGAAATCCAATAGAAGAACCCGTTTATGTTATTAAAAATCATTCTATGGAAACACGCAGTCGTGCAGGAAAAATAACACGGCCAAACTACAACGAAAAGAGAGCAAAACGACCCAACAAGTCAAATATATCAAAAGAACCAGTCAAAAACCTTCCTATAATACAAGAAGCCCCCGAGGAAATTGAAACGATAGTCAACTCAGACAAAAGATTACAACCCATGGAGATAGATAATTTTAACAACAAATTTGACGAGTCCTGGGAAGAAAAGAATGTTTACGAAGAACCAAATGATGAAAAGAAATTCATTGAAGTTAAAGAACAACTCTTTATGAGAAAAGATAATTACGTTTATTTCATAACTACGACTGGAATGCCTTTAGATGAAGGATCCAGAAATTTGGCTTCCAAATTATTACTACCTCATTTTTCCAATTTAAATCCAGGAGAAATAAGAATTAATAACAAAAACGGAAAAATGCATTTTGCTACGGTGTTACGTGACGAAGAGCGACTGAGTACTTCAGAAATTATTAATAATCTGAAAACGAATCTATTAAATTTGAAAAATATTATATTAAAAGAAAAATTACGTTCAATAAGTATCGCAAAGAGCGAATTTATTGAAAACGTTTCATGGAACGAAATATTGAAACAAATAAGTATAACTCTACGAAAAATTAATGTAAAAATAATTATTTGTTTAGGATTCATAAAATGTGTGGAAGAGAGTAATAGGGAAAATATTATTCGCGAAATGCACGAGTCTGCTTGTGCAGGACATAAAGGGGTAACAAAAACCTATAAACGTATAAAACAACGTTTTTATTGGCCAGATATTAAGAAAGACGTACAAAACTACATTAGACATTGTTTAACTTGCCAACTAAAAAAATTGGTTCGTGTTAAAACTAAACAACGTATGATAATAACAGATACTCCGTACTCGGCTATGGAATCCATATCGGTCGATCTTGTGGGACCATTTCCCAGATCTCGAAATAATAACAATAATATATTAACCATTCAATGCAACCTTTCAAAATACTGTATGGCGATACCCATACCAGACGCGACCGCGGGAACGATCGCCGAAGCGTTAGTTCGTCGACACTTTTCAATTTTTAGCGCCCCATTGTTAATTATATCCGATCAAGGTACCTCATTTTTAAGTAGTCTGATGAGAGAAGAACCAAAAATTATTAAGATTAAACAAGTTAAAACCACGGCTTATCACCCTCAGTCCAACTCCGTTGAGCGTTTTCATAGCAGCTTAGCAGATTATTTAAAAACAATGATAGAAAGAAATGACTCATGGGATGAGTTATGCGAATTAGCCGCGTTTTCATATAATACGTCGGTACATGAGGGTCATCTCTACACGCCTTTTGAAATTGTTTTTGCACGAAAAGCGCGACTACCATCAAACGAACCTTTAGACCCACGAGAACGAGTTCCAACGTATGATGATTACATTATAAATTTACGACAACGTTTAAACGAAATACAGGGAATCGCGCGAGAAAAATTAATAGCTTCTAAACATAGGTCAAAATTCTATTACGACAGGAAAGCCAATCATCAAGAATTTCAGACAGGGGATAATGTCTGGTTATTAAAAGGAGGGAAGAAATACAAACTAGGTGATCAATATACTGGACCACATCGGATTTTAGAAATAGTTAATAACAAGGGAAATGTAAAAATAGAGCTACCTCATAATAAAACGAAAATAGTGCATGTTAATAGGTTAAGATATTCATATATGGAACCTTTGTAGTGCCTAAACATAGGTATATAATATATAATAGCCCCAATGTGCTTGAAAATATGTATACGCACTTATATGTATATTTTACAGTTCTAAAAGTTGTCAATAGAATAATATTTATTATCTTGTAATCACAATTGGCATACATTCAACTTAAAATAAAATTATTTCAATTTATCTGACTTTATACAAAAAAAAACGATATAAAAATAATATGTATATATCTAAATTAACGACGAAAATAAACTACAAGGAAATAATATTTTTTTATTATACGGAAAGATCATTACAAGAAAAGCATACACTCACTTAAATTAAATAAATACGCGATTATTAAACTAGAAACGAATAAAGCAAATAACAAAGAAAAAAGGTCTTTTTCTCTTTACTCTTCTCGCCTAAGATAACAATGATGTTAATGTACAAAGGAAAGTAAGAAAAAGGTTTAAATTTTCAATGTCAGTTGAACTTAGTCAAATTTAAATTTAATTGTTATATATATAAAAAAAAATGATTTACAATAAAATAGAATCATTGGAGTCTAACACATCACTAAACCTAAAACCTTTATCCTATCCTTCCTAAGGAGTGCTTGATTGCACCCTTTCCTCCTCGTTGCGGTAAATGGTCCAGCAACACTGTCACTTATCCTTCCTAAGGAGTGCTTGATTGCACCCTTTCCTCCTCGTTGCGGTAAATGGTCCAGCAACACTGTCACTTATCCTTCCTAAGGAGTGCTTGATTGCACCCTTTCCTCCTCGTTGCGGTAAATGGTCCAGCAACACTGTCACTTATCCTTCCTAAGGAGTGCTTGATTGCACCCTTTCCTCCTCGTTGCGGTAAATGCTCCAGCAACACGGTCACTTATCCTTCCTACATACCGTTCAAAATGTAAACCTATATAAATAATTACAACTGAACTTACCTTGACTCTAGTAATTCTGTTAATTAGTCATACCTTCTTACAGGACCCCCAGGTATAAATAAATTAGGAGAGTTTGGCATACTAGAAACACAAAAAAATCTAAAACTAGATTCAACGGACATGGAAGATTCCGTACAACATAGTTACGATTGCAAAGAAACGAGAAGAGGCGGAAAGAAAAAGATTTTATCAAAACTAATTAGTGAAAAGAGAACTTTATTAAAGAAATTAAGTAAAGTAAACTCGCAGATAGCTTCCTTACTCGTGTTGGATAGAGACGTGGACTCGAATTTACAGTATAAAGAAATTTCCGATACTGATTTTAATGAACAAATGCAGCAGAAATTTGATAAATTAATTAATTTCGCGGAAAAAGTTCAAAAATCCAACAATTAATAAAAACAACGATTAAAACTTTTTTTTGAGACAATAACGGAGATTTTAAATACATAATATTCGCAAGTTTGTATAGTTTGATAGAAAATACGGCAAACAAAAAAGATGTATAAATAATGTAAATCTATAATTGATATTGTAAGTCTTGTACAATGGTTTAATCACTAGTTAAAACAAATTAAAATAAAATAAAAAAAATAGAGAGAAAAATGAATGTGTGCCCATTGGTTTGAGTATGGTATAAAATTTAATTTGTACATGATATATCGACGGCTCCTATTCATAAAGTCCTATACCAGAAGTCATTTCTATATAGTCCTATCTTAAAGAAAATTTTATAAGATCCTATCTTAATTATAATTCTATAAAGTCCTATCTCAGAAGTACAATTTTATAAAGTCCTATCTCAGAAGTACAATTTTATAAAGTCCTATCTGAAAAAGTCAGTTCTATAAAGTCCTATCTCATCTCAAATTTTGAAAGCTACAAAATCATTAAACAATAAGTTTTTTAATAAAAACAATAAATTATAAAAATAATATTTACACCTTTATCTAAAAATATAAATATATATGCAGAATCGGATAATAATGCTCATGTAAAGAGTACACTTTTACCGAATATATTATATTTCATTAACCTCGTTATCGAGATTTTATAAGTATATAAAAATATTAAAATTTGAATTTTGTATCCAGGTGGAAATTCGAGCATTTATGAAACGTTTTTTAGACAAGAAATTGGCCATTGCCATTAAAATGGCCATAAATCGTACATTAATGCCCGAAAAAACGTTTCACTTAACCAAAAAATGTTAACTTTTCCACTAGGGTAAATATCCTGCCAATTGGATCTATTATAAATATATATCATATAATATATATATACTATATATTATATAAGTAGAATTATTTAAGAGGTCAAAATATATAAGTAATTCATTTAAAAAGAAAATAAAAAAGTAAGACATTTAAAATGTACTTGACGACAGAGATGGGACTGAATCTGCCGCAACTTTTTTTAGATTCAGTTTTGAAATTTGTGATATTTGAATAAAAAATGTTACCTTTTACTTCAATGTTATGAGAACGGCAATTTTTTAAAAAGAAACAAATATAAATAAATATAATAATAAATAATATAATATAAATAATATAATATAATATAAATTATATTGTCATAATAGTTTTCAAATTATATAAATTATCAATATTATTATAATTTTATGAAGTTAAGAGAAAGTGTATTAAAGGAAGGGGGGGGGGGCTTAAAAAAATTGACTTTT
Source organism: Theocolax elegans (assembly GCA_026168455.1). Taxonomy (NCBI): domain Eukaryota; kingdom Metazoa; phylum Arthropoda; class Insecta; order Hymenoptera; family Cerocephalidae; genus Theocolax; species Theocolax elegans. The sequence continues at coordinate 25,097,854 of CM047428.1, forward strand.
ATGATCGAACTTTATTGAATTGCATTTGAGATAGGACTTTATAAAATTGACTTCCGAGATAGGACTTTATAATACTGACTAAATTTTTTTTTGAGATAGGACTTTATAGAATTTTCTTTTCAGTTAGGACTTTATAGAATTATTCTTGAGTTAGGACATTTTTTAATTAATTTTTGAGATAGGACTTTATGAATAGGAGCCGTCGATATGTATGAGTATTGTGAGTATATACATATCGCAAAAAGTTGTAGTAAAAGAAAATAAACAATGAAAACTGATCTTCCTTCAATACATAGACTCAATCCTTTAATTAAAATCAACCACGAATAAACAAAGAAATTTCTGTAGGCTGCCTAAAGATGGAAGTTGCACTTACCAAACGACAGCAACGCAAGAAAAGACAGGAGGAGAGAAAGAAGAAAGAAGGGGAAAAGGACCCATTAGAAAAAATTATTAAATACGGAGTCAAATGTTTCCAAGACGAGGCCAAGGGAACAACTCCCGCTTATTCCCGAAAGCTAGCAAATGAAACAGAGTTCCTAACATCTGTTATTTACAATCACAGTTTAAGCTTTAGGTTGGCTATTAAAGAAGCCTACCTTAGTGCTATAGGTTTCAACGATTGCATGCCTCAAAGGTTAAGACGATTTATAAACTTTAGAGCACAACTGGAAATGCAACATCCGGACTACCCAGAAAAAAGTGACGATGAACTCGTAAATGAGGTAGAGAAAAGGTATAGAGAAAGCTCCGCATTCATGGAACTAGGGAAAACGTATGCAAAGTACTTAGAAATAAAAGAATATGGTGGTCAAGGATTTGGGGACCAAACGTACCATGGAAGGTGTAAATATTGTAAACAGAAGATTCCGGTGTGGCGAGAGTGCGCAAAATGAGCCAATTACTATCTACAACGTCAAGGGGAAGGGATATATATAGAATCCATGGAGTGTACGGACGATGAACACCAACGACAGCTAGAAGTAACATCCCACTGTCCGACTGGTTGTTTTGCGGGAGGTTCCTTAACCGTATTACGGGATGAAAGATGGTCAACGGGAGATTGGTAATGAAAAAAAGAACAGGGACGAAGGGAGATCGGAAAAACTATAACGATAAGATAAATACAAGAATGTTAAATAAAATTTTTTTTTTTTCTTCTCCTGCCTATGTACCAAATCAAAAAGAAATAAAATAAAACAAAATCAAAATAAGAAGGGGATTCTGAGTTCATAAGCCTATACCTTAAGAGAAGAACGACACCTTCTGACTAACCTTTGTTCTAACCACACTGCCCTAGGCAATCGTACAACAATAAAAAAAAGAGAAAATACATACATAGTTTACTCATATTTTTAGTTTAATTTATAGTGCACCCTATATAATCATGAATCATTGATTTCGGCTTAAATTACAAAATAGACACACCTAGAACCGACACATATAAAAAAAAATAATAAGTACGCAAACAAGATATTAAAAGCAGGGCGCTCAATAAACCAGAAGGATCCATATATATATAAAAAAAAGAGAGACAGGGCAAGGAGCGGAAAGATTTATCGATATCTCTTTTACTTTTTCAGAACAAAAAAATGAGGAACTTCAACATAATGTTTTTATCCCTCTTAACATTTTGTACGGGAAACGAAGTTGAACCAAAAGGAATCGAACTTCAACAAATACCTCCATCGGGTATATTCTTCGAACGACAGGAAGATGTAAAACTAACTCCAGTCGCGTGGAAAATTATTATTAGCATGACTTGCATACATGAAGATATGAATCTAACGGATATTTGGACGACGTTTAGCGAACTGAAAAACGATTGCCCGTTAGGTCACGAAAAATGTGAAGAACTGTTTGAAAATTTTAAGAATTTACAAGAAAAAAATACTAGAACGTTACACATCTTAAATACTACAGAAAGTACTTGCATGAACGTCAAATCAGATTTGCATGAAAACGAGTTAATACGTTATGATTTAGAAAGTAAATTAATTAACAATTACATAGATAGGATACTAGTAGGGGTTAGGACTAAAATAATATTTATAGAAAGTAATACGATGGGAACCAATATATACATAGACAAAGCAAGATTGTATGATGAATTCAACATTATGCAAAAAATGAAGCAAATGAAACAGGAAATTTATCTTGAACGATACTCGCAAATAATGAACAATATAAAGACTACATTAGGAAGAATGTTGGATAACCAGATAAGCTACAGTGTAGGTACACTTGTTAATTTAGAAGGAATAAAAGAGCATCAAATGTATACTACTTTATTATCACCCAATAGACTCAAACAAGTTGTTAATTACATCGAAAAATATGAGAAAACCAATGAATTCCCGTTGAAAAGAGGAGAGGGAAATTTAAATAGATTGGCTAACATAACAAGCCTACATACTGGATACATCAATAATAAACTATTTATTCAAATAGAGGTTCCCTTGGTTGAAAAATCTACTTGCTCATTGTATAGGGTATCTTCACTTCCAATTCCGCAAAACGTATATACCAATGAATCAAACATCGCCTATGTTGAACCCGAGAATGACTATATTCTGCAACAAGAGGCAAATTATTATGGTTTCTCCAGCACCGACCTTAAGAATTGTAAAAAGTTTCAAGGAAAATTAATTTGCAAAAAAGAAAGACTGCATTTAAAAGCAATAGATAGTTGCGAAACGGAATTGATGTCTCAGCCGGCTAAATGTAATTACCGTAACTGCAATATCAAATATAAAACCAATGCCAAACCAACGATAATAAAACTTGAAAAATTAAATAAAATATTATACTCAGCGCCCATGACTACGAGAGTGTCGATTGGCTGTGACGGTTTAACAGGAACGATCATACCGTTACGTGGAGTCGGAATAATACACACAAAAATAAATTGTACGTTTAAAATAAATGGAGAAGTTATAAAAATACATGAGGTACCAACGGAATATTCAAATCACTTGTTATTCCCTCAGACGTCGTTAAACATTAGCGAACTATCAAATATCTTTAACAATACAAATACTAAAAATTTATTCCATAAACTAGTTAAGCAAAAACACTCGGGGAATTTTTGGGATATGGAGAATTACTGTAGGGATAAATTGATCAATACGGAAAAAACCGCTGTATTCACTACATTGTTTCTCATCTGTTCAATCACAGGAGTAGTTATATTTTTATTCATCGCGGGGATCTTCATACTTTTGTGTTACTTTAAAGAAATATTAGATACCATTCCGGAAGAAATAGAAATCCGTTTCGAATAAACAAATAGGAATTAACTTCATAACTTCATACAAGGACAATGAAAACCATAGAAAATTATCTTATTTACAGATGGCAAAGAGATCATTCCTTCTGCTTTCACTCGTAAGTGTAATTAATTATTCATCGGGACTTTACGGATATGACTGCGGGGAACAACTTTCAAATCTAACAACAATATCATTAGTGGATGTTAAAGAGTGTGATATACATGAACCATATATTAATGTAACAAAAGTTTACGCGCAGTTACTACAATTGAACGATTACAGTACCACGCATGTATATAAATGCATAATAAAAATCACACGTACATTTACACATTGCGGTATGCACGGACATGCATCTCGCGTCCTAAACGGAGAAATTAGTTATTACAAAGAAATAAGTAGAGAGGAATGTTATGGAATCCATCGTTCGGGTTACATTTCTATAAGCGGCACTCAAATTATAAATCTACCCAGAAACAGTACCACTAATAAGCCAATCGTGTTCGCGGGAGGGAACGATAATAACGGAAATTGTATTGGAGGTTCATTTTCGGATTCATACGGTACCTATAAAGACGCCTATGTCGCAGGTCATGTTGAAATAACAATATACGATTACTATGCGGCTGTACATCTGGAATATAATAAAGTAAGACTAGACTCTGGAGTTACATGCACACTCGCGGATTTAGAATGTACAGATATCGATGCCTCACAAGTTTTTTGGGAAGCGCTTCCGGAGGATTCATGCGGAGTTAACAAATATTCGGTGTTGTATGAAGGAAATTTGGATAAAATATATGAAGAGCAAGAAAACCGTATAACGTACTCACTTGAAACTAATGATATTACATTCGCACTATGGAAAAAAGGAGAACAGAATGTATGCGGCTTTAGGTTTGCGCGCACCGAACATCCCAAGCTTTTCATAATTGAGGACGCCAAGGTTAACAGTTTTATAAGCAAAAAAGCAATTGAGGGAAACAATCTTGATATATTTGCATACATAAACTCAAAATTCTTATACGTTGAAAAATATGTACGCCGACAGCTAAATAGAATGTATTACGATATATTAAAACAAAGGTGCGAAATCGAAAGACATATTCTCACTCAAGCCCTCGCGCTCGCCTCAGTTTCCCCGGCGGAAGTGGGCTATCGTATCATGAATCAACCAGGGTATCTAGCCGTAACAGCGGGAGAAGTTATTCATCTACTAAAATGCTTAAAAGTAGAAGTAGTCGGGAGGGAAACGACGGGGTGTTACGAACAGCTACCCGTGTTTCGGGACAACGAACCATATTTTCTCACACCTAGAACGCGTATATTAGTAAGAACTGGGAAACCCCTAATGTGTGATAATCGTCTACCGGTTATGTTCAAAATGCATCAAATTTGGTTTAAAATGCTACCGAATCCAGTCGAAGTAAAAGATCCCGAGATATTGACGCCTCAAACAAAACTAACATGGAGATATGTTTCACCCGAGACACTCGCTACTAGTGGAATATACGGACAAAAGGATACCAGTAAACTTCGCGATATGATATTATTCCCATTAGAAAAATCTACGGTATTAAATAAGATGGCATTAGGAGCTTCGGGAAGGAAGATAAACCCCAAAGGAATTACTATAGGAAATTTGTTCGACCAAGAAGCCTTAAATAACCTGGCTGAATCGACATTCAACAAACTATGGTCGGAATTTTTAACGTTCAGTAACATCTCTGCCGGTGTCATAGGATTTTTTATGATATGTCGTCTCATCAAGCTAATTATCGATACGATTATGCATGGTTTCATGCTGCACGGAATTTACGGGTTCTCTTTACATTTAATTGGGGCAATATGGAATTCAATCACACAACTATCACTTTATTTGGGAACGCAAAAGTTAAATAAAGACAATAAGGAGAACAAAAAAATGGAGGTTGAGATAGAGAAAAATGAAAAGAGCCAATTTATCACTTCCGAGTTTAAAACTATAGATACAAAAATTTTAGAGAGAGAATCGTGTTTATATCCAATTTTAAAAATAAACAATGAGAACAGAGCAAATTCAATGTAATAATAACTCTTATTTTCTTTTTTTTTTGCTTACACTCAAAATAGGAGAGCCAGTAAATGAGGATTATACAAGAAGTTAAAGAAAGGAAAAATTTACCCTCTTACGACGGTACGATTAGAAAACAACAAACCAATAGAAAAATACACGAAATGTATTACCTTAAAAGGATGTTTTACAGCATAGACTTGAACACTCCTTTATGTGGAAATTGCATAGAAACAAAGGCAGGAAAGCCGATTATACAACACATTAAATTTAGAGACATAAATATAAATTCTGAAAGGCAAAAATGTTATAACTGTAAAAAAAATATCGAAGAGCAAAAAATAAAAAAAAATGATAATAAAATATCCACTCGAATTAGGACAATAATAGAACGAAACAAAGAAAGAGAAATCGAGATTGTTACTATAAAAAATGAATTCGAATTACAGAGAGATAACCAGCAAATTATTCCGTTGGAACCAATACAACACGAAGCGCCCATTTTTGTTGTTAAAAACGAAACAGATATTGAAAAACCAGAGGAAATGGGAACTTCAAGTTCAAAAATGACGCAAACGGAACCTATGGAAATACATAAAGACAAAAAATCAGAAGATATCGCAGAATCACAAAACGTTAAGGAAGTAAGCTGGCCGGAATTGGAATCCTTTCTGAATGAACAAGAAGTTATGGAATTATTACAAAGCGCGACCAGTGATATTTTTCCCTCAATGCTGGACGAAGAAAATAATACCCCCGTGTCAATGATAACACAAGAAGAGTTACCAGAAATATTAGAGATATTAGCGTCCTTAGAAACTCAACTAGACGAGGTAGTCTATAATGATACAGAAGAGAAAGTAAAAGAAATAATTATGGACCTACAACAGGACTTCGATGAAACTGATTGCGGAGTAAATCTGTCAATAAAGAAAAATCGATTAGATACATTTAAATATTGGCCGCATGCTTTTATTTCAACCGAGGACCTAGCAGAAGCCGGATTTTATTATACAGGAGAGAACGACAAAGTAAAATGCTATATATGCGGTGTAGGAATACGAAAATGGGAAAAAACGGACGAGCCTATGCAAGAACATCGTAAATGGTCGCCAAAATGTGAATACATTACAAAAAAGGAACGAGCAGAAGACTGTTGTGGAATCTATGACCTGGAAAAATTGAGCAAAATAATAAAAGGTTCGGAACATGCCAATTTATCAAAAGATCTTAAATGCAAGATTTGCAAACGTAATCCAATAGAGGGAATATATCTCCCATGTAAACATGCTTTAAGCTGTTTAACTTGTTATATGGGAACAAAGGAATGCATGATTTGTAAAAGAGAAATAACGGAATGGTTAAACATATATTTAGTAACAAAAAGAAGAGGTCGCTTCACCGAGATAGAATTCGCCTAAATTAAATCTATACAACAATAAATTTATGAAAAGGGCAAAATATACAATTGCAGTAAATATTATAATAAGTATAAACAAGAGTATAAAATATTAACAAGCACCCATTATATACAAGTATATATACTAACTAGTTATAGTAAATACAAACAAAAAAACTATATGTATACAAAATGAAAAATAATAAAGATTAACATTGTAATAGAACAATAAGGAATATTTATTTCTTTCCCCTAACCATATGTAGAAATAAAAAAAAAAAACAAACAATTATTGTGGTAAACATATTAACAAATGTAAATAACGTAAAAAAATAATACATAGTAATATATAGAAATACTAACAAAGTAAATAAGTATTCATAAAAAAAGGGGTAGAGCTAAAATAAATAAAAAAAATAAAATAAAATAGGTAAGAAATAGAGAAAAATATAATAACGGAAAAAAATGTAAACAAAAAGAAAGGACGATGGAGCAGCGCGGTGAAGAACGAAATTTGGATCCCTCGTAAAGATTCGATTGCACACCGCAATTCGAGCCTAGTTGCTGCGCTAAGCTGTAGGAGCATCGGCTGGCCTCGTAAGTGTTCGGGCCACTCTCCGACTCAAGCCTGACAAGTTCGGCGGGGCCGACCATGCGTTGCAGTGTCGACATTTCGATACTCTCACTCTCTCTCTCTCTCTCTCTCTCTCTCTCTCTCTCTCTCTCTCTACTTCTCAAAAAACGTTGTGAATGATAGAAACTTCTTCTCTATCTTAGTATTTCTTACATTTTTGTTTATTAAATTGTGTTAAGTAATATTGTTTAATTGTAATTGTAAAAATAAATAAGAAAAAAAAATAATAAGGTATAAAACAATTATAAACTGTAAATAACGACAAACATAACAATGTTAAAAATAATATTTCAGTATTTTTGTATATAAATAATCCACGGTAGACCTGCGAATTATTCCTATCCTTTAGTTTAAGCACCATCAATAATAGAAAACGCTGTAGACCCTGCGCTTTAGCTATGCGCATTTGACACTTGATTCTGTCTCTCTCTCTCCCGTTGCTTTAAGTTGTAGCTTTCCTCGAGTTCGAGAGCATCATGCGTAGAGTGGAACGGACGCCCCTCCTGGCGTCCCCTCTCTCTCCAGACGCGTGCCTACTCTTTGCGTTGGGGAAAACCCATACGCTGAGTGCAAGCCCTTTCTGGCATCGGCGCGCTCTCTCGCACCGCAGCGCTCGGTTCTATGGAAGCGATACGTCGCTCGTTGCTCAGAAGCGGCCATATTGGGCCTGCTTCCCCCGCCAGCTCGGTGCACGCGCACCCTAGTGTGCACACATCGAATTGAATAGTAGCCCTTCCAGCATACTCTCTCTCTCTCTCTATATATATATATATATATATTGTTAACGTTTTTATATATGTTACAAATATTGTTATTATATTTTATTTTATTTTATTTTCTGTATAATTTTGTACTTCATGCTGTTAGTGCTTACGGGGTATTTACCCCATAAAGCCAAATAAAGAACAATCAATCAATCTCTCTCTCTCTCTCTCTCTCTCTCGGAGCAACGTATAATCGGAATGAGGAAAGGAATGAAAACACGGAAAAATAAAATACTCTATTATGAGTTTATAATCACGTTTATTCTCTGTTACTTTATTTTAGCAATAAAAGAAAAACAATACAAGAGAAACAAAAACAGTACAAATCTGGTCATCTTGTCACAATTCATCCTCGGATGATATATCTATAATATCTATTATTCGCGGCACTGGAGAATAGCAGGGAGATCCTCCCCGGTCGGATGGCCAGTAAAATGAGGCCGGAACGTCAGACACCTGCTCTGGCGAGGGCGACCTCGGCGACGGATCTTCCTCCAGTGCCACCACCTCCACCTCCTCCTCCTCCTCCTCCTCCTCCTCCTCCTCCTCCTCCACCTCCATCGCCTCCAACTCCTCCTCATCCATTTCCTCCTCGGACGAGAATGACGAAATTGAAGCTTCGGAGCTCGCAGGTAATTCTGATATGGCCGCAAGTTCTCGTAGAGATAAATTGAGTAAGAGCAGCAGGGTGTCCACATCCAGTGGGACCCCTTCGTTTATACATAAGACATTTAACTCCTGAGCAGCCGCTAAAAACCAGCTCCGAGCTTCAAATAAATCGGGACTAAATTCCCGATCGTTTCGTTGGCGTATAGCCCACTGCATCAATAGACGTGCCTTTTCAAAATTCATCCTGGAAAAAAATAATACATTAGAGAAATAAAAATAAAACACACACAAAGAAATATATAACAGAACCTTAACGACAAAAGCAAATTTTTATTTGAAAGAAAAAATAATATGCGTAGAAAAAAATAAATATTCTCTTATATAAGGGGTACGCTATTTTTCCTTGTTAGAACTAGTAAAAAAAAAAGAGATAATAATAATAGGCAACAAAACGAGATGATAATAAAAATAATAATAATAAAAACACTTACTTAGTAAAAATAGAGATGAGAGACCTTGGAGAAACGAAGATAGTCACTGCCTGACGAATACTGACGAAAAAACGCAAGGAGCCACCCGTATTTAAATGAAACCTTATCGCACTAAGGGAAAATAATTTACTAGGGTATAAAAGATTACTTGAAAAAAAAAATTCAAGCGACCAACGAAAACGTTTAGTATTGACAGAACTAGGAGGGGTACTCAAGAGTAATAAATAAGTCAAAGTGATTCCTTGTTTATAATAGCCGAGAGGAAAACTCATAACGAAAGCCTTGAATAGATATATTCAACGTTTTCGTTACATTTCAGAGGGAGGGAGGGGGAGCGAAGAAAATTAATTTTTCTTCACTCCTAATCCTTTCATAAAATAAAATAAAATATATACATATATTATTAAGATAAGACATACTAACATTGTTCACATTGAAGGGAGAACCTATATTGTATAAGAACAAGAAAATTTATTTTTCTCTCTTCAACAATTCGTAATAGTAGATTTATTAATTGAATAAATGTAAAAAAAAAAGGAAACTAATCTCTAACTCTTTTCTTTGACTTTTTAGAAAATATATATATAAGCATACAAAGATTATAGAAGAAAATAGAAAATTTTGTAAAAAATGTGGCTACAAAAAAAAAATACTAGTAACACATATTTTTAACATGACTTGATGTATACTAAAAATTAGGAGTACAAACTAAAGATAAATAAATTTTTTTTGTTAACTATAGAAAACACATTTAATAATAATTATACAATTTTTCGGAATATCTAGAATAAAAATTGTAATAATAAACCTTTTTTTATTACGTATCTATTTGTATAGGTGAATTATATCAATACTGTTAAACTGTTTGAAATAATGTACTCGAAGTATGTAGCATAATAACAAACGGAGTTGAACTACGAAATAAATAATTGTAATAAAATTTGCCGTAAGGAAAATAGAAGAATTAATCGAAAATTAAACTTAAGTATGATATCTATGTTAAGAGAAATAATAATATAATAATAATTTTGATCAACGACGGGGGCGTCGTTTTTAAAAAAGGGGGGGAGTTGTTGCGTCCCGACGAAAATTATATTATTATTTTTCGTAAAAAGTACTGCGTAGTTTAGAATAAAATTACGGCGTGGGAGAAAAACGAAATAAGGTTGATAAAGAATAGTTCTAAGTAAATGCAGTAATATAAAATATAATTTATAGAGCTAAGGGACCGATTAATTTACGAGTGTTTCAAACGAAAAAGAGACGGATAAGTAGAGTTGAAGATATTATTCGAAGCCTGTACGCATATAAGCGGGATCACCGATAGTGAGATCGAAATGAAGGGTTGCGCAAGAGTTTTTTTTTGTACTGCACTATAAAATCAATGCTCGGAGAAGAACCGGCGATGGGAAACATGGACTAGAAAATTCGAGCAGTAGAAGGAAGTAATAAATTAAGCCGTTCTCTGGATAATGTCGCAGTAATAAAAGAGGGGACAGCAAATTCTCCGAATTAACTACGAAGCGATACAGAAAATGCACGGGATTCGATAATTTTTAATTACGCACATCTAACGGTCCAATCGGGTGCAAGCACAGAAAAATCGAGAACTACTTACACATCTCCATATAAGGCAAAGTGTAAGACAAGGAAAAATGTACGACAAAGACAGATGCATAGATTTTTAGGGTATATAAAGAGGACCCAGAACAGACACAGCCACTCCTAAATTTTCATCTAAAGCTTTCGCAAGGCGAAGCTCTGCTGGACAACTCTTTGATTTTTATCCGAGGGCGTGGCTCTGCTACTTGAACTTAAAGTAATACGTATTAAAAATCACAAGAGGAATCGAGACGTACCATTGACATCTACAAGCCATAGTCGAGGAACTACGAATTCGACATCTGGAAATCGTCGAGCTCCAACAGCATACACATCTAACGTCGACGCCCGCAGGTCTAGCAGGACATTATACGGCAATCTGACACCGCTACCCACGTTCAAGGCGGACCTTCGTTCCTCACCGAATATACACACATATATATATATATACATATATATATCTATATATTTGGGTACTTAAGGTATATTCTTTTCGGCTATCTATACGCTTGTATTATTCGTAAAGGCAAACCTGATATTTTATGTTATTTCGATTGCTGAACCAACCGTTTTCTTTTAAAACAATTATTATTACATATTACAATTTATTTATAATAATTATTCGTTACATTGTATTTGAATTGAAATATTCACGGTTTGAATTACAATTTATTAACTATAATTCATGTTTTAAACGACAACCATTTTTTTATTTTATCTGCATTTACTTATAATGATTCCTATTTCAATTATTGATTATTAATGTTTATAATAAAATAACCTTGTGTATTTTTTTATTCTATAATGTGTTAATATGTTCGCCGTACATTTGTTTATTTAATCAAAATTAATCGTTATTCGACTTAAATAATTTTATACAATTGTTAATAAAATAGTGTAAATTTATGTGTTTTTGCCCATTAAAAAGCTGTAATAATTTAGTTTCACGTGTTCATTTAAAGAAAAACAGCATATTATATTTAAATAAATAATGCATAATTAATACGAAATAAAACATATATTATTTTATTTATCTCACATTATATCCTGCATCTCTACTCTCAAAATAACTTCGCTCGCTACTCCCGGAGACGTAAGGCTAGCCCTAGTCAAACAAGAGCGAAAGGAACGCGAATGGTTTATTAACCATTTGCCTTCTTGTAATATTTTTTATGGTAATTGGTGCAAGTCTGGACGTGACAGTGTCTAGCTGTTTGATCGTATCTTTCCTTTGATTTAATTTTAGCTTCAATTTGATTTTGTCCCGCTAAAATTTTCATTTCATTTAGCCTAACCATTAAATCCCTTAAATATATATTGTAAGTCTTTAATTTTTCCTCATTTGGTATATATAATGGGAAACGCGCTCTACGACCGAAAACAAGTTCGAAAGGTGTAAACTTGGTGGACTTTTGTTCGCTCGTATTGTATGTAAATGTTGCAAAGGGGTTAACCTGTCCCAGTCATCAAACTTGTCAGAATATTGTCTAATAAAATCTACAAGCGGAGCGTGGCTGCGTTCAAGTGACCCATTAGTTTGTGGCCTGTAGCCGGATGTGGTTAGATGATTTATTTTAAAAATACGTAGCATCTCTTCTACTATGTCTGATAAAAAACTTTTATGTCTGTCTGATAAGATAGCACGGGGAGCACCATATTGGCAAATAAGGTGTTTCACCAACGCGTCTGCAATTGTGGTGGCCCTTAGGTCTTTAATAGGTACTGCAATTAAGTATTTCGTTAGGTTACATTGCATTGTTAATAAGTGGTTATTTCCGCTTGGTGTTGTCCTCAATTTGCCTACCGTGTCTATGCTTACTTTATCGAAAGCTTCGATAGGTGTGTCTGTGATTATCATGGGTTCTTTTGTTTTTAATCTATCAATTTTTTTCTCTTGACAGCTTTGACATGTCCTTATATAGTCCAATACATCGGTACGCATTCTCGGCCAATAGTATCTTTCTCTTATTTTCTGATATGTCTGGTTGATTCCTTTATGTCCTCCTATTAGGCTGTCATGTAGTGCACTAATGATGTTCTTCCTTTGCTCTGGCGTGGGTAATTCTACCTTACCGTAACATACTGTGACTTTGATGGGTGTCCTTGTAAATGTTTTTGTTAGTAATTCGGTTAATAAGCCGGGTTCTAGAGAGTCGGCAAAATCCCCTCTTCGACTTATTCGAATTGATGTTAAATTTTTGTTCAACAATGTAATTTTTAGATTGTTTAAACATTTCTTTATAGCTGAAGGTTGTAATGCATCGTAATATTTGTTTTTAACAATGACTGTAAGTACGTTGTGGTTTTTATAAGGAGTTATGAGCACTTGTCCAACCTTAGGGCGTTTTTGTTTTAAAGCCTTTGGATCGATTGCTCCGATTTCTTGTAATAGTCTCATTGTGGAGGTAATCACTTCACAGTCCTGAGAGCAAAAATGTACTAAATTATCTCTCTTATAGGTAAGACACTGGCTAGTTGTCGTTATGTTGTTATCCAAAATTCGCATTTGTTGGTGGACTGGTTCCGAGTCACTTGAAGTGGTCTGCTGTGTAGTGTATATTTCTATGTTGTCTACGTTCGGTCTTATTGACATAGGAAATGGACAAATTAATGGTACATTTTCATCAATTGGTGGTTGACTAAAGTTTATTTGTACTGTCGAATCATCTTCCGGGTCCTCTGGAAGATCACTTAGTTTTTGGAATTTTGTTTTCCTGACAATGCTCTTCGCTGAACTAACCATTGGTGTACTGTTTGCCTTAGGCATACCTGCTCTTACGCTTGGAGTAACAGATATGGCTCTAGGAGCGCTTATAGGTACAAGTGAATTATCTCTTTCATCGTCAGCTTCATCACTGGACGATTTATCAGCTTGTTGGGTGATTTGTGTCGTAGGTCTAACCTCTTGTGAATCTAAGGTGGGTTTTGAGCAATCTATATTTTCCGCTGCTTGTTTTTGCAGTGCCTTCTGTTCTGCATCTCTTTCTCTTATTTCTTGCGCTATTTTTCTTGTTTTCTCTTCTAAAGAAGCTATTATTTCTTCCATCTTGCTGCTCCATCTAAATTCGTCTCCAACTAAGTTTTCTTCCATGTCATCCAATTGGTCTCGTAGTTCTGGGTCAGCCATTTCCCCTTCAGATAGATGTGTTAGTTCCAATTCCATTGGCTGTTCATTTTCTTCTATATCTGAAGTTATTTCTTCTCTTGTACTGCTATTAAAGTCGAAGTCTGTTGCATTTAGTCTTTTCCTCATCGATTGGTTAAATCTGTCAATTGAATTTTGTATTGAATTCTTTAGTGTGGGTTCGTATGGTCTTTGAGAAGTCTCAAATACATTGTCCTCTAATTCTGAACTATTTGGGCTCTCTTCTTCACTCTCGCTGGGGGGTGCCGGTGTCACTTCTATTGCGACATCGCTTTTAGGCACGTTTGAGTCCGTATTTGTGTCGGTTAGTGATTTTTCTTCTGCGGTTATCTCATTCCGAAGGCAGCTTGTCCTTGGGTCAGGTATAGGTGGTGGTTGATCACTAGTGTAGTATGAGTCTGATTCTTTAGTGGTAGTAGGTTGGTCTAAATCAGTGAGTCTTTCTGATAGATTGACTCTTAAAGAGTCTTCGATTTGCTCCGATTCAAATCTGGTTCTTTCACTAAAAGTGGTGGGTCTGTTCGTAGTTACTCTCTCATGTGCTTTTAATTCTCCTTTCGATTGTTTGATAGGCTTATTTGCCCTTAGAGCCGGTATCGTGGTTTCCTTGGGTATGTTGGATGGAGTAGTCATTTGTGTTGTTTTAGACCTAGTGCGTTTTGCAATTACACTGTGGTCTAACTTCGGCGATTCTTTCGATGTTTTAGAGCCTATTGGTCTACTTCTTTTCTTTGCGGAATCAGTCAGGCCTGTCTTTGTTGATGGTTGTGGCGTTGAGGTAGCTGCTTTGCTAGTGGATGGTCTTGGTTCAATGGTTGGTTTAGTCTTCTTTTCTTTTGGTGGCTTTCCTTCTTCTATCACCATAACCTTCAGCGTTGGTAGTACCGCATTTACTTCTTCTTCTGTAAGTTTTTGTTCCGCTATTTCATTGTCTTCTGGTTCTTCTGGATATCTGGATAATGCATCAGCATTAATATTCAGCTTTCCGGGTTTGTATTTAAATATGTAGTGGTAGTCGGTAAATTTAAACATCCATCTCATTAGTCGACTACCTGGGTCTTTTCTATTGTGCATCCATGTCAATGGTTCGTGATCTGCCTGTAATATAAATTGATTACAAAGCAGATATGGTCTAAAGTGATGCATTGCATAAATGGCTGCAAGACATTCCTTTTCCGTCGTGCTATAATTCCTCTCTGGTTTCGTTAATGTCCGTGATAAATATGCCACGGGATGATCAAATCCATCTTTTTCTTGCCTTAAAACGGCTCCAATTGCATAATCAGAGGCATCGGTTGTAAGGGTAAATATTTTATTCAAATCAGGGTGTATTAAAATAGGTTCCCTAAGTAAGTGTCCTTTTAATTCTTGGAAGGCGCTTTTCTGTTCCGGCCCCCATTTGAATTTGATGTCTTTTTTTAATAAATCGTTTAATGGTTTAGCGATTTTCGAGTAATCTTGAATGAATCGGCGATAGTAACCTGCCAACCCAAGAAAAGATCGAACTCTTCTCTGGTTCTTAGGTGTAGGAAAATTATTTACAGCGGATAACTTCCCTTTTTCAGGTTGAATGCCACCTGCCTTTATTACGTGGCCTAAGAAAATAACTTCTTTCCTTAGGAAGTCCACTTTATCCGGTTGTAAAACAAGGTTTGCTGCTCTTAATCTGTCAAATAAAAGTCTCACTTTTCTTTCGTGTTCTTGTAGGTCTCTAGCATAGACTATAATGTCATCTAGGTATACGAGCATTTCTATATTTAAGAGTCCTCTTAGCACTTTGTGCATTAGTCTTTGAAAGGTTGCGGGTCCACTCTTCAGTCCTTCGGGCATTCTGATGTATTGATAATGCCCTCTAGGCGTTGAAAAAGCAGTCTTAGGTTTGTCTTTTTCGGTCATAGGTATTTGTTGGAATCCAGATGCCAAATCGAACACTGAGAAATAGGTTGAATTGGCGAACTTGTCCAGCATGTCCGCCATATTTGGTAATGGATAAGAATCTCCGATAGTTTTCTTATTCAGTTCCCTGAAGTCAATCACCATTCGCCACCTCTTATTGCCTTTACTGTCGGGTCTTTTCGGCACTATCCATACCGGGCTTTGATACGGTGAATTGGATGGTTCAATTATTTTATCTTTCAACTTTCTGTTAATAAAGTCCTCGATTAACTCCTTATGTAATTGGGGGTACCTATATTGTTTTGTGTGTATAGGTATATCGTCTATAGTGGGGATTTCATGTGCCACTTCATGTGTGCATGTCAACGGTTCCCCCGGTATTAAGAATACATCACTATATTCTTCTATGAGTTTGTAAACACTTTCTTGTTCCTCTACATTCAAATGATCCTTGTTAAACATTTGTTTAATTTGATAGATTCGTTGCGCCCTTGTCAATTTCGGCGGTTCTAGTTCTAACTCACTCTCGGAGTAAAATGTCTATTGTATGTATTCAAATGGCAGAATCACCTTAGGGTCTATTTCTATGGTAACGTCTTCGTTACTTGTATTTATTGCGTATATGTGGCATGTATTGTTTTCATTTTTAACTATACCTTCTCCTAAATAAACATCTGGGACAACTACATTTATTTGTGGTAAATATCCTTCTTTCAACTGTGTATTGACTAAATTTATTTTTATCACTTGTCTGTTTCGTGCTTTTATTGTGTACTTTAGTTGTCCATTACCATTTCCATCATAGTCTTGTTTTAAATGGCGGTCAGGTCTTAATTGTAAATTTCCTAGATTTCTGAGTTTCTCATCTATACTAGTTTGGACTAAAGTTTCTCTTTCCTCATACATGTTGGGAAGAAAAGTGTCTTCTAATAAATATTGGTATCTATCCCTGGCGATTAAAGGGTATTGATATAGTTTCTGATTGGTTTGTAAAAACGGTATTGGATGCATGATATCGCCGCTGATCATCAATGCATTTTTGTAGTAAGAAATAACGGCTTCTTCGTCCTTAAGAAATTTTCTCCCCAGTATACCGTCTTGTTTAATAGGGAAATTGTCTCGTACAACATGAAATGGAACTGGTTTCCCGGCAATTCCTAACCATGTTAGTCCTATAGTTTGTATTGTTTCTGAGGTAATGCCGCTTAATTCTCTTGTAATCTCAAGGTCAACTAGGCAGTGTAATCCTAGTGCGGAAAACTTCACTAAGTTTACTGAAGCTCCATTGTCTACCATGAATACCATCCATAGGTTTCTTCCATCCGGTACATGCATTCTCACACTAGTGGGTTCGTTGTCATCTATATTCTCGATAATAGGTCCTGGACAGAAGATATTTTCCTCTGTTTCATATTCATAAGGGACGAAACCTTCATGACCGAGTTGTTCCCTTGGTTCGAAGTAATTGATTGAGTGGGATTCATTGTGCCACTCTGATGTTGGTGCATGTTCATATTCGGGGTCGAAGTCGTATGACCATTTTCGTTCATTGTCGTAGTATTGTTGATATCCCGGCTGATGTTCATAGGCTGGATATCCTGTGGGTTCATGAACATTGTATTCGTATATGCCACCTGGTTCGTAGTCGTAGGCGTAGTCATAAGATTCGTCCTGGTCTGGGTCATAGGTTATGATGGTGTATATTGATTCGGGCTCGCCATGGTTGAATTGGGGCGAGCCCCTTGGTAGTTTAAATGTTGATTAAAATTTGATCTCTGTTGATTTGGGTTTGGTGGGTAACCTTGTTGTCTTTGGTTTCTATAATATCCACCATTTTGATTTGGGTTAAATAATCGGAGATTACTGTATACATCTCTCTGATTTTGGTTCATATTGTTGTTTCTTTGTTGTCCATAATTTTGATGTACGGACTCTGTAGTAGGTTGAATATTAAAATTTGTAGGCTGGTAATTGCCTTGTCTCGAGAAATTTCTTTGTGGATTGTTTGCGTAGTATTTCCTATATGCAGATGAGAATTCGGACCTTTCCCAGTCGTCGTCTCTATGCGATTGTGTTCTTAAATCCGGCAATATTTTAGCGTCCATTCTTGTTTCTATTCGGACAGCTATTTCATAAGCTTCTTCTAGGGTTTTTGGTCTTTGAGCATCTACCATAGTTGCTATGGACGCAGGCAGTGCTCTGACAAATACATCTATCGCCGTGTCCTTTAGTGGCATAATCATTAAATCCAATTGGTCTGGTGTAGGCTTTGGGTCTTTATCTAACAATGAGTTATACGCATATATATAAGTATGCATGTAACAGTTATATTTTCTAAAATTTATTTAAGATAAATAATTAAAAAAATTGTATAATTATTATTTTTATTTATATTTTTAAAACCGAAATAACTACCTAATCTTTCGTAAAGTTTAAAAAATTCGTCCAATGAAATATGGTTCCTAAGACTGCGAGAAATTAATATATCACCCGCGATCAACGTGGCAAACTTGTCGTCATGTAAAAACATTTTATAAATTAAAATAAACTGTTTTACATTTAAAATTCGAATAACTTCGATGATGCAACCGCGAGCCTGATTTAACGTCATGTTGCTGGATAAGAATATAAAAAAATCGCGATCAAACGTTTCCGTTATTGACGGTATAGAAACCGACAAAAATCCAATAACGCGAGATAAAATTATTAAAATTAAGTTATTAAAAATTACTCCTTCCATTTCGAACACTTGTTTTATTTATCGTGGCGCGATT
Organism: Theocolax elegans; assembly: GCA_026168455.1. Lineage (NCBI taxonomy): Eukaryota > Metazoa > Arthropoda > Insecta > Hymenoptera > Cerocephalidae > Theocolax > Theocolax elegans. Next base: position 25,116,493 of record CM047428.1, read on the forward strand.
TCTATATTTTAATTATTATTTTTTCACTTGATTTAGTTTTGAACCTTCGTTTTTCACAGGTTTTAAATTTTTCCTGCGTTGATTTGTGAATTTGTGTACTTTTTTTATTAAGTGTCACTTGTTTTTCACTATATTCACAAATGCACTTACATAGTTTTTATAATATATAAATTTTTATAATATGTAGTTTTTATAATAGTATAAATGAACACGAAATTATATTTTTATGTACGCGTTAAGGAAATTTATACAGATGGTAGTAAATGTGAAAAAACTAAACAAGTAGGTACACTGAGAAAAATGTCTTAGTAAAATTTATTACACATTTAATAAAAGTTACTATATTTTGTAGAAACCATTGGATATACTCGATTTATATGAAATTTTACTATAAAAACATTAATGATTGATATATATATATATATACTAGGGGGGCTTCGCCCCCCTGCGCGCTTCGCGCGCCAACCCCCTATTTTTAATTTCGAAAAAGGTTTTTTGTAATAAAATTATTTTAAATAATATTTTAAATTATATTACTTTTTCACTACCATGGACACCTTAGAAATTAAACCGATTCACACAACACCTTGGAGGTACTGTTATAATGCATTGGGTTTTATACCAAAAATTTAATTTTTTTTTAATACGATTATAATTTATAAATAAAAGTTTTTACCAAAATTTAGTATAATGAAATCAGAATAATAAAAAAAAGTAATAAAAAAAAATAAAGACATTAAGTGTTAACTGTAAATTTTAAACTATATGAATTCCTATAAAGCTTAAATTTATATTTTAATAATTATAAATGTTAATGAAAAATTAACTTACCAAAAATAGTAAAGTGCATATACTTACTAAATTGTAGTATTTAGTAACTACTTATGAAAATTTTGAAATATTTTAAACGGATCTAAATAGAACTTCACCTCCTAAAATTAATTTATTTAATGACGAAGGATCATTTTTGTATTAATTTTATAGAACTATTTATATAATTTTAGTGGCATATAAATAAAAACCTGTTTCTTCCATTTCTCCCGTAATTCGTAATTTGCACACTCTTTCAAAATTTGCGTTTTAATCCATATATCCAATTTATTTTTCCCTTTAGTTACAGAGCCCTTATATTTATTTTAATTATTATAAAGAAAGGCATTCCTTAAATAACCTTTTGTTTCTAATAAATACATACTTGTTTATTTAAAATATTGTTTTATATAAATATACGTAATCTACTTACTTATATATCCATACAATTTTTAAATTTTGATTTGAATAATATTTAAATTAAATGCTACTAAATTAATAATTTTCGAAAAACTTTTCAAATGTAATTCGTATTTTATATTGCCACTGTTAAAATTTAAATTTTCTTTTGCCATTACTGTTTATAATAGAATTATCTAAAAAATGCAATAATTAATGTATATAATTTTTATCTTATTGTATATTTCACATATAGATATTTGGAAAAGTGTATGTTATACTTGATTAATATTTATTTTATCTTCGAAAAATTGTGCATTTTTTTTAAAAACATTACATTAAATTTAGGTCCGTTTTTATTTTATGAGTTTTATCAGGAATAAGTAAACTAATACACATACTTTCAAGTTATATTCACAACTTTCTTTTGCGCACGGAAAAAATACATATATTATCTATTCTTGAAAAAACAAATTTAAAATAATTTTAAATATCGGGGTTTATGACGCCCATGACAGAGAGGGAAGATACGTACTTTAGTACGATAAAAAGAGACAGAAAAGATTATGGAGCCCCGGCTCCATAAACCTGCCATATTAAGAATGAGTGGGAAAGGGATAGGGTTATTGGGATTTAACACATGAGGCTCCATAACCCCCTGTTTAGAAATGTATATATACATAGATATGGGCTATTTCGCGTCAAGTGGTACGATGAAAATTTTAAATCGCTCCAAAATTTGAGAACAGGCTGGAAATATCTTCCAGAAGATAGAAAAAAATTTTAAGGTTTTAAAAATAATTTGCTTAAGAGTTATTCGACCACGAAAAGTGGAAATTTTTCAAATTTTTAGAAAAATTATTATATTTATATCCATTTATCTCAAAATCTATTGATTTTTTTGAAAAAACATTATAAACAACTTTTGTTCAAAATAATCTTTAGAACTTATCTATCTGGGTTACAATTCTTAATTTTAAAATCCCGAAGAGATAGGGCACTCGAAAATATTGAATATCAAAAAAAGGCGACCACGCCACAATCGATTTTGATCTAACACCGCTTAAAAGATCAGATTTTTTGAGAGCTTTCGAATGGCGGTGGTTAGCTTATTGGCCAAGACCGCTGTTATAAGTTATGCCTCATAAACATCATAAAATCACTAATTTTCATGTATTTTAGGGCATAACACATAAACAAACACACTCACGCACGCACACGCGCGCACGCACGCACGCACACACACACACGCACACACACACATACACACACACACACACACACACACACACACACACACACACACACACATACACACACACGGGCTCAAAGGCGGCAAAGGTGGCCCGTGCGCTGGCGGGCATCATGCCCAACATCGGGGGACCCCAGCAACCGCGAAGGTCTCTCCTTGCCTCGGTGGTGAGCTCCGTAATTTTATACGGAGCTCCTATCTGGGCTGATGCCCTGAACAGGCACAAGAGCTTTGGTGCTCCGTGTCAGAGAGCCTGCAGGATAGCTGCGCTAAGGGTGGCCCGGGCGTACCGAACCGTATCTGACATTGCGCTCTCGGTGATCGCGGGGACCGCCCCCTTCGACCTCCTGGCAGCCGAAAGAGCTGAAAGACACCGTGAGGGTGGGCGACGCGTAGAAGAGAATCGCTGCCATAACCGATGGTCATTGCGGACCGTAGAGGAGTGGCAGCGGAGATGGGACTCAGCCAGGAACGGCCGCTGGACCTACCGCATCATCCCGCGGATCCAGAAGTGGGCGAGCAGGAAACACGGCTTCGTCAGTTTCCAGCTTACCCAGGTGCTGACCGGGCACGGATGCTTCCGTAGCTACCTATTTCGTATAGGGGTCTACGGCAGCGCAGAGTGCCCGGCTTCTCCAGGGGTGGACGAAGACGTGGAACACGTCTTCCTATGGTGTCCTCGTTTTAGGGAGGAACGGGACCAGTTTCAAGTCACTTGGAGCGGTCCCCTCACCCCTGAGAGCATCGGGGCGTGCCTGCTTGACTCCCAGGAGGGATGGAACGCGGTAGTGACCCTCTGTACGTCCGTAGTGGACAGGCTGGGTCTCATCAGAAGAGAAGAGGAGAGAGGAGTTGCGATAGCAACAGTAGTGGGCTAATCTAGCCGTGCCTCCCCCCGCGAAGTAATGCCTTGCGGCGGTTTCCGCGGGGGAATAAAGGTAAGAAAAGAGGTGGAGTTTTAGTGGGTATGCCTATCGACATCCTTCGGTAGGAGAGTCCCACACACGGGGAGTCTCGCATGGCTCCAGTCATGGTGCATTAAGCATTTCTCCACCTCTTCGGGAAAAAAAAAAAAAAAAAAAAACACACACACACACACACACACACACACACACACACACACACACATACACGCACACACACACACAAACACACATATATATATATATATATATATATATATATATATATATATATATAACATATATATATATAACATATATATAACATATATATGTAAGGAATATCCTTAGTCTATTTGAATTGCGCGCGTGTAGGTCGGTAAATCAAATCTTTTAATATACCGACAGGTAAAATTTGCAGATAAGAATTGGCACGTGTCAATTAGTGCGGTTAATAAAGATATACCGAAAACAATGAATAAAACTTTATAAAAGTAATCTAAAGACAACCTTGTGAATAATAACATTGAATGTTGTTTCTTTGTTATTTACAGGTAAATAAACATTATTTATTAAGTATGTAATTATATTTTGTATAAAATAATAAAATTCTTTGTTATTTACAGAGAAACAATTCATGTATTATTCTAACCTATAACCTATGAACATTATAAAACAACATTCTCGTTGAAAATCACAATGGACAAGTTGCAATTTAAGTTTACGTTGCTAGAAGCCTCGGATGGAAAATCCAACATATTATGTGTAACCAGACTCACCACGCCAGACGGTCGTGTGTATAAAATTCCACACGATTACATGAATGCAATCTACCACGAGGAGCTCGCTAAAACGCCTACGTTTAATAAGGTAAAGAAAGCATTAAAACAAAGACACCAAATGAGACAAGTATGGATTACTTTAACTAAAGAATTAAAAAATACTTATTTTGATAAAGAAGGAAATGTACAATTTAACGATGAATATTTAGAAGAATTGATTGAAAACAAAAATACTAGTGACGTGACAGCGAATGCAGCAGAAATACCATTAGTACAACTATTACAGAAATTACTTGAAAAAAGCGAAGAAAAATCGGAAAAAATAAACATTGGAAAATTAGCTAAAGAATTTACAATTGAAAAATTTGATGGTAAAAATTCGAATGCGAATCAATGGATGATTGAATTTGAAAAAGAATGTGAACGGTTTGATTTAAACATTGATAACAAAAAAATTGAAATTTTAAAATCTTTTATGGAAAAGGGGGCCGCAGATTGGTATAGTTGTACACTTCTCAAGCTTACAATTGAAGCAAATTGGGAAGAGTGGAAACAAAATTTTTGTAATACATTTGCCAGTAAAGGATGGTCTCAAATAAAATATGCATTAGCATTTAAATATCAGACAGGTTCATTGTTAGAATACTCTATAAAAAAAGAAAAAATTTTATTGCTAGTAAGAAAAACTATTGACAATGAAACGTTGATAGATCTGATTGCTATAGGTCTGCCAAATTATATAATTGATAAAATTGATAGAGAAAAATTAACAAAAACTGAAGATCTACATAATGAAATAAGTAAATTAGAACATTTAATGTACAAAAAAAATTTAGATATGAAAAAGAATAAACCAAACACAAAAGAGAAAAGTGAAAAAACACCTTGCAAAATATGTAAAGAAAAAGAAAAAGGAACACGTTTTCATTCTGAAACTGAATGCTGGTTTAAAGATCAAGAAAATAGAATTAATAAAGTCAAACAAGTAAATAATTTAACTTTAGACGTAGAACTAAGTGATGAAAATCCAAAAAACTAATAATACCACCATTGATTGAACTCCCAATAAAATTAAATGATATTTTAAAAATATCTGCTATCTATGATCCAGGATCAAATGTTACATTAATAAATTCAAAATTACTAAATTTAAAATCTACAAATAATGATATAAAAAAAGAAAAAACAAATTTGAGAACAATTAATGGTGTGTATAAAACAGATGGATTAATAAAAATAAAAATAAAGATTCTAAATATAGAGGATCACATGAATGTGTTCATAATAAACAATAAAAATTTCAAACATGACTTTCTAATAGGATTAGATTGTATAAAGAAATTCAGACTGATACAAAATGAAAAATTAGAGATAGAACAAAAACATTCCGAATCTAATGATATAATAAATGAGTATCAAATCAATTTTAATGAACACATTGAAATAAGCACCTTCAACGTTTCAACAAACCACTTAAAACGTGATGAAGAAAAAGTAATAAAGAACCTAATAGACAAATATAAAAATATATTTGCAAAAGATAAATATGATATAGGTACTGTAAAAGATTACGAAGCTAGAATAGATTTGACAATAGATAAATACTATAGTAAAAGACCATATAAATGTACAATCGAAGATAAAAAAGAAATAGAAGAACAAATTTCACAATTACTTAAAAGAAACCTAATAGAAGAATCATACAGCCCATTTGCTGCTCCAGTAACGTTAGCTTATAAAAGAGATGAAAATAAAAAATCTAGATTATGCATAGATTTTAGAGATTTAAATAAAATCATAATTCCCCAATCACAACCGTTTCCACTGATTGAAGACCTAGTAATAAAGACAAGAAATTGCAGTTTTTTTTCAAAACTAGATATAAATTCAGCATTTTGGTCTATCCCTTTACGAATTGAAGACAGAAGAAAAACAGGCTTTGTGACCCAAGAAGGTCATTTTCAATGGACCTGTTTACCATTTGGTTTAAAAACATCACCAGCTATCTTCCAAAGAATTTTAAGCAATATAATAAGAAAAAATAATTTATCAAATTTTACAGTCAATTACATAGATGATATATTAATATTTTCAAAATCTTTCAAAGAACATGTAGACCATCTATCAAAACTATTAGATGCAATTATGAAGGAAGGATTCCGATTGAAACTGTCAAAGTGCACATTTGCACTGGACTCTGTGCAATACTTAGGACATATAATTAAACATAACTCAATTTCTCCGATAAAAGATAATTTAATTTCCATAAGAAACTTTCCGGTCCCAGAAAATAAGAAAAATGTTCGACAATTTCTAGGAAAAATCAACTTTTATAACGAATATGTACCAAAAACGTCTCTAATTTTAGAACCGCTGCATAACCTATTAAGAAAAAATCAAAAATTTGTTTGGTCAAAAGAATGTCAAGAAGCCTTCGAATGCATGAAAAATTTCCTTTGCACTCAACCAGTATTAACTATATTTGATCCAGACTTACCAATACACATATACACAGATGCAAGTTTAAAAGGTATAGGTGCAATATTAAAACAACCACAATTAAACGAGAATCCAATAACTGAAAAACCAGTAGCATACTTTTCAAAAAAACTGAATGAATCACAAAAAAGAAAAAAAGCAATTTACTTAGAATGTATAGCAATAAAAGAAACAGTAAAGTATTGGCAACACTGGCTTATAGGCAAACATTTTAAAGTATTTTCAGATCATAAACCATTAGAAAAAATGAATATAAAAGCGAGAACAGATGAAGAGCTAGGCGATCTTACCTATTATTTATCACAGTTTGATTTCGAAATAATATACCGTCCAGGTAAAGATAATTTAGAAGCAGACTGCTTAAGCAGAAATCCAGTATTAGAGTCTGAAGAAGACGAAGAGGATAAATTGAAGATTGTAAACTTAATTAGTTTAGAAGATATTTTAGAGAATCAAAAAAAAAATAAAGAGATAGAATCCAACAAAGACAAACTAAAGTATAAAAATAATTTGTATTATAAAAAATCAAGAAACAAAGATAAAATTTTCTTATCAGAAGAATTTAGTAAACAATTAATAAAAGACACGCATAAGAAATTTTGTCATATTGGAATAAACCAAATGAAAAATAAGATACTGCCGTATTATACAGCAACAAATATATCTGAAAATATAAAGAAAGCCTGTAGATGTTGCGAAGTATGTATACAAAATAAGTCAAGAAGGCAAGACAAAATTGGGTTAATGTCACACCTTGGCCCTGCAAAAAAACCTTTTGAAATAGTCTCTATCGATACAATAGGTGGATTCGGTGGCTTAAGATCTACAAAAAAATATTTACATCTCTTAGTAGATCACTTTACAAGATATGCTTGCATATTGACATCAAAAACACAAAATGCAAATGATTTCATTAAATTAACAGAAAATGTACTACGAGACCATAATATTCAAATACTTCTAACAGATCAATATCCAGGTATAAATTCTAAAGAATTCAAAAATTTCTTAGAAGAAAAAGGGGTTACAATGGTCTTTACAGGAATTAATGCACCATTTTCGAACGGTCTAAACGAAAGACTTAACCAAACTTTAGTAAATAAAATAAGATGTGCGATAAACGAAGAAAAAAAGAAGTGTGGATGGACAACTATAGCAAGAAATTGCATAAACCAATACAATGAGACCGAGCACACGGTAACAAAATTTAGTCCGAAATATTTATTAAATGGTGAAGATACATCAGCACTACCAAATGAACTAAAAAAGAATAGAGATTATAATCAACTGGAAAACGATAGAGAAACTGCATTTAAAAACAGTATAAAATACCATGAATATAATAAGAAATTATATGACAAAAATAGAAAAGAACACGAATTTATGTTAGGAGATTTAGTATACATTGAAAATGGTAACCGAATGAACCGAAAGAAATTGGATATGCTAAGAATCGGGCCATACAAGATTTTAAAGAAGATATCAAACTCAATGTATGAAGTTAATACAGGACACAAAAAGTTAGAATCAAATTTATTCCATATTTCAAAATTAACTCCATCTCCTTAACTCAAAGGTGGTAACTACTAAGTGGTATATAATAGTCTATATTATTTTGTAATTATTATTAGTTATACCAAATTTTTGTACCAAAAATGTCTCCAGGAGGGGAGATGTAAGGAATATCCTTAGTCTATTTGAATTGCGCGCGTGTAGGTCGGTAAATCAAATCTTTTAATATACCGACAGGTAAAATTTGCAGATAAGAATTGGCACGTGTCAATTAGTGCGGTTAATAAAGATATACCGAAAACAATGAATAAAACTTTATAAAAGTAATCTAAAGACAACCTTGTGAATAATAACATTGAATGTTGTTTCTTTGTTATTTACAGGTAAATAAACATTATTTATTAAGTATGTAATTATATTTTGTATAAAATAATAAAATTCTTTGTTATTTACAGAGAAACAATTCATGTATTATTCTAACCTATAACCTATGAACATTATATATATATATAACATATATATATATGACATATATATATATTGTAATGGTAAGTGATGTACTCACTTACCATTATACGAATCAGGTAGGTAGAGACGAATGCTATAAATAGATATAGGCATAGCCGACGGTGCGATTGGCTGATACCCGCGCAACGATAGAAGGAATTGGGGGGAGAGTCGCGCGCGCACGACACGATAGAGAGTACAAGATCGCGACGACACGTGTGACGGGATAACTCGGTGAAAGAGATACTTTTTTTAATAGACCGCAGATCGAATCGGAGTTATTCCTATCGATATTACGTATCGTGAGTTATCCGTTTTACTGTGTGAGATAGTGTAGTGTTTCTACACACGGACATAGAAAATAAAAGTGATCGGTGGTCGAGGAATTCTCCCACCGACCTTTTCCATTTAGAATATAAAGAGGCAGCGAGAAGGAGGAATTCATTTACCTTTTCCGTTATTCGAGATCCGAAGAAGATAAATAAAAGTAAGTGGTACCACTTTCGCGCGAATAATTATTATCTGTTTTATTTAATGCGATCGTGCGAATAATATTAAGTTGGTTAGTTCGCGTACCCCTTTCCCTTCTCGCGTTGAGTCGATATTTTCGACTCAATCTCCATGCGTTTTGACCTCGACCATATTAGTAAATCTTATTGTATTTAATCATTCGTTATTGTTCAAATAAATCTGTTAATTGTCAATCTAATTCAACCCGTGTTGACTTATATTTTTCTCTAACCGGCGTATTATGATTTCATTCCTCCGTTTTCCTTCGAGTCGTATTTCAAGATACGAATTCTCGCGGACTCACATTTAATTTCTTTCCGCGATCCATTTTAGGAAAGAATCTCATCATTTTACCTGCTGTTGTTGGAAATCGGAATTCGATTTCCATACAACTTTAACGGCAAGTGTGCGGACAGGTAACCGCAGCCGCTGCGCGGGAAAGATTTTGTAAATAACTTACATCTATACATAATTTGTCTTGAGTCATTAAGTGTGCGATACCTAGTCGGCGAAACTATATAAGTTCGTTCGCCACGAACTAAAGGTAGGCAAGACGAACGACTCAGTAAGTTTTCCCCGGGCAAGCACCCCGTTACAATATAACATATATATATAAAACATATATATATAACATATATATATATATGACATATATATATAACATATATATATATGACATATATATCGCGATAGAAAAATAATTTTAACAATATCGAGCGGTTAATATCGTTAAAATGGTGGGTTCTTGTCTACGTTAAACGGTTGGAACGGACCCAATTTATTAAAAACTCTATTTTAATCTTCTCTTTTTATTTATATATTTTTTTTATTTAAAATGGGTATATAATTTTCTCGTATTTATTTTGATTATTGAAATATAATTATTTTATTGGAGTAAACTCAGTTTGTAATGTTACTAATATTATGTCGTGTAATTGGATTAATGCTTAGCAGTTCAAAAGCTAAGCTTTCGATAATGAACTTGGATTCTGGATAAATTATCCCACAATCCCAGTTCAACAGCGATTTGTGATTTAATTTATCCTTTTTTTGCATCGATTCAAATTTTACATAAATATCAAGCAGTTCAACAGCTCCAAATTTATGTAATATTTGATAGCGGATTATAAGCTTTGAATGGAAGGAAAGAACCGCAGCTCTGCAGCGTTTCTATTTGGATTTCTTATTTTAATTTTTCGCAGTACTACAGATATAATAAATATGTATATGTATATATAGATATATCAGGTTTGGTTAGCATGCAATTAGAGAATGTATGTGCGACTAGACAGTCATACATGCATATGTGCATATGTACGTATATACTCGCACGAACGTTTAAATACTCGAAACGCAGCACTACAGCGTTATTAAGTAAGAAAAGAGAGAGAGTTAGCTAGATCCGCAGTTCTACAGCGAATCCTTTTTAGTAAATTTTAACAAATAATTAATATGCATATAGGTATACATATAACTATTAGATACAAATGAAAATAGAAAATCAATTGCAGTTCAACAGCATAAGATTAAGAAAAAAATTTAAAAGATATAGGAAAATAACGCAGTTCAACAGCGTTATTTTGTGTATCGGATAAGGTAGCATATAAAATAAAATATTTTATTTTTTGTTAATAATATATATGTATATTATTCAAATATTTCTTTTTTTACTTACAAATGTTGAAGAAAACAGGCACGATTTACAATATATGAAATAAAAAATAATCGAATTATCGAAACACGCGTAACACTGTAACGCGTATGTTATAAGTGGTGAAAAAGATGTTGCTCCTATGGGACGCAACCGTGAACTATCAATGCTTATGAGCATATGACAAATCTTCGATGCCGAATTTTCTGCCCTCTTATATACAATCGGTCGAGGAGCATCGATTAATAGTGGGAGTAGATCTTATTTCTCCTAACTTCCCCTTTTGATTATTCGACGTATATTCAAATTATAATGCATGTTCCTTATAACTATAATTATTACTCCATTTCTGTTATTTTGACATATTTATACATTGATTCAATTTTGAAATTTTTTCATTTAATAAGGATATCCTTTTTTTCTTTTATAAAATGTAAAACAATAAATTGAAAAATTATGTGTTGTAACTATTGCTTTAATATTCTAATATTTATAAATTTATATTGAAAGTTGTTATCTGAATCCTTATTAAAAGAAATAACAAGTTTATATAAATCTACTGCTATCAACATTGTTAAATATCGTCGTTTATTGATTATAAAAAGGAAATCTTATTTTGCTATATATATTCTTGCTTGGGAAATTATTGAATTATTTTATCCTTTTACAATTTTATATTTTGTCAAGTTAATATAAGAACTGAAATTAATATATAATAAATTAGTGTTTGCCAAGATATCTTATTGTATAATTTTAAATTCTATTTATCATTTGAACTATTATGTATTTTATACAAGGAAAATTTATTTAATTCCCAAAAAAAATTAAATCAATTGTAGAATTAGTTAACCATTGAATATAACATATTACCTTTATTCCTTGTATAAGTTATCAAATTTATTATTTATAATATAAACCTATTTTATCTGTTTATTTAAGACATAACACAATTTTATGAATTATTATAAAGTCGGCAATACTGAAGAGTAATTGAATTAAACATATACAAATGTATACGTACATTCATACACGTATACACATATACATATTTAATTTTTATTTATTCAATCACTCTTTACAGTATAATGGTACTACAAAATACTTTATGTAACTTAATGGTTAAATACGAAAATAAGAAATATAAATGTAATAATGCATAATTAAAAGTTAACTTAAATATTTTAAGAGTGTAAGCAACTTCCAAATTAGAAAGAGTGTATATGTTTCTTTTAAACTGTGAAAACTAAGTTATGACATCTTAGCTGAATATTTACATTTCGATGATACGCGTGTGACTAAACTGAGAGACTCTTTATTTATAATTTTCTTTTGTAAAGATACAACAGATTGATTATTTTTTTGTAACAGTTTCATTTAAAATTTATAGATACAATGTATATCTATAGTTACAATTATATTATAGTTATAAAATAATAATAAAATTTTTCTATTCCTTACATGACCCTCCTAATTTAGAAAGTTGCCGTACGGTAACTCTTCCAAAGGAAAAAAATGCATTAAAATAATACTGCTTGCGTTTGTCCTGGTGGTCCTGGATTAAAGGTCTTGGTTTTCGGAATTTTGAAGGGTTTTGGCTCATTTTTCTTATGATGTTGTTCAGGCTTCCTTTTCTTTAGTTTGTATTCTCGTGTTTCCTTTTTATCTCTTTCGTGTTTTCTATGTTTTTTTGTTCGCTTTTCCTTTTTATTTTTCGTCTGTTTGATATCGCGTGGAGGAGAGTAGCGAGGTGTTGGTGGTCTTTAGTCCGGGGAATATGTTTCTTCTTGTATTAATGATATAGGGCTAAGTCTTTGCACAATTTGATGTTTGGTAGGTGGTTTTTCCAGTATTCTGTCGGTATTTATGATTGCTCGATCTGAATGACTTTCATCGTCTTTGTTATCCTGCTTGTGAATTTTTTCTAACATTTCTGGATTTATAAATAGTGGATCCTTTTCTTGAGTTTCTATAGGTGTCGTGTAATAATTTTTCGAATCTTCATCAACTTTAACTAATTCGTGTACAAGAAATACATTTGACAATTCTACATTGTTTTGCTCTAAATATTCTTTAAAATATGTAGGACCCATATTTGCGTTTGCAGCATTGTAAGCCATTATGAATCTTTTATATTCCCAACGTAGACGTGTATTTTTGCCTCTTCGCTTTCGTTACCTCTTGGCAGAAGTGAGCAAAATATTATTACATGGAATTTTCACATTTATGCAAATGTGTTAAAGTTACAACAGTTCTGCAGCTGAAATTATAATTCATATAAGAAGATTATTTTATTTTTGTATTTATTTATTTAGTTTGGTTAGTTGTTCTAACTACTTTTATCTAATTACAATTCTACTATTTAACTACAGCTTAAGTTATATAAATGTATATCATTTTTATTTTGTGATACATGTTTATGAAGAAATATCTGACAGAAAGTTATTCTTATTACTGTATTTCTGAGGATAGGGCAGAAGTCGAATAGGATTAGTTTTAGCTTCTTTCTGTCCTTCTGTTACTATAATTTCGGCGGGTTCTGTAGTTCCTATATCTGGTTGTTGACGCACTCTATGAGCAGAATGTAGTAATAATTGAGTTAGTGAATTCCATACAGCAGCTAACAATCTTATAGACCAGCCATATGCTTGATATAAAACGTAACCATGCAAAACTGTATCTGCAGTTGCCTTGATGATTTTGATTATTAAATAAACTCCGAGTATTCCAGAAATTGCGTTACCGAAGATGGAAAATTTATTCCATAATCCATACCAAAATGATGCAGTCATGCGTTCGATTGTTTCTTCGTTCAGGAGATTGTGGATTGAAATGCCCTAATCTTCTATTGGTTGTCCAGTTATTCCACGTGTAAGTGTATTTAAAACGGCAGGTTGTTCCATTGGGAACATAATTCTTTCTTGTAGGTTATTGAGTTCTTGCATGGTATAAATTCCGCTTGTTGCTAATGCTCCGGGATCTCCATAATTCCAATTAAAAGGTACATTTGGTTCTAGAATCTCTGGTAATGTAGTTTTTCTGGGATTAGGCAGGAATTCGTACCAGTGATCATTTATTTTATAAGTGGACGGTAAAGCTGCATCGCATGGTATTTCGGTTCCTTTTCGTAATAATATATGTGTTTTCGGCGTGAGGAAATAGATTTTGTTTGATTTCCAAACTGGTAATTCAATAAAACAATTTTATGGGCGTCTGATGGTTACTTGCGTTGGTAAGCATTTTATTAATCTAATAACTTCTCCTGTAATGACTGCAATATATCCTGATTCTCCCATTAGGTTATAAGCAAATTCATCTGGTTTGATAGTGGAAAGGGAAAGGAGATTTTTAAGAATTTTTCTTTCTGTCAGACACCTCTGCATCAAAATGTCACGATATAAACGATCCATTTGCCTACGAAGATGACGTTCTACATAAACAAATTTGGAATTAACATATGTGAACATATCAATATTTTAAGGTAGAGATTTTTTTGTTTGTGCAAAAGGGGTTTCATTATCGCTTGCTTCTGATATAAATAATTTAGTGTGCTCGGTTTTAAGAAATACGTAACCACAGACTTCAGTTTTTCCAGTACTGATCAAAGAAAAGGTATAATCCCGATTTATAACGGTAAATAAAGGTTTAGGTACGTGTCCATCCAAGTTGGTGGTTACGCGTGCCATTCCTTCATATAAAACTTGATAATCTTCAAAATGACAGTTTGTTGATGGTGTATTTTTCCAAAAGGTTTGTCCTCCTAGGTTGTCCATGCAGGTTTCCTTAGATAATTTACAAACAGTGCCAGATTTTAATCGGATTTGATTATTATTAGTGTTTGTGCTTGCAGTATATGAGATTAAAGTTATTTTGACACTAGCTTGCACTACAACATTGTCTCATGTTCCATGCATTTCGGAGTATTGAGTGCCTTTGCAAGTTCCATCGGGCTTCAGTGAGCCTGCTAATGTGACTGGTCGAACAGTGGTAGTGTTGGGTTGTAATCCTGATATAATTGTATTATATCCTAGTTTCATAATACCTGTGGTGTGTAATTCTTCGCAACCTTCTCTGGAAACTTCTTGAATATATTTCAGTTGACCTCCTGATTCTATTGACATATGTGAATACATCCCACAATGATAGATGATTCGCGATATTTATATTTTACATTGTTTTACTTCGGTGATACCATACTTTGCTGTTTGTAAAAGGCGTATAAATTTCTGTGTAATTTGTGTTCGAGCTAGTGTTATGTCACATTCCTTTACGCTTAAAGTTGAAATCCTAGTTATATTAAACCCGTGGCCTCCGCCATTATATCCAATAATTGATTCTGTGGAAGTCAATCGTAGGGTTGTAAATAGAATGAACCAAATCCGCATGTACATCTTTTTCATTTTAACCTCCGATTAAATCTGCAAAAAGTTACAACTATTGAATATCTTGAGCTTCTTTGGATGTTTTAGAAAACGTTTACCGTTTTCATCTTCTAGTATAATATTGTTTTTTTAAATTATTTCTACTATTTTGTATGGACCGTGATATTGGCTATATAGTTTGTTTTTCTTGGCTTCTCGGAGGACTAAAACTTTATCTCCCTCATTAAAATCTACTTTAGTGGCATTTTGATCATAGTAATATTTGTCTTTTAATTTGGCTTTGTTTAAATTTTGAGCTCCTTGTAAATGGATTTCATTCAAACTCGTAACTAGTTCAGAAACATAATCGGAATATGTAGCTATATCATTGCCAAGAAAAATAGATGATGGAGATCTAGCTGGTCTTACGAATACCATCTCATAAGGGGTAAATTTAGTTGCAGCATGTTCGGAAGTATTATATGAGAACATGGCAAACGATACCAAAATGTCCCAGTCTTCATAATATTCAATGTTATTTTTCAGATATTCTGATAGGACAATATGGCTTCTCTCAAGTGATCCGTTGCTTTGAGCCATGTAACCGGAAGTAGTAGCGTGATCAATCTTAAATATTTTTGCTAGCTCTCTAAATATTTTATTTAAAAAACTTGTTCCTCTATCTGTAAGTATTATCGAGGGTGCTCCATAAATTATATATTACAATTATATTATAGTTATCAAATAATAAAAAATTTTTTCTATTCCTTACAAACGTTCCGTAGCCGGGTGGTTCGATTTTAAAGCCATTTTTATGCGAAAATCCACACACTTACCCGGCTAAAAGGTCAAAATTTAAAAAAATTTAATATTTCGTTCCATAGCCGGGTAGTAGATATGGGGTGGTATAGCGAGACTGTCGGTTCCCCCTCTCCCCTCCCCCCTCCCCTACCACCAGTCTTCCCCCAGCTACTCGCGACGTTGGGGTACTATAGCGAGACTGATCTCTCTCTCTCTCTCTCTCTCTCTCTCTCTCTCTCTCTCTCTCTCTCTCTCCTTCGCTCCCCCCACCCCGTACCTCTGAACATTGGGTCTGCTCTCTGGGGCGGTATAGTGTGTTCTCGGACCTCTCTCTCGCACTAGTGGGGTATACGTCATCTCTCGGATCTCTCTCTTGCACGCACACGGTCTACGCAACCTCTCGGACCTCTCTCTCGTACTCGCACAGTTTACACTACCTCTCGGAGCATTAGCCCCGCTCATTGGGCTAGTATAGCGTGATTCTCGGACCTCTCTCTCGCACTTACGGGTCACGCGTCTACCACTCGGACCTCTCTCTCGCACTCGTGCAGTATACGTCACCGCTCGGACCTCTCTCTCGGACTCACGCTATCTACGCCACCGCTCGGACCTCTCTCTCGTACTAGTGCAGTATACGTCACCGCTCAAGCCTCTCTCTCTCTCTCTCTCTCTTGCAGTGACAACGTTTTTACTTTTTTATTATATATTATGTTGTATAAAGAAAGAGGTATAAGGTTAGGTATAGGATAAATTAATAGTGGTTGAATACATAACATATTTTATTCAGTTTCTGAAAAAGGTTTATATTTATAAAAATATTAAAAAAATATATAAATATAATATATAATAATAATATATAATTTATATTTTATTTCTATATAAATATAATTAAAGTGGTTGTAGTAGCTTCCTATTTTTTAATTGGTGTACCTGCTCGTTATCTATTTTTCTCTTTAATATATCTCTAGGTATTAATTTAGTAAAATTTTCATCCCCATATGGTACATTCAACATTTTATAGTCATCCGTACCCGTGACAGTATTTCGACGTATTGGCAAGCCTTTAATCGCCAAGCAGCTGCCAAAGTCTTCTGAACTAACGGTTTTTTAAACAAGTCACTAGCGTGAAGAGACATACTGAAAAAAAGATTAATATTATTATTATTATTATTATTTATATTTGTTTTATAGAATAGAGGAAAATTTTTACTTACTATCCATTTAATAAACCTTGCAATTTTGTAAGCTCGTAACACAGTTTGAAAGCTTCTTTTTTCGTCGGATGTTTTTTAGCTTTATAATTTTTGTTTGGTTCATGAATATGTCTAATATTTCTAAAAAACTCATCTCCGTCCATGGAAAAAGCTGATATTTCCAGTAAACTATTATTCGCGGTGAGGATTAACATTGCCCAATGAAAATACCTGTGTAAAAATACGACCGGTTTGTGTGTGTCGTTAAGACATTTGTCTAATTGGGACATACACGTAGTAATGTCCCGAGCCAACGTTGCTACTTTATTTAATTTGTCGTGCGCGCTCAATGTATCCTCATTTTGTCTTGTAAACAATGTACTGCGTTTTGTTTTTATCGCAGTCATTTTTTTATAACTTATCCTCTTATTTTCCACTGATGAATTATTTTCTTTATTACACTCCGTTGTATTATCTGCAGCCACATCGCTTTCGGAGAGCTTTTCAACTATATCATCAAGATATTCCTCCACTTCGTCTGAGGTATATCCATACAGGACATCGCATTTTAAATTATCAAAATTAAAATCACTTGCGCCGAGTACGGTTATTTGCTCGCCATCGGGTAAAGTTGATGATGGTAATGAATTTTCACTTATTGGTACGTCGAACACATTAAATAATTCATCTAACTAACTGTCGATATTAACACCTTCCATTTTATTTATTTGTATTAAAATAATAATACGCTACTTATGCACATACCAAACGTGATTATTATTTTACGAAAATAATTAATTACGTCGGTAATTAATTAAATATTAACATTACTTTTTATACGAGTATATACTAAAACAAGCGTAGGTTAGTGATCATAACCCGACAGAGAATGAAGTAAAACTGAGGTAAGAGTCGAATTTTCAGTTTTCGTTAAAGAAAGGTATAAAAAATTTCCACGGGGATGGGGTTGTAGAGGTAAAACCACGTTCTAGTACACGTGGTGAAAGCGGTGATTTTCTCATAAAAAACAGATGTCTTGCACTCGGTCAGTAACGCCGTACAAGACGGTTTCCATAAATGCGTGACAACTGTTTTTCGTTACGATAGCTCGCATTTTTTTTGTACGTCGAGAACTCTGCACCGACGTGATTTATTGGTAAAGGGAAAACCTAAACACTTGAAGTAAACGTATCTTACCGTCAATACTCCTACAGATAGAAAACGGACGTCTCGCATTCGAATCTCGCGTAGAGTTGTATTCTCGTATACAAAGATGCGATGCATGTGATTTTCGCAGGTTTACAGAAGATAATGGTGTAAAACAATGGTAGGGGTATTGTACAGAAAAACATTCTCTTTTAAAAATTCAAAGTCTGAATCCATTAGTTCGTTTCTGACTACTGTACGAGTAGGACGACAAACTTTGAAAAATCGTTGACTGTGAGTGAGAGCAAAAATGCTTAGTGCAAGTGAAAGAAATCTTTGCGAAACAATATTAAGACTCGCGAATTATTTGCGATATCGACAATCACATCTTGGAATTTGGCGGAGATGTGATTTAACTTGGCGCATACGGTTAAGACGTATGGAGTGTGCGCGATTAGTGCGTGAATTAAATTTTATTCTTAGTTGTTGCACTTTTCGCCAAATAAGTATTTTATACAGACGGTTTTTCCGCGGAAATGAAGTGGTCATAGCTGCAGTGGGTGATTATATAGTGCGCCGTAACATGCAGTGTTTATATACACTACGACACATTATGGAGGAGTACGAAGAAATTCAAGGTATTTATTAACATTAAATTGAATATTCATATTAATAAACAAATAATAAGAGAGATAAAATTGCATACATATATTTGTGTTCGCGCGTGCGTGTGTGTGTGTGTGTGTGTGTGTGTGTGTGTGTTAATTTAAGAAATTGATGTGCGCGTTATTCGATTCAAATATATCCCCCACACATACAACACGTGCGAGTACCTGTCAAAAATTCACATACACTTACAGCGTATGCAATAACCTCTCGAAGCGTTCAAGCGCTTACAGTGAATACGTCTGCTTCTCTCTCTCTCTCTCTCTCTCTCTCTCTCTGCGGGGGTGGACAACCTGCTCACGCGACTGGAGGAACTTAACCTCAAAGTGGTTCCCTCTGACGCGACTCACCATGCGCACTGTGCGGGCTATATGTCACACACATGGCTGGACCTGTTCATCCTGCGCGAGGATTCAACATATAACAGATATATTAAATCGGACACGCCCTTTCTGGCTGATTCGGGTCATGACTCGATTCTCCTATTCATTAACCTGTCGAGACCGAGAAGGCGTCCGAACATTATCACTTCGCGCAGTTTGGACACGGTAAACCAGTCGCAGCTTTGTGAAATTTTTAGTGCGTGTTACTCAGGCTCCCTAACACCGACCTCCCCGCACAATGGCTTGAGCCCACGCGGCGTATTAGATGGCGGTAGCTTAGACTCTGTAGTCGACGACTTTGACACCGCGCTAATCCAGTCTTTTAATCGAGTGGCCCCATTAAAATCGCGCATGTTATCCGCCAAATGCAAGCCGTAGCTCACGCCGGAGGTGGGGAGGATGATCAGGGAAAAGAAGAGAGCGTTCCGCACCGCCAAGTTGTCTAATAGGGCAGACGATTTTCAGAAATATCGACATCTGCGTAGCGTAGCATCGAATGCACTGGAGTCTGCTAAGTTTAAATTTATTAACTGTGAATTGAATGCGGCATCTGATCCCAGATCCAGATGGCGCGTTCTGCGAAAATTTGGCGTTTCGGGACGCTCAAGGCCTTCGCCTACGGCCCTGTTCTCCCTGGATGACCTTAACGAGCATTACGCGGCCGTCTCACGAAGCTCTAATCCCTTATCGGAACATGTACTGGCTGATGTCATAGCCTTCGCGCCGATAAACACCCTGTCGCGATTTTCTTTCGAGCGAGTAACGGTCGCGCATGTTCGTCGGGCTCTGGGGCGTGCAACCTCGCGGGCCTTGGGAGCTGATGGACTTTCTGTCCCGATGCTAAAGCTGGCGAGCCCATGTGTGGCGGGTGTCCTCGCTGGCATCTTTGATGCCTCGCTTCAGTCTGGCTGGTTTCCCTCAGAATGGAAGAAAGCGCTGTTGTATCCACTGGCTAAAACTAATACATGCAATGCAATGGCCGACACCAGACCAATAGCGCGACTGAGCGAGGTGTCCAAGCTGCTAGAGAGGATAGTTCATGACCAGCTTACGGGATATCTTGAGGAACATGAGCTGCTCTCACCGAGACAGGCTGGATTCCGCCGCGGTCATAGTACTCAGACTGCGCTGCTCGGGGTGCTCGAGGACGTACGTAGGGGTATTGATCGACGCATGGTTACGCTTTTGGTCCTTTTTGATTTTTCTAAGGCGTTCGATACGGTACCTCATGGTGCGCTCCTTCGTAAGCTCAGAGCAGTTGGTTGTAATGATAACGCGGTGGAGTGGTTTTACTCCTACTTACGGGGCCGCACGCAGGCCGTCGAGGGCGATGGGGGCGAACGTTCTGGATGGGCCACTGTCCAGGCGGGCGTTCCCCAGGGTAGTGTTTTGGGCCCCCTTTTGTTCTCAGTTTTTATCGACGATCTGCCTGCGGCTCTGGAGTACTCGAGTCACATGATTTTCGCGGACGACACACAAATGTATTACTCATTTCCGCCGGCGGAGTTCAGCCAGGCGGTGGGGCGGGTGTCGCGCGACGCTAGTGCGATTGCGGATTGGGCATTGAGGAATGGTCTGACATTAAATGTAAGCAAGACAAAAGTACTGCTGCTGGGTAGCCAAAAATTTATCTCTCGCTTCGACCTATCCAGTCTGGAAAGGGTAATTGTAGACGGAATACCTTTGCCATATGAGAACTCTGTTAAGTCGTTAGGTCTATGGGTCACTCCAACTCTCGATTAGAACATTCAAGTTGGAGCGATCATAGCATTTACTATTGCGACATCATTTGGTAAATATAACAATTATTTTATTACTAGGTACGATTATTCACTATCTCTTAATAATATAAATAGAGAATAAAATACTCCTCATCAAGATTTATCGACAAATTAGATAAAAGAAGCCTAAAAATTAGTTGTTTCAAGGGGATGTCAAAGTACTATACCTTATACCTGCATGTAACCACATTATCGATTTTCTAACGAAATATTGTAAACTGTCTGTTGTAAACTGTATTTACTACGAATTCTGTAGGATCCTGCGAGGAATATGGAAACAAGGACAAAATAGTCGGTGGAACGGACGCCAATATCAACAGCTATCCGTACCAAGTGTCCCTTCGACTGAATGGACAGCACATCTGCGGTGGGTCCATCATCAGCAATCGGCACATTTTGACAGCAGCTCACTGCATCGTTGGCACGGTCAGCGCCCCGTACAACAATTTCAAAGTCGTCACCGGAACGAGCAGTTCCAGCTACGGTGGCCAAGCTCACAATGTCCTGAGGATCAACACTCATCCCCAATACCGTGGAAGCGGGGCTGACTCGTACAAAAACGATATTGCCGTGATCACGGTAAATTATGCAAATCCACATCTACTTCAGAAACCAAATTTGACCGTTGGTTAACCTCCTTTCCTTCGATTTCAGCTCTCAGCAGCGATAACGTACAGCACGTCCAGAAACCTATAAAGATTGCGAGCTCGGACGTCCGTGGAGGCGAAAGCGCGATCATGACCGGATGGGGTTACAGGAGATACCCGAATGTG